>OY757311.1:122608712-122976212 GCA_963583905.1 Stenurella melanura
GTACCTGTACACATAATAATTATAAAGCTTAGTCTTCAAACTGTTTCTACATCTTAAAGAAAATTGATTATATAAAATACCAAAATGATCGACTTTCGAACAGTATGAAAGAAAATAGCACTTCTCGTGAAAAGTTTTCCACGGGCCCATCTGAAAATTCCGGACCCAGGAGAATCCCTCCGCCCACCCCCCCTCTCGTCAGGGGCTATAACATAAACAGATAGTCACAACAGATTCTTTTTACCATATTTTTTAATAAGTCGTGTTTATTGAAAAATACATTTTACAACATTTCTACAGTTAAGAGTTGGTTTAAAAGTGAATTATTATTTGTTTGTTTGTAATCGCAATGAAACGTATTCTTTATAGGATTTTGCAAACAGCAGAAAAAACTTGACTTGTCAAAAATAAATCTGTTATCAACAACTCTTTGTGTTATATAATGTTAGATTCTACATTAAATGGACATCGTTTTATGATAGTTAGTCAACTTTCTGCAGTACCTTTTTTTTTGTTTGCATCATATAAAAACGAATACAAATATTTTGAGAGCGTTCACAAAAATATTCTTTTTGACAGAGAACAACAGAACTCAAAAAATGCTTTTGTTGGAAAAGTTAAAACCTTTTTAAAAAAGAAAACAACAAGACAACACAGACTCAGTTACGCTATATCAGGGAAAAATACAAAACTTCAAATAACTTTTAAACCAACAAAATTTATGGTTATTTTGATTGGAATGGTCTCTCCTATCACCCTTCGTTTGATCATCCACTTATGGGACATCCTGTATATCTGTCAATAATTGTAAAGCTCTATTAGATTATCTACTTTTCTTCGTTAGCCAGAGGCTTTTGTCTGTATATATTTGTCTAAAAATTCTAACAGTTGCTCATTGCACATTTGTAAAACTTATTAAAAGTTTCTCGAAAATTATTCAGAAGAGTTTAAAATAAATTTAAATCAACTGATTCAACCATATTAATATGTAATTTTATTGTCTTTTATTGTTCTAGAGGTAAACTGATTTATTTAAGATTTCTTTATTATACATACATCATTATTTCTCCTGCCAAATTATTATTACAAAAGTTTTGTTTTATAATTCTGAATTTGAGGTCGAAAATAATATTAGATGAATGCACTTAACTACATATAAAATACGCTGTAATTTTCAAGATATAAATAAATAAATAGTAAGTTGTAGTTAATAATCATGTACAAAGTTGTGATTGTATAATATACGAGGTTTTAATTTATTTACTATGGTTATAGCAGGAACATTAGATTGATGATACTTTATGAATACATAATTTTTTACAATAAAATTATGTTGTTGCTATTATTGCCAATGCCAATCTTGGTATCAGCCATGGTGGCCATACCCCCCCCCCATGCTCTGATCATGACAAAAACTGATAAACACGAATACTAATTGACTTCAATTCATTTAAATTATAGAGAAAAGCAATTAAATAAATAATTTTTTGCTACAAAAGTTAAAGAAATTTTTTTTTAGGATTTAGAAAAAATTAGAGAAAATTATTGATGACTACTTAAAAATAAAAATCTGTCCGTTGAAATATTAATTTCTAAACTTCAAATTTGTCTGATAACCTGTTCTGATTATACAACAAAAATAGCTGTAGAATCAAATTATTTACAAAACACCCAAATAGCACCAAACTTCCGGAGGATGTCCGTTTTAGATCCTCTCTTGATCCGAACGTCCGACGACGTGACACGAACGTTCATAAGACGTCTATTTTCGGATGTTTTTAGGATATACTAAATTAACGTTCTGTGGACGTCCATTTTAGGTCGCACGTTGGCCTACCAAAATTCATTTTGTCACGAATACAACAAATTAAAAATGTGGTGCCGTTAAAAAATACAGAAGAAAATAATATAACTTGAAAACTGGTTAAAAAATCGTGTAGTGTAACTAAACACGGGGAAAAAAAAGTACGCAGAAATGTCCTGAGAATTTTTATATACACAAAAGTTTTTGATATCACAATAGCTATTTTCTTTTATGCTGAACCAACTGATTGCAATCACTAAACAGCAAATTAAATCGAGGTATTATTAAAATTCTTGATCTTTATACTCTAACTCTAGACTAAATAAAATTTTTATAAATATGAGTACTTACAATATTTAATTACACAAATATTTCGTCATTCTTAAATAATTTAATAATAACAATCCTCTTTGGGTAAAGTTTGTTTAACTTTCATAGCTAATAAATAAACTGCCCTGCTTCCCTAAAGAATTTATATTTTTTCCATGTGTTGATTTTTCCTAGTTCATCATTAAACTTATCATTTAATACCACATAAAAATTAACAGCTAATTTTGCTGCAATATTTCTGTATTTTCTAATTATTTCTCAACTACGCAATAGGTAAATTTAATAAAACCTATAGAAGCAAAAGAATGAAAATAATAAAAATTGGTATTCTTATTCCATGCCTCTGAATGCAGTGTACAAATAAAAAAATACCATTGCAGCTTTAAAAAAATGTGCAGCAATAGCCACAGAGCTGGTGAACGATTTCTTCAAAGTACTTTAAGCCAACTGAAATTTTATAAAAAAAGAAAAAAACTTGAAAAACCGAAAGACTTCGGACTGGGGTTGGTTAGCTAGATAGTCGATACCTTTTTCAGGTAGGTACGAAAAAACTATCTATAAAATTTCAGCCAATGTAAAGTATCTTGAACATATCATTTACCATCTCTTAAGACTATATGAAGGTCTGAATTGAAAAGCATGTGTGTGTCCACTGAACGTCCTCATCTGGACCTATAATGACCCTAAATCGGAAGTTCTGAGAGGAAGTCCAAATTTGTAACACGGTACCTCCTCTGAACGTCCACCATACGTCTGACGACCTAAAATGGACATCCTTCGTCCGTCCTGAATGTCATCAACGGACATCTTCTGGACGTTTTGTGGATGTTTTGGTGCTATCTGGGCACCTTCATCAATCAACAATGATAGTCATTATCTAATCCTACTTCTAACATAATAGCCGACACTGGTTATACAAGGCATCAAAAAGTTCTAAAATGAATTTATTTCTAAAAAATACTAATCCCGAAATTTTGTTGAAGTACAAAAATCACTCACTTGCACCTTGAAACATTTTTCGCCGTTGTTGTGATTTTTATAATTTAAAACATTTTCTGGATTTGTATTTTTTTGTACATAAATTCATTTTAAGCTCTTTATGTCTTACATTGCCAGATGGCGTTGAGGCGAGAGTTTTATAATCTTCTAGACTTCATATTACAATGCGAACTTTCAGAACAAAAATCACACCTATAAATTTTTGAGGGGTTAAAGAATGTTTTTACATATTTTAATAAGGATGCCTCCCCCCAGAAGCAAAGCGTAGGACCGCCCTTTACTCAATGAAATTTAAATTTTTTGAAAACTGTTACCTTTTCTTGCTGCAACAAAAGTGGTATCATCTACAAATCCCAAATTAGAAAAACTTAGTTATTCCTGAAAGATGCATATTTTCCTTTCTTATGATCCAATCAGAAGGATATGTAATTTCTTCTTATTACTATAATTTATACTTATTCTTGATTTTGATAAGTTTTTACTTCTCTCAGAGAAGGGAAGTAACCGTGAAAAAATCACGCTCCAAGATTTCTTCAGATTTTCACGTTTCATAGTATGTAAATAAGGAAAATTATGGCCTCTCAATTCCGATGGTCTGTCTGTCAATCTGTTGGCGCTCTATCTAAAAAATCTATTTGACGAAAAACAATAAAAGTTGGTAAGTAGTTGACGCTGCTGCCGATGATGAAATAAATAGACTTTCACTGGAAAATATACAGGGTGGACCTATGTCAGATGTCATAAAAAAATTGAGACCTTGGCTTTCAGTATACAGTGTAGACCTAAAGAAACGCACGAAATTCATATCTTTGGTATGTGTCATTTGTCAAAAAAATCATCGAACAGGTCGATATTAGTTTTGTAAATGCTCCATTTTGTCACTATACCAAAATTTATGACGTCATTGGTTTTTGAGCTATGACGTCATCATATTTTTTTTAATGTAAATAGACATTTTTGTTTACTGTTTTTGGTGCTATATTCATTCCTTTAGCTTTCTGGTGATGTGAAAAAAATTGATATTACCTAAGTCATTCTTTTGGAAAAAATAATTTTATTGATTGATACCTTACATAAGTAATTGTGAGAAAAAAATCAGCTCCATTGCTCAAATTGTGACCTTCCAACCATTTGGCATTGACCAAGATGAGTTTAGACACCTTGCACGCTTTCTTTATAGGATTTGCAAACAGCAGAAAAAATAACTATCTATAACTAAAAGAAAAAGTTTGTGTAGAAATATTAATGAAATCTTTGCATTCTTTCGATAACCTGAATTCTGGTTATGCTAGCAAATTAAAATCCTAAAATGAATTTGTCTAATTTCTTATTTGACAATTCTCATTCTAACACTAGCATCCACACAGTCCCCTACGGCCATGCAGATTAAACTAGTATCCACATAACCCCCTACGATTATGAAGATTCAGTTAAAAATGAGAACAAAGACCTAAAATGAATTTATTTATCTACCTTGTCTTAAAAAATTGTTCATTCCAATGGATTACATTTTCATGAAATCTATCATTCTGTTTCCTGGAAATGCTTAGCCTTTGAAACGTTTTTCGCCCTTATTCTGGAGCTCATCAGAAAGACATAAAGCCATTCATAAAGATGTCAATGTCAAATATAATCATTTCACACTTATTCATAGAAATTGTCTTGGTTTTGCATGAAACATCTTTATGAATGGCTTTATGTCTTTCTGATGAGCTCCAGAATAAGGGCGAAAAACGTTTCAAAGGCTAAGCATTTCCAGGAAACAGAATGATAGATTTCATGAAAATGTAATCCATTGGAATGAACAATTTTTTAAGACAAGGTAGATAAATAAATTCATTTTAGGTCTTTGTTTTCATTTTTAACTGAATCTTCATAATCGTAGGGGGTTATGTGGATACTAGTTTAATCTGCATGGCCGTAGGGGACTGTGTGGATGCTAGTGTTAGAATGAGAATTGTCAAATAAGAAATTAGACAAATTCATTTTAGGATTTTAATTTGCTAGCATAACCAGAATTCAGGTTATCGAAAGAATGTAAAGATTTCATTAATATTTCTACACAAAGTTTTTCTTTTAGTTATAGATAGTTATTTTTTCTGCTGTTTGCAAAATCCTATAAAGAATGTTTCAATATAATTATAAGCAAACAAATAATAATTCATTTTTAAACCTTGCACGCTGTTCTGAATCATCTCATGGGCAATTCATCTCATCTCCAAGCCAATTCTGTCTTTCAATTCTTCAATGGTATCCGGTCTGTTAAAATACACCCTTGACTTTAAGTAATCCCAAAGAAAAAAGTCTAAGGGGGTTAAATCCGGTGAACGCGGAGGCCACTCAATTGGACCTCGACGACCTACCCACCTTCCAGTAAAAATGTCATCTAAAAACTGACGCACTGCTATCCCAAAATGAGGTGGGGCCCCGTCTTGCTGAAACCAGATGTTTTCAGCAGGAATATCTTCATCTTCATTGTTCGGAAACATAACTGCTAAGGCTGGCACTAACTCAACTCGCAAAAACTGTAAATATCTTGCGGCCGTTAGATTTTCTTAAAAAAAAAAGGTCCCAATAAACGATCGCCAATCATACCTGCCCACGCGTTTACTTTGCCTCGTCGCTGTGTATGGGCTTCTTGAGTCCAATGAGGATTTTAGCGTAAAACCAATACCTACAATTATGCTAATGTACAGTCCCCTTTAAAGAAAATGTAGCTTCATCAGAAAAAACAATATTCTTTAAAAAAATTTGGGTTTTCATCGCACAAGGTCATCAACTGTTCACAAAACTGTAAGCACCGATCTGGATCATCCTCATTCAATTCCTGGATTAATTGCACTTTGTATGGATGGTATTTTTCTTTTTTCAATAGACGTACAATAGAAGTTTGACTCACGTTATGATTTAAAGTCAGCTGCCTTGTCGAAAGATGGTGGTTTTCCTCACTTTCTAAAAGAATATTTAATTTGATTTCGTTGCTTGTGCTAGAACGACCAGCTAGAGGGAGGTCAGTTACACTGCCAGATTCTTATCATATCTAGCCACCAATCCACTTACAGTGGATCTAGAAATTTGCTTTTCAGGATACTTGGCATTGAAAACATCACATGCTTCCTGATGAGTTCTCAGCCTATCACTATATCCAACCATCATCAAAAGTTCTACGCGTTCTCTTTCATTTAAACGTGACATTGCATTCACTTGTTTTACACCCAGTTTTACGTCTCAGAAGTGTCTCAAAACTGATGTTCCACACGTGCCAGGAATAAAAAAGTTAATTTACACAAATGGCCTGTATCTCTCTGTTGTTAAGGTGATTGTTTTTTTATTATTTTCTTTGTTTTGTTTTTGCCAAATGTTTTCATGCTAGTTAAAACAAAAATGTAGGCAACAAGATTTATCAGTCCATAAGAAAGTCGAACATTACTCGTGAATTTGCGAAAGGTAAGCTAGTTTTACATAAAATGTCATTGCCAAAAGAATAGCTCCGGTAATATAATTTTTTTTAAATCACCAGAAAGTTAAAGGAATGTGCCACCAAAAACTGTAAACAAAAATGTCTGTTTCCATTGAAAAAAAATTATGATGGCGTCATAAGTAAAAAATCAATGACATCATAAGTTTTGGTATAGTGACAAAAAATCGACCTGTTCGAGGATTTTTTTGAAAAATGATACATTCCAAAGATATGAATTTTGTGCGATTTTTTAGATTCACACTATATATACCAAATACCAAGTTTCTGGACTATTGCTAACTTGCATTATTCATAACAATAAATAGGGGGAAATAGGGGTCAATAATGACCCCTATTTACCCCCCCCCAACTCTTCCAGAAATAACCTCAGTCGGGGCCCTCGACTGACTCAACCATTAAGTGGCTGCTTGGGCTCGATAGAGAAAAAATGAGACGAATAGTAGGCTTGTTAACAGGACACTGTCCTTTGAGCAGACATCTTCATACAATGGGGTTGAAAAACAGCCCTATTTGTAGGATGTAACCACGACTCATATCCTATGCAGTTACGCACCCTTCGGTGCGTTAAGGTATAAGTATCTCCAATGGTAATTTTTACTGTCGGAGGAATTACGGGATCAACCAAGACTGCTATCCTTTGTGGAGAGCACTGGTCTCTTCTAGAAGATCCCACATGACTCGAATGCATAATAGGCCGACAGGCCTGAGTGCTGCGGATCCTACAGATCTGCTCGCGCTATAATAAAATACCCCGGATGTTTGCCTTTTTGTGGTCAGATTTAGACTACATAAAAATATACCAGATAGATACAGTACCACATAATGGGAAACGAATGAAAGATGTAATAAAAAATGTCTTATTCGATTATTTTATTTGCCTGATATAAAATCATTATTCTTTCCAAATTGTCTACAGTAATTTTTTTACCACTTTAATGCTGAAAAGGAGCTTCTACATCGGCGGGGCATATTTCATGGCCAAATATTTTGAATGTTTGGTATTACCCAGATTACCCTCCAATAGTTTGCTAATTGTTGCAATTCCTTCAAATCCGGGGATTCTCGAGAACGTTTGGTTCAATTTGTGGTATATTTTGAGACATTCTGCTTCCTCTGCTTTCTCGAGTTTGCCGAACACTGAACTAATTTTCTGCAGAGATTGATGAATTGACAGCTCAGGGCATTGTAGATGTTCTATGACATTTACTATAACATTAAATTAATGTTTGTATATTCAAGTTCTATCTTTAACGTTGCTCTTTCAAAAATCTTTTGCGCTATACATATACTTTAATACTTTCGAAATTTTTAGCATAATAAAATGCCGCCTGCAGCCAACTGACCCCCCCCCCCCCCCCTCGTAACAATAGCTTTCGGTGGCAGCGGTATCTCCGGACGATGTTTATAGAACTTGGCGATTCTGCTCGGTTCAAATGTACCAAATCGGGATATTTCCCCTGCAACACCTATCTCAGGCCACAACCACCTTTTATTGAGGTAACAATCGTGACGTGATCAGTTTTTTGCACAAATTTGCACGACACTAAACGTGGTTTCACAGTTTCTCCTTTTTCTAAACCCCATAAAAGGGTATTAATTATTTGGCGGCCTGTTGCATCTTTCGCTTCATCAATACTCAGATACATGTATATATTTTGAAGATCTTTTCGAATTTTCTCCAGCCTCTTGACACAAACTTCTTTAAGATAGCATTTCCGAAAATATGATTCTTCTGGAAGCTTGAAATTCGTGTATTTTTCCAAAAATTGCCTAAAATGTCCCATGGAATGCCGGACGAAATCATGAAATTCATTAAATCCAACTTGAATTCATCCTCACTAAGTGAGTAATTTCACATAGGAATATAATATTATTTTTCAATTTATTTTTAATATAATTCATTGTACTTTATTTAATGCTCCTGAGTGTGACCCTGTTATCGCTGAAGGATTCCGATTCTTAGTTATTAATATACGATTCAAATGTATTGACCCCTCAATTTCATCGCGAATATCTCAGAAATGGAGGAGCGGAAAAAAATTAAAAAATTATGTGTTCATTATGTGTCTATTCTAAACCAATAAAATTTGAGTAATGTACACTGGGCGGATTTGATGTTCTGCTACGTTATATTGAAAACCGCCGTTTAAGGAATCACTACTTCCACATCCAGATTTTCCATCCAAGTCTCTTGAAAGGAAAACATCTTGAATATTTGCACTTTAGTATGTGGAAATTATTAGTCATAGAATTTTAATAATATTTGAGGCAGATGTTATAAAAAAAATTGAGGTGTTTGTTTCTAGCATAAAGTTTTCCTATTCACCCCTATTAAACCTCACGGGAATCATCTCTAAATATACTCTAATTCCAGGTGTCATTATAATATATACGTGTACCAAATTTCAAGTGAATGTCTCAATGTTATTTGATCAACCGCTTTAAAAGGGAGTGGGGGTGGTAGGGGAGTTGAAAAATGTTATACAAAAATCTGAGTCATTGTCTTCTAGTATGCACACCAAGTTCCAAATTTCTGTACTCTTACCAGCTTGCTTTACTTATTTTCCAATATTTACCCCTATTTAACCCCCAAGCCTTCAACGGAATCATCTCAAATTATAATCAGTTCCAGTTGTCGTTATAATATATACGTGTACCAAGTTTCAAGTAAATATCTCGATTTTATTTTATCAACTCCTTAAATAATGGAGTGGGGGTGGTACGGGGGGGATAGAAATATTATAAAAATCTGAGGACTCCACTTCTGGTACATACACTAAATCCCAAATTTGTGTACTCTTACCAGCTTGCTTCATTTATTTTCTCCTATTTACCTCTAGTTACCCCCAACCCTTCACCGGATAAGTTCAAAAGACAATCCAGTTCCAGACCTCATAATAGTACATATGAGTATAAAATTTCAAGTCAATATCTTAAACCGTTCCAGAGATATCGTGCGCACAAAAAAAAGTTACAGACCGACAGACAGAATGTTTTTTCGCTCAAATTTAAAATCTCGACGTTTCGTGATATTCTAAACCTATTTCAACTAAAAAAAATGTTTGTTTTTTTTTACGATTACTATACTTCCACTCCACTATGTGAATGTGGAAGTAAAAATGACCTGCTTTTTAGGAAATTTTGACCATACCAGTTTTACCATGTCCTGGAAAATATGCCTTCTATGTAAATAATATTTTAGATACAGATAAAGCACGATATTTTTTGTACAAAGAAATTTGTTCATAATTTTTTATTCCAAAATTTTACAGTTATTCTTAAAAACGTCACCTCATGTTCATTCGATTATTTATCAATGTATTTACATTTTTTTTATATATTACTTAATTATATATAATATAAGCATTTTCAGAAAAAGAATTGGTATATATCAAATATTAATTTAGTTATCAAGCGCAATAGATAATATTATAGCAAGCTTGCAATAATATTATCTGTTGCGCCTGATAACTAAATTAATATCTGATATATACTAATTCCTTTTTCTGAAAATGTTTATAGTTTATAAAATTAAGTATTAAATAAAAAAAATTAAATACATCGATAAATAATCGAATGAACATGAGGTGACGTTTTTGAGAATACCTGTAAAATTTTGGAAGAAAAAATTATGAAATATACCGTGCTTTATCGGTATCTAAAATATTATTTACATAGTAGGCATATTTTCCAAGATATAATGGATTTAAAACTGGTATGGTCAAAATTTCCTTAACAAGTTGGGCATTTTTCTATATAACTTAGCAGAACTTCAAAACTGTTTAATATACACTATTCAAATTTCAGAGGATCATTTAGAGTAGACACATAATGAACACATAATTTTTTCAATTTTTTCCATTCCTCCGCTTCTGAGATATTTGCGGTTAAAGTGGGGGGTCATTACATTTGAATAATATATTAGTTTTTGTGACGTTTGGGTGTCTCAAATGTGTGCTATGTGGAGTTTTGCTCCTCGTTATAATAATCAACCAGCTCAATAATCACACCTTACCAGTCCTCGGCTAGCTTCCTTCAATCTCAGTGTGAGTTCCCAGTACATACAGACGTACTGGTTGCCTTACTAACTGTCTAGGTACCTAAGTGAACAATAGATTAATAAACTGTTAAATTAATTTATAGTACGAGAAAGAAAACCCAATGAGTGGAGCTTATAACAAATTTGTTTATTTATAAAACATTTATATATACCAAGTCAATAATAAAAGAAATGCTTATCAAATTTATAAGTATCAATTAATTTTTTCTATTAGTTAGCAATATCAAAAGTGATGAGTGACAAATGATTTAATTTAAATAAAATTTATTAACACGTGAAATTCAATGATAATACCAAATGCAATTGCACGCAGTTTACATACTTTTCAAACCAGTGGTTATGGGTACAGAAAATTTAATATTATAGCTAGATAGCCAGTTCTTGACTTTAATATAAACAAGATAGGTATTTAAATCGTTCACTTATGAAATAATTACAATACATACACATATATATATACAAACAAAATTTATACAAGTTATGACTTACGGTTGAATTTTAAAATACCCCAAATGAAAATAAGAACGCTGAACTTCTCCCAGGAGTGGAAAGGTATGAGCGTTGAACGGTCTTCTTATATTCTAGGGTAATCGATTGACTCTGCAATATTTCACCTCGAACTATAACCAGTTACAACCATCTCGAAGTCATGAAAAGAAACCAACAAAAAGAAACAAAACCCATCCATCATCGGTATAAGCTCCAAAATTTTTCAACCAATTTTTCTATACTAAGTAATTACATCTATTACTAATGCTTCTTAATAAAAACTAACGATAAAAAGCCTAAAAGTTTTAAAATCCAAATTAATACACTATTTACATTTTCACAAATTTTTAATAACTCACCCCTTCAGGGCTTAACAAAATGTCGACCATGTGCTCGACCTAACACATGCTTTGTAGCTATACATCCAGCAATCATGCTGATCAGATTTTTCACAAATCATTATTAATAATTGGTAAATACGGAAATCCCACTTAATACAAATATTCAACAAAATAACCAAAACGTGGATAAAGATTATTCTCACCAAAATTTACCAAGCTACGTGCAACGTCTATTCGCCTCAAAGGTCACGTCAAGAAGGAAGTACTAGAGAACCTCTAACCCCTTACAGGATAGGTGCCTAGCGCAGTCGTACTACGCAGACGAAAAAAACAATAAAAAGAATTGGATTTTCATGATACCACTCGACCTTGAACAGTAATCACAAAAATGATTTATTTTAAACATAATATACAACACATCCGTATTTTGGATAGAATTCAAGAAGTTCTGTTACAGACGTCCCTTTCGATTAAGACAACCCCGACATAGATCAACCTGTTGATCGGAGATATAATAAGAAGTGATATAATATTACGACAATCTAACTATAAAAATTATCCCCTTATTATTTGTTCCAAAATGAATTTAATTGAAGAAATACTAACTTATTAAAGCAAAATATATTAAGTTAAAACATTCATCGAGCTACTCCGAACAGTACTGTTCAGTGAGCGAGTATTCGGTTAAGACTGAATCGAACTCTGCCACAATCAGCTGATTACGCTGTCAATTTCTATAACCTACTGTGTTCGTTCTATTTATTATTATAAACAATTATTGACGATGAAATTTAACAAGCAAATAACAAAAGCACAGAAGGTAAGTGATACATTTGAACTAGTCGTTTTCATAGACTGAATTACTTAAGTTATGGTTATGTTATAGGTTTGTTTATCGTTCCTATTTATTCCAGATTAAACACTATGTATGAGAACTCTAGCAAATTACAAGGAATAATAATGTACCACACAACACTCTGATTGATTAAGGTAAAGTACTTATTTATACATTTTACTCGAGACATTCTAATTAAAATTTATGTTTATTTTTAGACACAAGTTAGCTGGACGACAGTCGATAAATGTGACAACTCTATCAAACAAATTTAAGAATCAAAAGGATTACTAAAGTATTGAAATGTGAATGGAAATACTATTAATATATGAAATTATTAACACAAGACCTTTTACTTATTTATTTTATTCTAAATGATGATATCCTTTTAAACAATGAACTACCTAAAGTTAACGTATAGATTTAGTGATTAAATTTTCATAGTTAAACATCTAACAATGCTGTATTTACACATACTCCTTAAGCCAAAATGACAAATTATGTTACAACGTCTACTTGACAAAAGTAACCGTAACATTACTCCCCTCTATTCCAGTAAAAAAAATCGAAGATTTTTTTTTTTGACAACACCAGTTAAAATCGAAAAGAATGTCGCAATCAATTTCCTTCCAAATACAAAAAAAAATTTAAATAGAAAACAAAATTTGCAGTTTCGATCTCACCCCAGAATATCAAGGTTTAGCATTAAGCTCAAGCGTTTTATCAGGTTTCAGATCCTTAACGTGCCAACTACCCTTAACATTGCCTTTGTCATCTTCAAGTTCATAAACATTTATACCAAGCTTCTTTTTGATTTTAAACGGACCTGTATATTTCTTTCCCAGCTTTGCTGCATAATTTTTAGCAGCACTTGATAAGGTATATTCTTTTTTCCACACATAATCTCCTTCTTTAAATTGAACAGGCCTATGCCTCAAATTATAATTATGTTTAGTTTTAACATGAGCTGTTTTTAACTTTTCTTTGACAAATTTTCTAAGTTCTTTTAATTTAGATTGTCTGGATTTAGGATCCTTAAAATTATTATCGTTATCATTTTCAATATTAATACAATTAGTTTTGTCCCTAATTGGTTTATATTCGTTACCATTTGTAATCATTTCATACCCAAAATTTATAAAATAAGGAGATTCTTGTGTTACCTCATGTTTAGCTGTTCTATAAGCACAACCTAGTTTAGACAGATGTAAGTCCCATTTTTTATGATTTTCTCCAACATAACTAGATATCATGGTTTTAATTACCCTATTGGCTCTTTCTGTGAAATTTGGTTCTGGATGATATAGAGGATTAAATAATAATTTAACATTATAATCTTTCATTAACTTTTTAAATTCTTTGCTCGTAAACTGAGCTCCGTTATCAGTTTTAAGATATTCAGGTACACCAAACAAATGAAAAACTTGCTCTTCCATAATTCTTACAATACTGGTAGCGATAGCTTTACGTAAAGGAAACATTAGTGTAAATTTACTAAAATAATCACAAATTACTAAAATATATTGATGTCCTTTTGAACTACGAGGTAAGGGTCCTATTAAATCAGTAGCGATATATTGCCAACATCTATCTACGATAGGCTTGCTACCCATCTCTCCTGCTTTAAGTTTTTGTTCAGGTTTATGTTCAGAGCAAATTCTACACTTATTTATGTATCTCGAGATATCTGATTTCATACCAGGCCAAAAATATTTAGATAAAATACGATGATAAGTTTTATAAATACCAAAATGTCCTCCAGTTATAGGATCATCATGAAATGTTTTTAAAATTTCGTTACGTTTACTTTTAGGTAAAACCAATTTCCAGCTAGATAAGTCCGAAGAACTCTTATCAACATGTTTATACAGACTTCCATCTTCAGATATTCGAAAATTTGGATATTTTAAAGGATTTGAGTGAACTCGAAGAGTCATTTTTTTATACCAAGGGTCTAAATCTTTGGATTCTAATTTAATCTCAGATATTTCTGGAATAGCACGAGAAAGATAATCTGGCACAACATGTTGTTTTCCAGGTCTATGTATAATTGTAAAATTAAATTGTTGCAAACGCAGTGCCCATCGTCCTAAACGACCTTGTGGGTTTTTCAGATTATTTAGCCATATCAAACTATGGTGGTCAGTAATAACAGTAAAATGTGTTCCTTCAAGGTAACATCGCCATTTTTCAATACTCCAAAGTACTACCAAGCATTCGATTTCAGTAATTGTAAACTTTCGTTCATTTTTTGTTAGTGATCGAGATAAATAACAAATTACATGTTCTCTACCATCATAAAATTGACTTAACACGGCCCCTATTCCGTGTGAACTACCATCACATTGTATAATAAATTCATAATTAAAATTTGGACAAGAAAGTATTGGAGCACTAATAAGTGAATCTTTTATTGTTGAAAAAGCTTGTTCACACTCTGGTGTCCAGACAAACTTAGTGTTTTTACGAGTCAAGTTAGTAAGAGGTTCTATTATACTAGACAAGTTAGGAATAAATTTCCGATACCAAGAAACCATACCGCTAAGTCTACGAACTTCTTTTGGAGTTTTTGGTCTGGGAAGATCTACAATGGCATTGACTTTTTCAGGATCTACATGAAGTCCATCTCTATTTACAACATACCCAAGATATTTAAGTTCACTGCGACAAAATTTACATTTTTCTCTATTTAAAGTTAAGTTTGCATCTTTTAATCGTTTGAAAACTTCTTCTAAAATTGTTAAATGAGATTCAAAATCTGGTGTTACAATTACAATATCATCTAAATATTTAAAAACATAAGGTTCTAGTTCAGGTCCAAATAATCTATCTACCAAAAATTGAAAAGTTGCAGGTGCATTTGATAAACCAAAAGGCATTTTTGTAAATTGAAACAATCCTCTTCCAGGAATTGTGAAAGCAGTATATTTTTTGCTGTCTTCTGACATTTTTATTTGCCAATATGCACTCTGAATGTCTAAAGTAGTAAGATACTTTGCGTTACCTAATTTATCTAGAATTGAACTTATTCTTGGCAATGGATATGCCCATTTTTCAGATACAGAGTTTAATTTACGAAAATCTACGCAAAAACGATATGTATTATCCTTTTTTGGAACCATTAAAATTGGTGAACTCCAACCACTAGTACTTTTTTCAATTACTCCTAACTCTAACATTTTTGTTATTTCATCATCAATTTTCTTTTGTATAAAAGGACTTACAGGATAATATCTAGATTTGATTGGTGGATGATCAGTTTTAATAATATGCTCAACTAACGAGGTACATCCTACTTTGACATCTTTCATTGAAATAAAATAATTGTCAACAATCTTATTTAAAATTCCCCTTTGGTTAAGAGTTAAATCGTCAGCTGTTTGTATATGATTTAATTGAAAATTTGTATTTACTTCGTTGCCAAAATACCATTCACCTTTTCTTAAATCTGGTATCAAATTCATTTTTATCCAAAAAATAGTACCTAACACTAAATTATGACGTAACTGTGGTATTACATAAACTTTAAAAATGTGAATTTTTTCTTTTAAACTAATTGGAACTTCCATGTAACCAATGCAATTCAATTCTTGATTATTAGCAACCGTACAAGTGATATCTTTTAAAATGTGCAACTTAATTCCAATGTTTTGTAGTAAAATTGAACTTTTATCGTTAATAAATATATTGTTTGCACCGGAATCTAATAAACCTTTAATTTCCCAGTTATAAATAGAAACTGTTACATAAGGAGACTCTCCTTCACTAGCCTGATCAAGTACATAGTTTAAAATTGGTTTACTAAATTGATTAAAATTTTGTAATTCTAAATTTGTGCAAGAAAGTTTAATATCGTTATGCAAATTATGTGAATCAAAAGAAAATTTTTCTGGACTTAATTTATTGTTCTTAAAATTATCATTGACCGATGATATGTTTGAGGCCAAAGCTCGGTCTACATTTGGTCTCTGCGTCCGTTTCCCTGAGATCTACATCTAATACAGTTATTACGTGTATAACCTATTAATCCACAAGTATAACACTTTCTAGTTTTTACTGTACAATGTTTAGCCATGTGATTTACTCCTTTACATTTATAACAAATTATCTTTGGGCTTACGTTTACATTCCTATTATTATTAGCTGTTCCAGAGTGAAATGAATCGAATCTACTAACTCTATTGCCATGAAATCTACTATTATCAGTGTTTCCACCAAATCTATCCCTATTTCTCGAAGAATCTCTATAAAATCTCTCTCTACTATTGTTCCTGGAATCATTGTAATTGTTGTATCTCTCCCCACTATTATACCTTCCATATCTATCATTATTTCTATCGTTTCTTTCTAAACTTCTATTATCATGTCTGTCTCTACTATAGTTTCTAAATTCGTTTCCTAAATTTCTATTCAAATATTCTTCTCTACTTCTACTATTAGAGTAATTGTCTCTATCAAAATTTTTATTTCTATTCTTATTTTCTAATGACAAATCCCTATCGTACCTATTAAAATCATCCCTATTTACAATTTTTTCTCTACTATTACTCCTAAATCTATCTACAGAATTATCTCTACTACTTCTATGTCTGTCTACAAAATTTTCTTTACTACCCCTGAAATTATCTGAAGAATTTTCCCTATTGTATCTACGTGCTTCTTTTTTACTTGTATCTCTCTTATTTTCTTTTAAAATTGAAATTTTACTACCATTACCTTCAAAAGTTACTTGTTTTTCTAGCTCTATATTATCTAATTTCTTTTTAGTTTGAGTTTTATCTTGATATTGCAAATCTACTTCAATGGAATGTTTACCAGAGGAGGGAGGAACAAAATTTGAAATGTTTCTATTAGTATCCTCAATACGTCTGCCTAATTTTATGAGATGATCGAGAGAAGTGATATCATCCACAAGATCTAATCTACTTTGATACTCAGGTCTAATTCTTTCACGAATTATTTCCAATTTAATACTTTCGTCTACCTGAACAGATAATCTACTAAATAAATTTAACATGTATGCTACGTAAATAGCTATAGTTTCAGTACTACCCTGAGTTCTAGATTTTATTTGTTCCCAAATCTTTTTATTACCATCTCTAAAAAATTCTTCTCTAAAAAGATTACAAAGTGAATCCCAATCATGAGCTTTATGTTTAACTGCTCTATAATACACTCTAGCCTCTCCGTCAAAAAGTTCTGCACAACTTTTAAAAAGTTGTTGTTTAGATATGCCTCTAGCCTCACAAATTTCATCGACTCTTTCAAAGAAAGCATTTAAACTTAAAGAATCTGATTTACCCGAAAATTTTAAACCCCAAGAATTAATTTTTAAATTTTGATCAATATTTAAATTATTAAAACTATCTGCGACTTGAGATACACTGTTATTATGAGCATTACTTGTGCTTTGTATAGGTGTTGAAGATCCTTGATTATTATTTAACAGACTTTGTTGAAAAGCTAAAGGTACAGCTAAGTCACCAACTTTTTGTTCAAAAGATTCTTGTTTACTTTTAAAATCTGTCAAGTATTTTAAAGCTAAAGTTAATATTTTTGATTTTGACTCAGATTCATCCTTATTTGAAGTTACAATTCTTTCGATTCTACCCAAAACATGAGCTAACTTTGATTTCAATTTCCTAGCGATAGCATTAGTAAATTGTTCTCCTAAAAGTCTTTCAATTTCCTTTAATTTATCCTCACAGATTATTAATTCTTCCTCAGATTTAAAAGCATATTCTGTTTTAAAACTGTGACCTTCATTTTCTAAATTTATTAGTTCTCGCAACGTTTTAATCAACTCTTTACTTGTGCCTTGAGGTTTTACACCTCTAATAGAAATTTCATGTTCTAATTCATCTTTAAGTAATCTATCTGGCTCTATTTTCAACATTTTGATTACGTTTACTCTTAAATACAAAATATTTTTAACAGAAAAAAAAGTTTAAGGCTAATTAAAGCTTGAGAAAATTAAAAAATGGGAAGCAAAAGTATGGTAATTTGTATAAACAATAGCAAGAATTCAGTGGAAAATAAACCCCTCTAAACTAGTTTTTAAAAAAATGTGCAGTTAAAAAAATTGTTTTATGCAACAAAATTAGGAAAAACATATACCTGTATAGTTAGTAGGTTAACTATAAATCCTTAGAAGTATCACCTGGAGTTAGAATTACAGATGCGGCTGGCTTTTAGCTTAGTTTAGTTGGGCGCCAAAATAATATGAGACGTTTGGATGTGTCACAGATGTGGTACGTGGAGTTTTGCTCCTCGTTATAATAATCAACCAGCTCAATAATCACACCTTACCAGTCCTCGGCTAGCTTCCTTCAATCTCAGTGTGAGTTCCCAGTACATACAGACGTACTGGTTGCCTTACTAACTGTCTAGGTACCTAAGTGAACAATAGATTAATAAACTGTTAAATTAATTTATAGTACGAGAAAGAAAACCCAATGAGTGGAGCTTATAACAAATTTGTTTATTTATAAAACATTTATATATACCAAGTCAATAATAAAAGAAATGCTTATCAAATTTATAAGTATCAATTAATTTTTTCTATTAGTTAGCAATATCAAAAGTGATGAGTGACAAATGATTTAATTTAAATAAAATTTATTAACACGTGAAATTCAATGATAATACCAAATGCAATTGCACGCAGTTTACATACTTTTCAAACCAGTGGTTATGGGTACAGAAAATTTAATATTATAGCTAGATAGCCAGTTCTTGACTTTAATATAAACAAGATAGGTATTTAAATCGTTCACTTATGAAATAATTACAATACATACACATATATATATACAAACAAAATTTATACAAGTTATGACTTACGGTTGAATTTTAAAATACCCCAAATGAAAATAAGAACGCTGAACTTCTCCCAGGAGTGGAAAGGTATGAGCGTTGAACGGTCTTCTTATATTCTAGGGTAATCGATTGACTCTGCAATATTTCACCTCGAACTATAACCAGTTACAACCATCTCGAAGTCATGAAAAGAAACCAACAAAAAGAAACAAAACCCATCCATCATCGGTATAAGCTCCAAAATTTTTCAACCAATTTTTCTATACTAAGTAATTACATCTATTACTAATGCTTCTTAATAAAAACTAACGATAAAAAGCCTAAAAGTTTTAAAATCCAAATTAATACACTATTTACATTTTCACAAATTTTTAATAACTCACCCCTTCAGGGCTTAACAAAATGTCGACCATGTGCTCGACCTAACACATGCTTTGTAGCTATACATCCAGCAATCATGCTGATCAGATTTTTCACAAATCATTATTAATAATTGGTAAATACGGAAATCCCACTTAATACAAATATTCAACAAAATAACCAAAACGTGGATAAAGATTATTCTCACCAAAATTTACCAAGCTACGTGCAACGTCTATTCGCCTCAAAGGTCACGTCAAGAAGGAAGTACTAGAGAACCTCTAACCCCTTACAGGATAGGTGCCTAGCGCAGTCGTACTACGCAGACGAAAAAAACAATAAAAAGAATTGGATTTTCATGATACCACTCGACCTTGAACAGTAATCACAAAAATGATTTATTTTAAACATAATATACAACACATCCGTATTTTGGATAGAATTCAAGAAGTTCTGTTACAGACGTCCCTTTCGATTAAGACAACCCCGACATAGATCAACCTGTTGATCGGAGATATAATAAGAAGTGATATAATATTACGACAATCTAACTATAAAAATTATCCCCTTATTATTTGTTCCAAAATGAATTTAATTGAAGAAATACTAACTTATTAAAGCAAAATATATTAAGTTAAAACATTCATCGAGCTACTCCGAACAGTACTGTTCAGTGAGCGAGTATTCGGTTAAGACTGAATCGAACTCTGCCACAATCAGCTGATTACGCTGTCAATTTCTATAACCTACTGTGTTCGTTCTATTTATTATTATAAACAATTATTGACGATGAAATTTAACAAGCAAATAACAAAAGCACAGAAGGTAAGTGATACATTTGAACTAGTCGTTTTCATAGACTGAATTACTTAAGTTATGGTTATGTTATAGGTTTGTTTATCGTTCCTATTTATTCCAGATTAAACACTATGTATGAGAACTCTAGCAAATTACAAGGAATAATAATGTACCACACAACACTCTGATTGATTAAGGTAAAGTACTTATTTATACATTTTACTCGAGACATTCTAATTAAAATTTATGTTTATTTTTAGACACAAGTTAGCTGGACGACAGTCGATAAATGTGACAACTCTATCAAACAAATTTAAGAATCAAAAGGATTACTAAAGTATTGAAATGTGAATGGAAATACTATTAATATATGAAATTATTAACACAAGACCTTTTACTTATTTATTTTATTCTAAATGATGATATCCTTTTAAACAATGAACTACCTAAAGTTAACGTATAGATTTAGTGATTAAATTTTCATAGTTAAACATCTAACAATGCTGTATTTACACATACTCCTTAAGCCAAAATGACAAATTATGTTACAACGTCTACTTGACAAAAGTAACCGTAACATTATATACAAAAAATCGATTTTTTGTATATGTTTCAGCTGTGGGGTATAGAAAACGAACACTGAATATTTTCATAAAACTTTTCAAATAATGTATTTATCACTCGCAACTTTCTCTTGCATGGTCATTTCGAACCTTCAAAGCCTAAAATGTCGCACCGCTCTCTTAAGGAAATATATAACTCATATGTAATTAATTCTTCCGTATTTAACTTAAAAAGATTTCATTATGATTCATATTTTTCAGACAGATTGAAATTAACGTTCATTTAAGATAACAAACAATGTTACTAACCTATTCTAACTCAGGACATAAGGAGCATCATTTTCTAATTTTCGAAAGCCTAATTATCTAGATAAAATGTCACATTCAGGACATTACGTCTAGTTATTTCACTCGGTTATTGTAAAAATAATTTATCTTTAAATGAAATAATCGACCCGTACCTCGCCGTTGTTCAATATCCACCAAACTTCATTTTTTTATTAAAAAATTGGCAGCATTGCACCCATCAAAACACCAACATTACCCAATAATTTTAAACTAGCGCAGATATTTTAGCGCTATATCATCTATATTTAGTTTCTAAAAATAATAAAGGTTAGGTTTAGTTTATTCAAAAAGTGAAGTAGTATCTACAGCCAATATTTTCACATCAACATAAATATATTACAGAAAAAAACAGCTAAATAGTATACTCAATAGTAACCCATAGTCCTGATTAATGATATTAATGAAGTAAGCATTGCACCGAATTAACAATGTCCAAGAATGTGTGTTGTATTTATACCTTTTAATTTTGGCAAATTGTCAAGGCGGCCGCCTAATATTAGAATATGGCTAGCCATAGGGAAGATCTTCGGCCGGCGCAGTTTTGTGTCCGTGTTCTCTTTGGCTATGTGCACCAGGTTTTAGAAAATTTTCTTCCTCTGGGGAATTTTTCCCACCATGAACGTAAGTCGAGTATATTTAGTTTTATTATACCGCTTTATTTGAAAAAAATGAATATGCACTAGTAAAGTTTTTTGAAAAAATATTTGTATTATACAGCAGATCGTAATTATAGCTGTTTATTTATACAGGCTATGTCCTTGCTACAACTGTATTTGAATTTTGCTAAATACCTGTAATTACATAATATTTCATAAAGATATCCGGTACAATTGGGAAGCCATTGCAATTTTTGAGTTTCAACAGGTAGTCAAAAATGTTTATTTTAGTGAACCTGTGTTATGAATAAAAACATAATAAACATTTCGAAATTATGAATTGCAATTTTTCCGGGGAAGGATTTTATGTAAGAAGACGATTTTATGTAAGTTTACACACATCAAGGCATAGTAAATAATAAATTAGTATATAAAAAGATGTTCGTAGAAATTAAGATGGTGAATGCCCCACCGAAGTGTCACACTCTGAGTATAAATAAATAACTGGTAATTAGTTCTAATTATATTATAATATGCCACCTAGAAGTTATTTCATAATTCTTTGATCTAAATTGCCCAAATTATTGTTACTTTGATCGTCGAATCTGCGTTTTCAATTTTTTAGTTATATTTGTAAAAATATATAGACAAAAACTTTATCTGTTTGTTTTACGTTTATTTTTCCGAAGTGGTTTACCTGAAATAAGTTGTATTTTCTTAACTATTTACTACAATAATAATTATTAATAATTTTAAAAATTGTTTTACCTTTCGCTGTTCAAATACGACTGACTTTAATCAAAATTGCATTAATTGTTGTACTAAAAGAAAAACATTTAAGAGTTTCTTACAAAGTTTTATATATAAATAAAAAACAAATCGGATTTTGAATCGCAGTGTTTCAAAGACAAACTAGTTCAAAGTAGACTGACTAATACTATACATTCTGATTTAACATAATTTCCTTTATTCGCAAAATGTATTATACAGGGTGGACCATTAATAATAGGACATAGTGCAGGGTTAGATTCTTTGGGCCAAAATATGAGGATATAACCAAATATACTTTAGTAAAATGTTGCTGTGGAAAAAGATTTATGAACTAATGGAGTATTTTCATGGCATTGAGATAAATACATAAATCAAAAGATTGTGTAAAATAAGGATTTAATCTTATTAGAAGACCAAAAAATAACATAAAAGTTGACTTAATGACATTAGTATTTAATGTATAAACTTTCCCCCCATGCAAAAACCCCATTGCTGCAACTTAGAGTAAATTTTCGATATGGTCTCTACCTACTTCTATGTCTTTTCTAATTCTTTTCATAAAAGGTTTTCTTACATTGAAAAATACATTTTCCTGTCCTCTAATAAAATTGGCTGCGTTTTGTATTTTGTCCCACAGTTCTTCTCTTGAATTAATAGTATTTGCATAGACTAAGGACTTTATACGTCCCCACACATAACAATCCAAAGGATTATAATCAGGACTGCTTGGTGGCCAAGCAAACTCCCTTCCTCAACCGATCGATCTGCGTGGAAAAGTCTCATCTAGATAATTCCTGACTTCAAGGGAGAAAAGAGGGGGAGCTCCATCTTGCATAAACCACATTCTGTTCCGTATGTCTAGCATGAAATCATGTAATATATCGGCAAGAGTATTTTGAAGAAAAAACAGATAAGACTGTCTATTTAAATTTGGAGGAAGGACAAATGGTCCCAATAACTGATCGCCGATTATACCACACCAAACGTTAATCCTAAATTCGTGCTGAAAATGATTTTCTTTAACGGCATGAGGATTTTCTACTTCACAGTAATGGGTATTTCTCCATTCAAAAACGCCTCGGCGAGTAAAAGTTGCTTCGTCGGTAAATAAAATGTTCTTAACAAAATTTCGATCCCTGATGTGTTTATTTAGAACAAATTGACAAAATTGTAGACTTTGTGAAAGGTCTCTTCGAAGTAAGTTTTGTATATGAGCGAAGTGATATGGGCAGAAGCGTTTTAAATAAAGAAGTTAAAGAAATTAGCTCGAGGAACACAAGAACAAAATAAAATGATTAAATGATGTTCATGACAGAACTAAAACGTAACCAAAGTACACTTTTCAATAAATACACTTTGTTTCATTACATTTGAATTTGTCTTTCAAAAACTATTCAAATGTTTAACGGCAATTTGCTTGAAAACGGTTGGAGTTATCAAGTTCTACCAAGTGTACCTTTTTTACGTGAAAATGACGCCCTCACCAAATTTTCTGGTCAGAAGTACCACAACGTTTCGTCAAAAAAAAATATGAAAAAAATTCATCATCAGATACAGGTCCTGCGGCGCCCTCTATGATCTAACGTGATGTAATACATAAATTATTGTTTCTTAGAATAAAAAAAGTTCCTCTAGTAAATTTGGCTGTTGAGTTATTGCAAAAAAAAAAACGAAAAAATAATTTGATTTTTGACACCGTGTATCTTTTTCCACAGCAATATTTTACTAAAGCATATTTGGTTATATCCTCATATTTTGGCCCAAAGAATCTACCCCTGAACTATGGCCTATTATTAATGGTCCACCATGCATATAGGCGGTCTTAATAAAGACGAAAGCGTAGACAGGACATGGCGTAAAATATTTTATAATTGTCAGTATAAGTGACAATTATACGTAACTGACACTTAAACTTGTAATTAGACAAAATTGTAAGTTTAAACTGACAGTTATACATAACTCTCAGTTCAAACTTACAATTAAACATAATTGTCACCTTAACCTTAAAATTATGTATATTTGCAACACAAGTGGTGATTATGCATAATTGTAAGTTTGAACTGACAGTTGTGTATAAGTGTAACTTTAAACTTACAATTATACATAACTGAAATTTGAATTGACAATTATAAAATATTTTACACCATGTCCGTTCTACGCTTTCGTACTTTATAGTGCTTGCTTTATAGTCAAGAAATATAGTTAAACTAAAACTTACAAATTTGTACAACTATACATACCTACTGTGTGCGTATGGAAGGAGTAAGAAGACTTCTAGTGTGGTGTTGTACATCTGCAGAATTTGGAGACAAAAGTTGATATTTGATAGATATCATAGTGAATTACGGTTGTAAAAAATGTTTTAAAAAATGGTAGCTTTATTTTAATAAGTACTTGCAAATAATGTAATAAAAAAAGTTCTACTAAAATAGCACATTATGGCTCGCCAGTGTCTTGTTTCGTACTCTACATATACTACCTCAGAATCACAAATATTTAATGTGCACCAGAAAATTCTGATGTTATCGAAAATTTTGGCTGTAGTATTAATTTAAACTATGCTTTGACCCCCTTGTCATTCTCTCTTCCATTAAATATAATTTCAACCATTCTAAAAGATATATTACAATAGATATATTACAAGAAAATAATAACACGGTCAGTTGCTGTTATCTCCCTAGAGTTACTATTAGCTGTGTAGTTTTCTGTGTTCGCTTATGTCCAGATCAAGTGGTGAAATAGTTAACCCCACCAGAACATTAATATCAAAAACGTCAAAAAGATAAAATATGATAATAATTTATGTCATAGTTATTACCAAACAGAGACATTGTAAATCTAAAAAAGAAATTTGGAAGCGTACCCAAATAGGGTTGGCAAACTTATAAGAACCGGAACATAATAGAAATCGTGATTTCAGTTTCATTTAAAAACTGGAACCACACCGGAATGGGTTTCAGTTTCACTTTAAATCGGAACCACAACGAAACCGTTATTTTATTTCGGTCCAGACCAGTGGTAAATAAAATAATGACGCATTCTTAGTTCAAAGCCGCGCGGGCCTTGTACATAAAATCAAATTCTTGGATTGCTGTTGATTTTAAATTTAATAAAGCAGAAAATAACACAGGCTGCTAAAAAGGAACACAAGAACTAATAAATATATAGTAGACTAATACAACTTACAGCCTGATTTCAGTATATTTTAAGAACAAATATAAAGGTATTTTTTTCTCAATAATTCTCGTTCTTAATTTGCTAATTATTTAGAATGACACTTTTCACTCAAAATAAAGCAGATTTCTTCCTTTATCTCAATTGTCATCCGTCAGTTAATTATGTTGCAGGATGGCCACCATATGTAAATTTTTCATTAAAACAGTTTCTTCCTCATCAGTAGTGTCAACTATATTTCAAATATTATTTTTCACCATAGCTCAATATTTGTAGGACTTAATTGTATATTCTTCACTAAAAAAATAGCAATGGTGTTAACTACACATGTCAAATATTATTGTCCTCCGTCACTTGCAGACTTGCTAATTGATAATCAAAGACCAATAATAACCGTAAATACTAGTTTTTTGACAAAAAAAGCTTACATACACGTTTTTTTAACGCCTATATCTCGAGAAGGGTGAGGTTAGGCAAAAAATGTAAAGAGTCAAAAAATGCTTAGAATTGTCCAAAATATAAATTTCATATATTTTAAACAATAATAAATGCCCAAAAATACTAGTTTATTTAAAAAAAGAAGTCTAAACACACATTTTTTTCTTTAAACACGTATATCTCGAAAAGAGTAAAGTTAGGCAAAAATTGCCAGGAGTCAAAAAATGCTTACTTAAAAATATCCAAAATATGGAACCCAATTGTTCTATTTCAACTTAAAATAGCGATCTTCTCTCCCAGTTTACGACCGGAAATCGAAAAGCACCATTTCCATTTTAGTATATTTTATTCTCTTTAACTATGGGTTATAATATGTAATTATTCTATATATATTTCATTTCACAAATCTTACATCACAGTATTTCGGACACACAGAGTGTGTGCAAATAAAGTGACCGCCGATGGTATGGCTGATATACAGAAATAATGCATGTTACTTAATATGTTATGGGTTTGTTGGATCGCACATTACAATATTTTATGTGCATTTATTTGCAATATTTTCCTCGGGAAAATTAAAATAATGACTGAAACGCGGTTTAAAAAGGATACGTGAGTACTATTTAAGGTGGCCATTCCCTAGAAAGAGACATCCGATAGGGAAATATTTATTATTTTTGCCCATAACTTTTTTTCTTAGTACGTATATTTAAAAAAATATATAAGAGTACCTAAGTAGAACTATAGCAAGACTATTACTATAGATTTTCACTCAATAATTTCAGTGGTTTGCAAAATAGCTCGATTTAAAACAACGAAATAGGAAGATTAACACAATTTTTAAATTTAAATCGAGCTATTTTGCAAACCACTAAAATTATTGAGTGAAAATTTATAGTAATAGTCTTGTTATGGTTCTACTTAGGTACTCTTATAGTTTTTTTAAATATACGTACTAAGAAAAAAAAGTTATAGCTAAAAATAGTAAATATTTCCCTATCGGATGTCTCTTTCTAGGGAATGGCCACCTTAAGGTATATAGGGAAAACGAGCAAAACCCTACTAAAAACAATGTCGAACGATAAAAACTGCGGCATTTAACTAGTGTCGCTGTCAGCAGGGTAGGGGGAGGAATAGAAAAAGCGGGAAAAGCGAGTTTAGTGTATGTGTGGTTTGTTGCGTTACGTGGGGTTGTCAGGTAATTGTTAATGTCACCGTCTTTCGTAAAAGACGGGTAGTCGTTGGTGTAGTAGTTTGTGCGTGTGAGTAGGTTCGTCGTGTAGAAAAAGCACCAGTTCCCATGACCCTGACTTTGTTCTATACATCTTTAGGAACATTTTGCACCATCTCACATAAAAATCAGGTGGGACGAAGTCTCAATGCTTCACTTCCTCGACTAAATTGGAAACAAGCTTTTTTATAACCAGCATGTTTACAAATTTGGCGAAGGCGCCAGTGAAAATAAAAACTTCTTTTTAGATTTACATATTTTTATTTTTACAAAGTATTATTACCCAATTCAGATATTGAGGTCGATGTAAAAATTAACAACTAACAAACGTTTTGTAATCGAGATCAATATTGGTATTAGGTAATAACCTAGATTTAACCGAGCCACTAGGTCATATTTCATAGTTTTTAGTAATCCCTTTTTAACGCAGTTCAGCGTTTTGCAAAAATGTTGTTCAAACCATTAGTCTATACGTAAGATTAAGATTAAGAAAGGAAGAGCTGATTGATTCGCCCTAACCATCGATATCCCCTTTGGATCCATTGTGACGAATCTTTTCTGATTTTCTTGAAACTTTTTATTCAGCTTTATCTTTTCTCTCAGGCTCCACAGCCTTGACAAAGACCTCTAAGCGTAGCTGTTAATACTTGATTTTCGTCTCCAAATAGTTGGAATCTTAATATAGCCAGGTCCTTGCAATGAAATAGTATATGGACTAAGGCCTATTACGCCGACAGTGTCCAGTTAGAAAATCCACAATTATTCTAATGGTCTTTCTATTTTGGCTTAGTTTTTTCATAAATTTGGCTGGTCTCTATTTAATGAACTCTTTAGTGTGTCGTGGGAAAAGCTTCCGCCATTCCAAAGATTTCTTTTATACAAATTAAATTAATTAATGAATGTTTACGTGCATGCCTTTTCTCACACCGAAAAAAGGTTCGCGTCCTATTAGGGTCTTAGACAAAACTTCCTTATAGTCTATTTGACAATGAAGAAGAGTAGCAAAAGCTCATTAAAATGCAAATTCGCAAAAACATAATCGGTCATAAAAGTACAGCTCACCAGCATAATATAATATATTGTTACGAGTTTCGCCCCCCCTAGGGGCTGAAGCTGACAGCTGATAGCCGGAATTAGGTAGCAATGATGATAGGCAACTGCATGTCTGTAATGTACCACCTCATCTGTGATACACTAATAGTACGACTATTCTAGACACTGCTAAATTGGTCTAGATAACTGCACGAAGATGGTTCAAGACTTTACTAGAAATATATGAGAGTTACTGGAATACTTCTAGATGCCTTTTGTAGAGTATATAAATTAATGTAAATACGCGGGAAGGAAGTTTGTAATGAGTTGAGGTTAGATAATTCCGAAGTGATACGAAGTGAACAGTAGAGTGTAAATATCAAGTAATAAACATTGTTAAAGGTTATTTTAGTCAGTAAAAATGTATTTTAGTTAATAAAATTGCAGTGAAGTTTTCAGTAAATTACTCAATAAATTGCATTAGTGTTTAACTTTTGATATAATTTTATAACCCACGGACTTTTTAAGGGAGGTTTCCTATGGAAAGACGTAACAACATAATAGAAAGAATGTCCTACTAATATGCTCTCTGACTCTGTTTTTGCAGATTTGCATTTATAATGAGTTTTTGTTACTCCTCGTTTCCAAATAGACTATAATGAATTCAGCAGTCTTTCATGTATTTCCCTTGTGTTCCTTGAGTTGTGGTACCCACACCACAGTCGCTTTGTTCCGACTTCCTGGGCCCTTCACAAAATGCCATACTAATTAGTTTCGAATGGACGCTCATTTACCCTTAAATCTGCGTGATTATCGGAGAAAACGGCAATCGACTGGTTCACAGTTAGTTGCCTTATTATTTCGTAACCGTTACTATTCAGTTTTTGGAAATAATATATTGACGCACTGAGACCATTTTATTGATATTTTCGGAATAAAGAATATGTTGACTTATTGAAGAGAAATAATGAGGTATAAAATAATATGTTTGCAAAATTCTCAACAGTTTTATATACAAACCATCAGGGTCTAAGAAAAGGGTAATATTAGTCAATTAGGTTTATAACGAATGAATTTATTATAGGTAGAGAGCCCGCTGTATACATTTCCTATGAATAAGATACATGAAAAATTTTCTATGAGTGAGTAAGTACTACTACAGACATACAGGGAGCCGCTTTTTATTTTTGCAAATTTTGCCCGCGTCATGGAATTTTTCCAGGGTTGGCAAAAATTGTGTTTTTTTTATTTTAATCAAAAAACACGTTTTTTTTATTTAAAACAATTCAATGTGTTTTAAACATGGATTTTTAATTGTTGGAAAAAAAACATGTTTTAAACAATAAAAAATATGTTTTTAAACTTAAATTTACACGGGCGCGCGTCGACCCAATACATTGTTAATTCTATAAGCCATGCCCACATTGCATCATAACAAGACGAGGACGATACTTGACAACGGCTCGGTCAATTCGGTGTAATAAATACGTCAAGTTGTGCAATAGTGCAATAATTGTTTGGTGATTGGTTATTGACTACACAGGCACATAAAAAAAGTCGAGTGGGAGAAGGCAGACCTAAGTATTCCCATGAATTCTGACCTGCTGAACACGAATCCGATGTCCGTTTTGACCGATTGGCTCTTGCATTCTTCCTAACCTCAAAAAACACGTAAGAATACCCGAAAAAATTAAAATGTAGCTAAAAATCTGAAAAAATTCAGGGGTACGTAGGATGGCGATAGAAATCGAATGGCGCAAACCAGACATCCTGCGGTCCTTCGTTTTCGAGATAGAGCAGCTCAAATTCACCGGAATGAAAAAAATTGTTTTTTTTGCACTTCCCGAAGCTCTATATCGGAAACCAAAAAAGCTATAGAATTCTAGTTTATGCCATTCAATTTATCTCGCCATTCTATGTACCTCTGAATTTTTTCAGATTTTTAGTTACACTTTCATTTTCTCGGGCATTCTTACGGTGTTTTTTTTTAGGTTAGGAAAAATACAAGAGCCAATCGGGCAAAACAGACATCTGATTCGTGTTCAACAGGTCAAAATGCATGGGAATACATAGGTCTACCTTCCCACACTCGACTTTTTTTGTGTGTACCTGTGCTATTAATCGCTTTAAAATTAACACTTAAGAAAATAAATAATAACAGGTAAATCTTCTATATAATAGTAATATGTTACGTTCCTTGTACTTATACTACTATATTATTATAACCAGCTTCATTGCATTACATAAAAGTTCATGTTTTTTTATTTTTTTTTTTCCTTTTTTCCAAAAATTGTCCATCAAACACACTGAAAAAACGCATTGAAAAAAATCATATTTAAAACAATTGTTTTAAACGTGTTTAAAACAAATGTGTTTAAAACAGGTTACTGTGTTTTAAACACTTAAAAAACATTTGTTTAAAATATTTTGTTTTAAAACTGCCAACCCTGAATTTTTCCGGAAGTGACGTCAAAATGGGAGGATGCGGGCAAATAAGAAGAGGCAGCCTATTTTTTTTAATAACTAGAAGGCTTATACTTTAACTTAAAAAAATAATAATTCATGTATTCAATGACTTAAGAAAACAGAAAAAGGAATAGTTTAATCGAGGGTGTCTCAGGGTTGCGGGCAAATTAAGCCTGGTAGCCCACTATAGTCTCATTGTATACCTCAAAACCTACATTTTGACGTAAGTTTTATTCATGTATTCGATAATACAAAAAATCATGACCGGAAGTGACGTCAGAATTCCATGACGCGGGCAAAATTTGCAAAAATGAAAAGTGGCTCCCTGTATGTCTGTGGTAGTACTTACTCACTCACATAAATATTTTCATGTATCTTATTCATAGGAAATCTATACAGCCGGCTCTCCACCTATTAGAAGTATATCATTTTCTTGAAATTGGATATTTGTAAACTGACTGTGAAGAAAGTAGTAATTGTAAATATTAATTTATATATTTAATAACAGTTAGTTAGGCAGTAACAAAAACAATATGTTCTATGAATATATTTAGAACATTTCCAAACATTTTATTTTGATCAGTCATTATAATAGGTATTCGTCATATAGTAAGTAATAATTTACGAGCTTATTATAAAGAAGGCACAAGAAAAATGTTTCAACAAATCCTAAGTGATCAATTCTTATGAAATACATGCAATATTTTTTATGAATATATTTAGAACATCCACAGACCGATTTATAATTAAGTCGTCCTTGAATCTTTTTTCGAATTTCCTGTATTTTAAAAACGCTTGGTGATGTATAAAAAATATTTATATCATTAACAGTTTTAATAAGAGGCGCATTATAAACACAAACAAAGCCACGCTTAAATATACTATTTTTGTGTTTTTAATACCATGTTATTGAAAAATCGGTGTAGAGATACATTGTATATAAGAAATATTAGAAAATGTTTTATTACTTTGGCGAGCTTTTTGATTAGTCATTTTATAGTAATAAAATACTTAAATTCCTACCAGAACTGCCAAATGAGTATATCAACTACTTTAGAAAAATAATGAATACATATTTTGCACCAGATATATATTATCAACACTTCATATTATATTTATAAGTATTTATAACTTATTTCTGGTTGAAAATAGTTATTATTATTTTATTTTGGAAATACACGCCAATCTGCAGAGTTGCTGTTTATTCCCGAAATAAAGAGTGAATTTATTAGTAGGCTTAAGTGAGGTATGACGACTACATTATATATTTTCCCGTAAATGTAAATATTTCTTTAAATTTATGTAAGAAATGGAGAGGTAGAACAATTTTAAAGTTTTTCCACGAATATCAATGAGTAACTTAAAAAAATAGGTACGCGAAAGCAGAATGTCAAAGAAAGAGTTCAAACGCGTGTGTTATAACTTTTTAAACAAACAGGAAGAATGCAAATATCGGTTGCACCAAGAGAGGAACTCACTAATTTATTTTAAAACCTATATCTTTAATAATCAATTGTTCAAAAGTATTCAAAAATATTTTTTCAAGTTTACAACGAAAAAATAAGCTAGTGGTAACTATCAATTTGTACAGTATTAAAAAACATTTAATTAATGACTACATTATAAAATAAACCAGATCTGCATAACACCCGTGGTAAGTTTGGGACAAATCCCATAAATGTTTAATCATAACTAAATAGAATGGTTAGGGTTAGGGTAACAATCGACAGACACAAATAGATTCAAATTTCTTGAAGGATGTGTTGGGGAAACGGATTGAAATTGATGATAATAGTGGCTAATTGAATTTTGGCATTTTTTGGATTAGCTTTAGCCACTATAAAAGATTGTATGATTCGTCAGAGCCAATCTCTAGAAATCGATATTTAAAGCAATATTTAAGTTGTATGGAGTTCTCCAGTTTTCGCAAAGGTACTCACTGCATATTACATAATAAAGAATGTCCGTATCCTCATTTTATGATGCATATTTCAGTTTACCAACATTTTGGGGAATATTAAAAGATTTGCCATTTAGAATGGATAAAACTTGGCTAAGCCTTCATACTGTGCCTCTCGCCCGAAGTGCTTTTTGCTAGATGAAAACCGCTCTTTAGAAAAATTAAAACCGACTCAAAAAAATAACATTTGTTCGATAGGCGAATGTTATTTTCCATTACAATGTTATTTTTTACACGAAAATTAACATTATTTACTCTAAATATTTCCAGAATATGCATGAAATATTACTCTAAACCCCGAGAAATCATCCTTTAATAAATAACTGAATGAAAGCTACAATGAAAAATATCTTGGTAAACAGCACTGAAACATTAATTTTATGGTTTTTAAATCTTATTTAGTAGTCCTGTCTTTTCACTTTTAGCTACGAAAAATGTTCATTCTTCTCGAGGACTGGAGCATCTGGGAAAAAAGAAACCTTTTTCATCCTGCTAATATAGAGTAGAATAGTAGAATCAAAGTAGAATAGTATAGATACAGTCTATAAAAATTTACTCAATGTTATTTTTGTGCATCACATAAGCGACAGATGTGCCAAATTTTAGCGTTTTACGCACACGGGAAATGGGAGAAATGTTGACGATTAATGAGTCAGTAAATCGTGGAGTTTCCACGTTTATACTAGATAATAAATGACCATGTATTTAAGTAACTTTCAAATACAATTACTGTCTATTATCCCGTGTTTTATTAATTTGAAAGTATTCTCTATTTATGTCAGTTATTGTACCTATCTGATTTAGGTACCTACCTATATTCTAACTAAAAATGTTTATATTCATCTTAGAAAAAAAAAATTGTACGAAAATCTCTATTTCATAACTCTCTGAATTCAAATGTCGAATAAGAAATTCCTGTATATCCATGTGTACGTGTATAAACCGTATCTTGTAAACACGATAACTATTAGAAATATTTGTTAAAATTTGGAACAAATATAAAATAGCAAGGCAGAATACTTCGTATTGAAATTAAGTCATATTCATTATAGAGGGTGATCACCAGCGACGGGAAACTGCAATGTTTTTATGTTTATTGTAATTTTAAAACAAAATGTCACTTAAATTCTCACCATAAAGTATTTGAGTCTGTATCTCGGAAATTCTTGGCCTTACAGCGATAAGAAAAAACATTTTGTAGGAAGTTTTATAAACATCACAATTGTGCAAATGGTTACGTGCAAACGCCAACTGTACTAATATTAATCACTAATAAATTTAATAAAAATAGATTTTGAAGATGTTTTGCTACTTTATTTGATCAAAATGCAATATTGTATTAAAATAGAATAGAACAGAATAGAAATTTAGTCATGCTATACATACATAAACAATGTTTGCACACGTCAGTGGTAAATAACTACTTAATTTCAAAACAATTAAAGAGTTAAAAAAATGTAAAAATAGGGTCACAAAAGCACAATGCCAAATAAGCAGTAATAATAAACATAGTATCTCAAGTAGAGAAAAAAACGTAAATACAAAATTATTTAAAAACACAAAAAACAGGTAATGGAAAAATGCTAAAATATATACGGATGAGTCGCTGCTACATCCTGAACATATTCAGAATGAAGCAGCGGCTCATCTATGATTAAAATAAGTAATAAGTTATTGTAATAATTAAACACGGAATAAAACACATGGTGAAGTACTTATAGCTGCAACTAATACATAATGTACATTCCTACAATGTGCATGCTTCGTAGATTTATGATCCACATGTACATATCAGGTACCTACGGTTTCCTTCCTACGAAGGTAGTACGCATACACCGTGTACATGCAAGTGTACATTATGAATGTAGGGTGGACCTTCCTTCTGTATACCTCATGTATCTATCGATATGTCAATATACGTTCTTGGCTCATATCAAGTAACATTTTGGTTCATGGGTATGTTGTGGGAATCTTATGGTATATCGAGAGGCGGTCATCTGAACATCCCTCTGACATTCAGATTATATACATGACATACAAAATGAATATTCATTCTTAGTTACATGGTACATAAAGTACGTTCCGAGTACATGATCTGAATGTAAAAATGCTGTATGGGTAGCGTTTACTGTAATAATCTAATTCATCATATGAATAAAAGGCATTCTGTAAAAGAACATTTTTAATTTTTTGCCTGTTTACGCCCATTTCAAGATTTTGTAAGTCTCTGGGTAACATTTCAAAAAAATGTATAGATAGATATAATAATTTTAATATTTACTCAGTCTATATTTGGGCAAACTTAAATTTATTTTCATTCTAGTGTCATGGTTATGTATGTCCCTTGGTAGCTCTGTTATCACTTTTTAATTTCTTATATAACACAAGCATTCATATATGTAACATGATGGCAGTATTAATATATGGAAACTTTTAAAAAAGGGTACAAAATTTTCTAGCTACTACTTTATTAAGAATGAGAATTATTGAAGATCAAATAGTTTTCCTGATATTCTTAAAAATGTATTCTTTTTATTTTAGTATAAGAGTGTGATCAGAATTACGATCAAGAGTTTACATCTAAACTGTTGTTTATGTTTCTCCAGATGATGTGAACATGATTGGTGAAACGTACGTCGAGTAATAATATTCGAGTGTAGTGTTGAATTGTCTTGGTGTTTTTGGCAGCCTCACGCCGAAGGTTATGAAAGCAGAAATAAAATACGTGTTACCTAATTATTAGACGGAGCTACGAGGCTATAAGGAAGTGAATTTTGTTTGCTATATATTTATTAAATAAAGCAAATATCGGAATGTATTTTTTTCATAAAAAATATTTTTATTGCAAAAGTAATTCTATTTCAAATGGTCTTATGTACCATATGGAAGTTTTCAGATGAGAAAGAAAACTTATATAATTTGTTGGTGTCTTGAAATTATTTGATGTTACAATAGAATATTATTGTAAGACATGTGGTGGCCGAATATTTGAATTATATTAATTTCGCTTCTTAATAATTCTTTACTCTGAATTGGAACAAATGATTTATTTATAATGTATTTTGTCATACTATGTATTATCCACTTAATAGAACTAGTGGTACTACAATGTTTTTATTTAATTCATTAATTACAGTACGTATGACTAAAATAACATAACATTAAACTCGATTCACTAGTTCACTAGGGATCACTCCGAACTTATCAGAACTCAACTGACTTCCTGCTGTTGAATAGATCGCCTTATATACACCACAGAGATGGCCTCTCGAACATAGAAATCTCGAATAATCCGTTTGATTTCTCGATTCGCATTCCTAGCGTCATTTGTTAGAAGGGCTGAACTCCAGTACAGGCTTCTAGGGAATACAGTGGTCTGCCGTCCTTACTTATTCAATTTTAATGCCAACCTTACTTAGTTAAAACTAACGTCGCTGGAATGGCGCAACAATACTGACTTGGTTAAGAGTAAAGTTAGCAGTATGCCTACCTAAAGAACAGGGCCGGGGTTTCGGGGCCTGGCCCCGTGGGGTCCTCGCACTTTTGGGGCTCCCGCATTTTAAGAGCAATTATTACTTCAGACCAGTTTTGAAAATTGGACCTCTCTTGGACAATTCTGCTCTTTCAATGCGCATCTCATTTTGACCGCCTATGAGGCTCGCCCTCAACACCTGCGCTTGGTGATTTTCGCGATTTTTCGCACGCAAACGAAAGATAGCAGACATGCTCAGTTTAGGATGATCTGTCGATGAGACCACACGGACTTGTGTTACTTTGTTTTTCAACTATTATCAACAATCTTGTGTCAAAATGAAATTAACTTGTAGTAGCGGCGATTGGATTGATCGCCATAAAGTTAAAAGAAATTATGCAAGTGGCGCTGAAAAGAGGTAAACTTATAAAGAAAAATGCACAGATCTTGCATCTTTCGCAAGTATCTTAAGCGTATTGAAAATACCAGATGATGCAAATACCAGATACTGCTCTAAGTCGAAGTCCTATAGGATCGTCCTATTAACATGCCTGCTAAATTACACCAAATTATTTTCTGTATTTCATTTTACATAAATATTGTTTTTATTAATCATACTACGAAAAACTGAATATTTATATATTAAATACCTTCGATAATATATCTCTATAATATAGGTACAACCGTTTAGACAAAGAATTAGAAAGAAAACGGTCTCAGAAGGTAACGATTAAACGGTTATCGGACGAAAATCGACTGTATGCGTGCTCAAAAGCATAAGGACTAGGATAGCAGGGGCGTTCGGTAATTATGAACCTTCCTCGCATGTCCGTGGTCGGGTCGGCGAGATTCGACAACGGTCCACAAAAAAAATCCCACAAATCAAACGGTAGATCCTATTATACATTTGAAAAAACCAACTAAATCCTCGATAACAAGCGTACAACGTTTACTTCAGGGGTGTTTTTCGAAAAATGAACAAGCTTCGAGTTATGATGAGTTAAAGGATTTGTGAATTGATACGTTTCAAGGCAAGCGTTGATTCATTAAGGCGCTCCATAATGAGGGAGAGCGCAGGCAATATTGAATCATTAGAAAAATATATTAAGTATTAGATATTTACGCAATATTACGTGGAAACAAAGCTGACGTGCCGTAAATTCCAAACATACAACAAACATTTTTTTGGCTTTTTCAGAAAATCGCCTCCTGCAACCCTCGTACAGCGCGATTTTTCCACGACCAAGTCAAATTTTCTTCTCTTTTGATGGGGCATCGTTTAAAATAGGTCGTAGCTTTTAGCAACACATTGCAAACGGAATGACACAATAGAGACAGCTTGTTACTCTACTACCAGGCCGGCGCAGCGGCCTAAACAGATCTGTCGCTCTCGATACGTTTTTCATAAGATGGGTCCTATATCATGCGCCCAATAGTATTTTCAATACTAAAACAAGGAAGTTCTTTCGATTACTAATCGTTTTTTCACTATAAAAGCAAATAATAATAAACCTCCTTCCGCGACTTTAACGAGTGATGTTGAAAAATATGATGTGATGGTGTTGAAAATGTGACAAAATCTTTAAAAGCAAATGAAATAAACAAAGAAAATTTACATAAATCTTGATACGTACTTTTTATCCGTCGATATTAAGAGAGAAAGAAATTTCAAGGCTTCATTAACGCTAAATCCGGCCCTGCTAAAGAATATGTAATTTTCGATTTTATCATTATCACATTAAATAATATTAGCTTTATCAAAGTTATTTGCTAAATGGCCAAAATTATATTTTTCAAAAAAATTTAGTGCGATAACTTAACTACTGTGAACCTTCAAGTGTTTTGGTACCTATTTGTGGAAACTAATTGAGAGGCAGCGTCACAACTACGACGGCGACGCGACGGTTCCAATTCCATCCAGGATTGATTTCTGGGAATATATGATACACGCAGTGCGATTGATTACGTTCTATGGATAAATGTTTCTTAAATTCTTCGAGATAAATAGATTCAAAGCTGCAGATTGTGCAGATATAGAATAAATTTCCTATCTCGCATTTTTCACCTAGTGAGTAATTCGGATAAATAGTTACGTTTCATGTTTATTTAGCTTAAATATTGTGAAAAAGTCTTGATAAAGGAATGAGAATTCATTGACCGTTGTATATTTCTTTGTTTCTGTCAATTCTTTCCTTAATACTAGATACGGTCTAGCTAATTATTGATTTAAAACTTGCATTTTAAATTTATTCGTAATCATTATAACAAAATCTTCTACTAGCATTTATCTAAAATTTACGATAGAACTGCTGGAACTGCTGGAAGACATCTCCATACGATATTTTTGCATATTCACGCTCGAGACATGCCCCTGAACAAGGATCAAGATTTTACAGGACGAAAATCTGTTCCCAATTTGTTCAAACTGTTTTTTCTTAAACAAATGGCAAAAATCACTTCTTTTGGCCCAGATGATTTTTTTTAGGTTTTTCTTTTAACCAAAAAAAATCTCTTGTCATGTTTTCGCAAAGTTGACCGTTTCCGATTTATAAACAATTTAATGTTTGAAAAAACGCAAAGATAGCAAACATGCACATTTTCAAGGTTGAATACAATATTAAAAGATGAATTAAAACACTAACAGAATCCTGAAGCGTAAGTGCAGATTTTTTAATTCTAAATCATTCGGCTCAAAGAAAGCGATTTTTGTAATTTGTTTAAAAAAAATTAGTTTCAGTAATAAAAATCGCTTTTTTTGACCCGAATCAATTTTTTTTTTATTTTCTTGGTCATTTTAAACATAAAAAGGCCTCCTATCATTTTTTCGTAAAGTTGCCCTTTTCCGATTTATAAACAATCGAAAGAGCGCGCGCCCGGCTAAAAACGTCTATTTAACAATTAAAAATGTAAGCTTTAGAATGAAAAAATCTGCACTCACTCTTCAGGATTTTGTTAATGGATGATCAAAGATTGTTTAAGAATTTTGGTGAACTCAAGGAATTTATTTTTTAATATTGTACTTCAACCTTGAAAATGGCCGTTTTTGGGTTTATTTCAAACATTAAATTGTTTATAAGTCGGAAACAGTCAACTTTAGGAAAAAATAACAAGAGACCTTTTTTGTTTAGAATGACCAAAGATTCGGGACAATAAAAGGGATTTTTGCAATTTGCTTGAAAAAAAAATAGTTTACACAAATTGGGAACAGATTTTCATCCTGCAGAATCTTGATCCTTATTAAGGGACATATCCCGAACGTGAATGTACAAAAAATCATATAGGACATTTTTTTCATACGAAGGAGAGAGATGTTTTCGCCTTGTCTACATAGTCTGAATCTCTAATTTAATTAATCTTCTTTCTCCTAATGACTGAATGATAAATCAATCAGTTAATGTTTTGGACAATCAGTTATTGGGACTTTTTACCTACAGGATTTCCTGGGCAAAAACTTATGTCTACAGCAAAGTTCCAGTTGAACTAAAGCTCTAGTACGGTAAGCAATGTCTACGCAAATGTAAGTAAATATGTGAGCTTATAATCAATCAATTACCAAAAACAACATGAATTTAAAATAAAAAAACAATTAATGGCACAAAATAGCAAATTAAAAAAGGACAGGACAGAGTGAAGGTTGCAAATTTGTGTGAGGACGGATGGTAGAGTATTGCCTAGTTAAGTTGCCAGAAGATGGCTAACATCTAATATGATAATTTAAAAGTGGTGTTTTATGCTTTCTTGTTTGCTTAATATTGATTGTTAGCTAACTGTAGTTCAGCCGGCTGAGCGTCTTAGTGGCAAGTGCGCTTGGTCAGACTGACTACAGTGTACTGGGTTCGATCCCCAGCTTCGACACAATGTTGGTGGGTAATAGATGTTGTCTGCGTTTTTTTCAAATGTGTAAGCCCCTTCCGGACAGTCTAGGCTTTGGATTCGGAGGTTGTCTACTATGTGTCATGTATTTATGTCACCAAGTGATTATTAATGTAATGTTTCCATCTTGTAAATTCTCTTGTACTGTTAGATAGTGTATGAATAAAATAAAATAAAATAATTAATAAAACCTCAGATATAATCCTGATATAGTTCGTCAGTGGTGTTATGTCGACAGAAATCTCTGAGGGAGGTGTATCTAGAACAAAACTTTTACTGTCGTCGCCATCATCATCATTTGTGCCACGGTTCCGCCAACCACAGAAAAATAATTTTGTACGCAGTGCCATTTTGGTTGAATACAATGAGATTTCTAATTAGGTACGGATATTTAAATATTTTTCGGCATTAATCATACTCCATTTACAAATATCAAATATCTTTATTTGTTTCGAGATAATGACTTTTAACTGAAACACGCTGTATATAGGAAATATATAACAGCAGTGTTCCCTTCTCTTAGTCACATTCATATTTTGGGCTAGCTAATTTTCCAGAACAAATATTTATGTATATACTATACTGACCGAGAAGGATAGCGTCCTATTTTCTATGACATACATTCTAAAATATTATCAAGGAAGCTATAAAATATCACGGTTTAATACCTATTTAAAAATAACTCGATACACTTGCTTATAAACATGTAATTAATTAAGTAACTCTATTTCACACAAAATCTGTTTAGATAGGGTAGTGGAAGCTGCCCACATCTGATTCTTAAATTCTAGAATAATTAAATGAAAACAGTATTTCCTAACAACTGTTATGGTGGCATCAACCCGTACGTCGCTTGTTCTGCCAAGATTTGTTGATGACATTTGAATTGAAAAAACGACTCATTTAAAATAAATTGTTTTATTTTAAAAGAAAATAGATGTAAAAAAACTTGTAAATTTACCGTGCCAAATAGTTTTTATAAACGTTGTTTTCTCTAAATGTTACTTGTCTTAATTTTAGCCTATCTTTTTCTCTAATTGAAATTTGTTACATCATCAATATTTCAAAAGAAAGGCTGTGTACAGAAATATACTAAAATACTCAGTTTTTTTCTTCTTATTCCAACATCTTTCCAGACGTCCATGCATTGTCCTAGTTGGCCTCCATTTGCTGTATGGCTTATTTGACAGTATAATGCCATAATAAAACGCATTTTCTATAGGATTTTGCAAACAAAGAAAGAGTAATATATGATACCTAGATAAAAAGAAAAAATGTCTAATATTAATTTCCAATCTTTGCCTTCTTTCGATAACTTATGCTTCAATTTTAAAAACTCTAAAATGAATTTATTTACTTCATAATTGGCAATGCTCAGTTTAATACTAGTATCCACATAGCCTTTTACGACCATGAAGAGTAAGTTTAAAATGAGAACAAAAAATCTATTTATTCGATAAAAAATGAAAAAACTAATGAAAATGTCAATATTAATGTTTATATCTCTCTCAAAGTTCATTTGTTTGACTGGTTGTGTTAAAGAACAGTGTTATCTAAACTGAATTTATTTACAAAAAAAAATTAGGTGTAAAAATGAAAAGGTATTCAATATAGGTAATGAAACAGAAAATACCCGGAATTGGAAAGCGGCAGTTGAAAGTAATTACTGCAGAAACAAACTGATATACAGGGTGTGCAAAAATATTCTCTCAGGCCTCTTTCTCATAACCAACCTGCCATAAAAAGCTTATTTATCGCGATATAGGGCACTTCCACCGTAAATGGATATTTACCTGTGGAACGGTTAATAAAAAAAATCTCCATGCGGCGAGCGAATGCATGTCTGTCTTGGCAGCAACGAAGTGAACGCGAGCAGGCAGAAGGAGGTGCACACTGCTAGATTCAGAAACAGAAGACTTGGAGGAAGAAAAAATAAGGAGATGATGATAGATGGAAACTTAGAAAAAGCATGGAAACTTAAAAGAAGCATCTCACAAACACCTACACTTCCCATCCTATATTCCTACCCCATGCCCGGAAATCGGCAGCAATGCTGACAAATCAATTAATCAATCAATTAAAACTTGTCTCAAAAGTATTACCCCAAAAATGACTACACACATGAAGGATTGATTATTATGTATCATTCTAGCTCTTGGAAATGCTCAGCCTTTGAAACGTTTCCATGCAAGAACCAAGACAAAACTTAATATAAATTTTAAAAAATTCTATAGAAATTAAGTTTTTTAAAATTAGGGTCAAATTGTCAGATGTTTGACATTGACCGGTACAAACAAATACCCTATGTGTTTTTCTATGTGTTTTATTTCTGGCATTAATTTGTTACACAATTTAATTCCTACGTACATAGGACTTTTCTCATATATGGACAAACCATGTGCAGGAATTGACAACATAGACTTTTGTCTCGTTTCATAATGGTGACATTCGCTAATTGCAAATGTCTCCAAATTAGTTTTAACGTATATTAAAATTTTATAAATATACAGGGTGTAATTAGTTTCATGTCATTAAAAAAACTGGTGGTAGGGAACGACAAGACAAACAAAAAAACCTTATATAACATGGGGTCTAAAGCTCATTGTTTTGGAGAAAAAAAAATAAACAAAAATTTCCAAAATACTTAATAACATAGTTTGAGAACTGCTGGCATATTGGGCTAGGTTTTATTGCTTCGCGTCTTGTCGCACATGATACTCTGACATTCGTGCAAATAAGTATGCCGACAGAGCAGTTAAAAGCAACCGACAGACGACACCGCCATGTTTTTTGCTTCTTCTCGGCCAAACTATCTTATTACGCGTGCTGTACTCTCCCTTATAATATTCTCAAGTAATAATTTCAGTTTGTGTCCTTACTTGGTAAACAACGTACATACGACGCGACCTACCCATTCCTTGGTTTTGTCTGTTGCTTCTGTTCTTTTTGAATTTTGTGCCATTTATGTTAAGATTTATTTTATTGACTTATCGTTCAAGTCGTTAGTACTTGGTTACGTAAAACACTACTTCTCGTTCGTGCTTTTTGTGTTACTTTTTGGATTTTGGACCAAGTTTTTCTTTTTGTTTTCTTTATTGATAACGTTAATTCACAGTTTAGTGTGGTGTTTTAAAACGCTTTTTTGGACATTATGGGAGATTACACTTGTATAGAGAAATTGGTGGAAATGCCGCTGGGGCGGAAGAGCTTTAGAACAATTGCAACAACGTATTTTCATGTGCATAGAAATCATAAAAAATAATCCTAATTTACCAAATGTGTTGAACGGAGTGCGTATGTCCTTAGTTCGACGTGCCGAAATGTGTATACGTGGAGATCGAGGTCATTTCGAAAAATTTTTGTGAAAAATTCAAAAGAATTGTTCAGTGATTGGGTGTTACCTATTGGGCATTAACGGTATGATTATTATTATTATTATTATTATTAGTATTCGCTGTCTAGTTTGATCTGTTTATTATTGTTTACATTGATTTTCATAGAGACCAAAGACTCGATTTTTAGTTTTCGATACCTGATTGGGAAAAATTATGCGCTCAGTTCGTTAAAAAAACAGATTTTTTTAATAACTTAAAATACACAACTATTTTTTGTTATCGTATCTCGGACGTCTAACTGATTGTTTTCCAATTTCATAAAGTAATTACTAATTTTTTAAGCTTTTAACACAATATAACAAACAATGTTTTTTATTATTTCTAATATTCGGAACTATAACATCCATTGACCCTGAAAAATAGTGGTTCTCAAATGTTTCCTACCTTAGCATTAAAATGTCAAACCCAGGTCAGTTTTTTTTTCAAAATGCCCCTAGAGAAAAAAGTCATATAGGTTTTTTGTTTGTCTAATCGGTCCCTATTACGAGTTTCTTTTAATGACACGAAACTAATTACACCCTGTATATACAAGGAAGCGTTAACAGCTTTAAATCTCTGAAATCATTTCTATATGATACTCTTGCAGGTATTTCTATGTTTCTTATCGCCTTTTTTGAATTTTATATAATCTGTTGTAATGGCATGAGGGTCCCCAAAATATTATTATCCATATTGTAAGCGAGATGCAAATTGTGCATGATAAAAAGACAATTTTTTTATGGTCTGGCGGGCGTAACATAATATTTACAAGTTTTGCAATCATTTTCATTTTTTAAATTTGAGGTGTTCAATGGGGTACCTTTTTCATGGGAGCTCTATCATATCATGTCTATCATAAACCCAATATGGTACCTTTGATCAAATAATACAATGATGAAAAGTAACACTATGCTCTTCACAGGGTTATTAAATTTCTATAAAACTTGTTAAACATTCTATAATATACTCTTCACAGTTTTTTGAAAACAAATCAGTTTAATAAAATAAAAATTTAAAAAAATGTAATTTTAAGTATCTCCCAAATCACGATGATGCCATTGAGGAGATGATTGGCGGAACACTTACAAATATGTTATGCAGCATTTTTGTGTTTCTAAAATCTTATCAAATGTTACAACATTTTTTCATGTGAATACATATGTTTCTAAATATTATTCATAACTGTTTATATTTACCAACCGATTTTTTCAAAAACAGTGCTGACAATTCATGAGTAAAGTATAAAATCCATTGAATTTAAATTACAGATACCTACCTAACAAATACTTTTAAAATCAGTTTTTTGTATAATAGGTATTCTTATTAATCCATTGAAGTCAGCCTAGTTAAATATAAATTTCGCCATAACATGCATATATTTCCTACCTACATGTTGATATAAATGTATATTATGTGACGCAAATTTATTATTTTTAGAAAAGTGTACGTCTTTCATCGCTTATCATTATTATTGGTTATTTCATAAAAAGTAGTTAATTAACCTCCAAACCTAAATTTTTAATAAAACGCATAGGTAAAAATAGGTAGTTGGTACACCTATGATTATCTTCATATCATCAATTTTTATCTGTGTATTTTCGAAAGCATTTAACTATAGTATACACCACTGCATTATTTGATGTAATCAAAGAAGTCGTTTTACTATTATATTAATTTCATAAATTGCAGTTTTTCACATTTTTATATAAAGATACCTAGGTATATAGATACATGATATACATGCTTACCAGTGACAAAACTCCTACATTGTAAATATATTCTTTTCTATTGCCTTAATGAAGATATTTTATGACCCATGAATCATCCTAGCCGGTCTCCACCTGCCGTATAGCACGGTTGACGGCAACCTCCCATCTGTCGCGGTTGCCCCGTTAAGCGCATAGTCTCACTAAAGCTCCTTTCCATTAGCTCTATCAGATTTATAAACTATCAACTATCTTATATCATCATATCAAACTATTATACAGGGTGATTCGCGAGCAATGTACCATAGCCTAATGGCAGATAGAGCACTTCAAGGCAAGTCTAGATCAACAGGAAAAATTTTAAGCTCCAAGTTTAACTAGTCATCATTTCTTCTCGTGGCATCATTATTATAGAGTTTTAATTTATTTATTTCTAAAATTCTGTAAGTCGATGGTCCTGGCACAGCGAGTAACTTCAGAATTTTAGTGTTGGGGCTGAATTCAGGTAACATTCAAAAATTTTGCTGTCGACTTTTTTAAAATACTTCCACACGAGAGATATTTTTCTGACCGAATGCTTGTTTCAATTCGTTAAATATCTAATAAATCAGTAAGATAGTAGATAAACTATTATATCTTAATTTAACATAATAAAAACCAAAATAAACGAGTGAATTTAATTACTAATCGTACCATATTAACTCAGAATTAAACAGATAAATCATGAATTCGAACCGATTGATGTACTAGTCAGTGATGCCATTGTAAATAATGTCCAGCATTCACTCGAATAATTATCCGGTTATTGAAATCACTCGAATACCTAGTAACGGATTATTAAAATTAATCGATTAAGCCCATCAGTACATAATGCATAGTAAAAAGCATACGTAGCAAGAAAAATACAGGGTCGTACTTGTGAATTTTTTTATTTCTTCCGAACTGTGATATCTAATGATGTCAGAAACAACTGGCAAACTTATTATTTATTTCGTATCTTACCTATATAACAAAGACAAATTATAGAAAACCTCATGAAAACAACATGATTCATTGGTGTGATGCAGGAAGTGTATTAAGAACATTTTCCTGAAGGTTCTCAGTTTTAGGCCAGTTGAAATAACCTTCCCGTCTTCATGGTTAGGAAGATTAAATTGATGTGAAAACTTCGAATAGATGAATAGACTAAACAACCTATTTTTTTTTAGGAAAAGAGAAGGGTTGCCACGTAAATTGAAAGAGTAAAGATCATTTAATTTACGATTAATCAGTCTGTTTATCTAAAAGGCATCCCTAGACAAAAAGCAAAAATGGATATTTAACTACTTAGAGACACTAAAGTAATCCGGGACCGACGAAAACAGTATCCACAACGTATGAGATTTGTCAAAAAATATATACAAAATTCAGTTTACGATTTTCAGAGACGTAAAAGTTCTAAAAGAACCCATGCTATAAAGTTGTGTGGTATAGGGTTTATTTAGAAACACGCTTCTTATGCCATTTTGGCGAACCCCCTTTATTATTAATAATCAATTGTTGTCGTTTGAAAACATTGTCAAAATATTACTTTCTCAAATATTTCATAAACATATACAGGGTGATTCACGTAGGCCATTCATTAGAAGTTTTTCAACTTGCAGTTGGATTAGAAACTTGAAATTTGGTATGCAGCCTTAATCGATCATGCCCGTTCTGTCTGAACGACTTTCAGTCTTCCAACTATACAGGGTGTGCCAAAAATTGGTACCAACTTTCTTATTTTAAATGGAAACCTATATTTTTCTTTACATGGTTCGATTGGTCTTCTAATTCTGAGTTTAGAGAACCTAAGTTATGTTAACTTATCTGTTTTTGACATATGTCCAATTTTTTGAAAAAAATTGCCGCTGTAGTAGTTTACGAACAAATTTGTATCTCGCAAACCTTTCAAAATTATGAAACCAAATTTGTGAAGCAGTTAGCTGGAAGTCCAGGCTAACTTTTGATGTCCCATCGGTGGTCCCGTTTTGTACCATATGGGCGCAGTCGATTTTCAAATGTCGCAATCAAGAATTATTAAAAAGTCAATTTTTTCAAATGGCACCTACTATTTTTTTTCACACCATTTGAAAGAAAATTGAATTTTAGGGTGAGTTACTTAAGCATTCCCTATACCTAACTTCACCACATATCGAGTTATTCAATAAAAATCAAGAAATACCTTATCTTGCCGAGAGATTCCTTATATCATCGAGTATGCCATGGAAACAAAAGACAGTTGTAACAATTTTTAAAGAAAAAAATGGATTCTTATTTAATTACACACAACACCAACAAATTATTATTAACGAACAAGAACAATGTTGACGAAATTCTGTCAGTGAAAACGGTGCACACATTGAGCATTTGTATCGAAATAATTATTTTGTTAATCTGTATATTTGTTGTTATTTTGTTGTTATTATTTATTATTGCAATACGATTTTTGAATAAGAATTAAAAAGAAATTATTGTTTCCAAAGCCTACTACCCCTGAGAAAAAAAAACAATATTTTTTGCAAAAAATGCCAATAACTCAAAAACGACTGTAGATAGACATACACAATGTTAATAAAAGTGGCCCTAAAATTCAATTTTGCATTGATTTCTGGCGTCAGAAATGGTAGGCGCAAAGATGTGCTACGCAATCTGTTGAAAGTAGAATAATAGAATATTTGAGCAAAAATATGGTGGTCACATTGAACATTTACGTCAGAATTTCGTCAACATTGTTCTTGTTCGTTAATAATAATTTGTTGGTGTTGTGTGTAATTAAATAAGAATCCATATTTTTCTTTAAAAATGATTACAACGTCTTTTGTTTCCATGGCATACTTGATGAAGTAAGGAATCTCTCGGCAAGATAAGGTATTTCTTGATTTTTATTGAATAACTTGATATGGGGTGAAGATATGTATAGGGAATGTTTAAATAACTCACCCTAAAATTCAATTTTCTTTCGAATGGTGTGAAAAAAAATAGTAGGTGCCATTTGAAAAAATTGACTTTTTGACAATTTTTGATTGCGACATTTGAAAATCGACTGCGCCCATATGGTACAAAATAGGACCACCGATGGGACATCAAAAGTTAGCCTGGATTTCCAGCTAACTGCTTCACAAATTTGGTTTCATAATTTTGAAAGGTTTGCGAGATACAAATTTGTTCGTTAACTACTACAGCGGCAATTTTTTTCAAAAAATTGGGCATATGTCAAAAACAGATAAGTTAACATAACTTAGGTTCTCTAAACTCAGAATTAGAAGACCAATCGAACCATGTAAAGAAAAATATAGGTTTCCATTTAAAATAAGAAAGTTGGTACCAATTTTTGGCACACCCTGTATAGTTGGAAGACTGAAAGTCGTTCAGACAGAACGGGCATGATCGATTAAGGCTGCATACCAAATTTCAAGTTTCTAATCCAACTGCAAGTTGAAAAACTTCTAATGAATGGCCTACGTGAATCACCCTGTATAGGGTGTCCCATTAAAAAACAAATGATAATGTAATATCCGATCAATAAAAAGTTGAAATAAAATTTCATTACTGTCTAAACAAACCTCTTTTTAAAAAAATTATTTAAGTGTAAATATTTCAAAAGTAAAAAAAATGAAAATAAGACGATAAATTGTTAATAGTCATCCCTGCATATAAACAGAGGCGGATTAAAGAATTTGCCGCTATACGCAATAATGTTATATAGGGACGCTCTTCGATTAAACTTCGAAAGGCAGGGGTGGCATTCCTTACAAAACAATATTTGTCTCGATTAAAATTTCGAAAAGCGCGGGGGGTGACATTCCTTGCGATAACATTTTTTTTGATCCCTTATGTATATTTGCTGTTTTCTGTACACTCTATAGAATGGATAAGTAGGCAATTCCAGTTATCTGAAGGGATATATTTCATATCCTTTCTAGCATGGATATGAAACCGACCAATTACAGTTCGTGTATTAAGTACATAGCCAACTATTCGTTTTAAAAAATTCAAGTTAGTGCATAAGCTGTCAAAGTAAATTTCAGTGTGTGTGTTAATGTTTAATAAATCTTTTAAAATTGTGTAGTCTTTTCTTAAGCTGGTCGTAGAAAAAGTATACTGTACAACTCGAGTGGATTATCCATATCCCACTCGAAAGATTGAGGCATTTCGCCTACGGCGTCGTGCTTAATCTTCTTTCTCGTGCGATATGGATATCACATATCCACTCTTGTTGCACAAACTACTATTAAGTATATCAACTGAAATTTCGAAGAGAGGGGCGGCGGTGATATCGCTTACGTTCGTTCAAATACTTCTTGCCTGCCGCCCCTAAAAATCTCCCCTGGGTACCTAATTGGCGTATTGGGTAATCCAACACTGCATAAAAACTTTATTTAATCTAGTTAAGTAGTTAAGAACAAGCTAACCGTTATACTCTTCGCCGATTTACTGCACTTTTTATATAATTGATGGACATTCTATATGATACCCTTCGCAGTTTTTTTGTAAATAATATTAGTTTTAGACATTTTTAGTTTAATTACAAAGCATTAAAAAACTTTATGTTAAAAAAAGATTATTTAAAAAATGTATAACTTTATTTATTGATCGATTTATGTTAAAAAAAAATAGGGTTCTTTCTCTAGCTAACACTAACTTACTGTCCAAATTTAGTCAATACAATTGGACGTTTCTTTCTTAAGGTGGCCATTCCCTAGAAAGAGACATCCGATAGGGAAATGTTTATTATTTTTGACAACAGCTTTTTTTTCTTAGTACATATATTTAAAAAAAACTATAAGACTACCTAAGTAGAATCATAACCAGAATATTACTAACAATTTTCACTCAATAATTTCAGTAATTTGCAAAATAGTTAAATGTAAATTTAAAAATTATGCTAATCTTCCTATTTTGTAGTTTTAAATCAAGCTATTTTGCAAACTACTGAAATTATTGAGTGGGAATTCATAGTAATAGTCTTGTAATTCTTCTACTTAGGTAGTCTTATAGTTTTTTTTAAATAAAAGTAGTAAGGAAAAAAGTTATAGCCAAAAATAACAAATATTTAGTTATCGAATGTCTCTTTCTAGGGAATGGCCACCTTAAGTTATCGTGCTCACAAGAAACGTGAGGGACGGACAGACAGACGGACGGACGGACAGACAGACAGGCGGACGGGCCGACATTTTGAAAGTTGTTCAGAATTCGATCACCAACATAGTAATATGAAAATTTGTTCTCTACGAGCAATATTACCGGTTTTACAAATGTGCCGATCGAATGCATTATACGATCTCAATTGGGTTGGGAATTGGGACAGCATAAAAACGAAAACTTGCAGTCCACGTGGATCCGCCTGTCACATAGAAATATGGGCTAGATTAGATGCCTAGTTTGGTTTGTCAACACAATGTGACATGAGAAGAGTATAATAATTTAAATTTCAATTTCATTTATTCAAAGATGTGTTGCCATCTATAATTGAATACGCAAACTACGCTATTTACATTAAATCAACTATTTTTACTACCTACTTCGCAGACGGTGACAGATATTATTCTGGCGATTAATGTATCTAGATTCTGTACAAATTACATATACATTTACCATATCATACAGCAAAACTTAGAAACTGGTCCCACCTTGTTAATTTATTGTAATAAATATTTTGTAGTCGAACATATACAGTGCCCCATCTGGCACTTAACCTCTATTACTAATAGCAGTGGAATAAGTAAGATAACTATTATCTTACAAAGTTTTACATTTCTTACTTCATTGTAATCAATCAACTAGGTCACAGATGTCGCCAATTGAGAAAAATCAATAATTTAATGGCAATGAAACGTTGATATTTTTATATCAATTATAGCTCCAATAAAAATATATTTGATAAATTAATGAATTCCTAGAAAATAAATGTTAAATTGTCATAATTAAAACATTATTGCGATAAGCACCATTTAATCATTTATAACATTTAATGGACTAATTTATTAGAGCTACCTGAGTTTTTATATTTCTATTTGAATTACTGCTAGTAGGAGTTATTCAGTAAATATGGTCGCTTTTAGAATAAAGGAGGTCACCGAAGATGTGACAAAGTCGAGTACATAAAGTGAACGATGGGGGTGTTCACCAAAAGCAGTGAACGCTGTGAAAAGAGATCATTAAAAAAAATAGCTATACTTCTGATTTTTTTTCCCTTAAGTAAATATAAGAGGGAGAGTTTGTAAATGAATATTAGTGTAAGGGGATCTTCCAATTGTTACAAAGTATTTCGAGGAGTAGTGGATAATAATATCGCATAATGTTTTTGTTACTTTTATTTATACAAATGCAGGAGATTTGGATGTACCCAAAAATTTTTACTACACTTCTCAACGTTTACGGCTAGTTCCAGTAAAAAAATTGCTATACTAAGACAATTCCCTCTTGCTTAACACCACGATTATTTTTTTGTTCATTTCTATCTAATTATGCAACTTTATAAAAATTTTACTTACATGAATACAAATTTCTAAAAACAATTTTTACTTCCCTCGCATACCGAAGGGAAGTATTGTATCGAGAAAAAATCATCCTCCAAGATTTCTTCGGATTTCCACGTACCAGGCCATGTAATGCACCGTCAATCTGTCTGTCTATTTGCGCATTATCTAAAAAAACTACTTGACGGAGAACAGTCAAATTTGGTAGGTAGTTGATACTGCCAGAGAAGAAATGGTTAGACTTTCACTGGAAAATATACATAAAACTATTTAAAAACAATATTTGAAAATTTTCTTACGACTACTACACTTCTACTCCACCATGTAGATGTGCAACTAAATATGTGACAGATGGCAATAATATTTAGCACATAGTTAATAAAATTGGCAAGGAAGACACCTACTACAGTTTTATTGAAAAATGTATAGGGTGCATGGTCATCATCCTGAGAAATAATTCAACTAGGGTAGAAATTTGTAATAGTGTATTATTACATGATAGCCATTATTCACGAAGATGATGTTTAAGCCTACGAGCCATAGGCGAGTGGCGCAAATCTTCTGAGTGAATAATGGTCATAATCGTGAATGTAATACACTTATCAAACAAATAAATTAGACTGATAGCATTAATCGGTACCTACTCGTAAGAAGTGGAAAACGTAAGCATACAATATGGGAATACACTCGGTTGTCACCAGCTGCAACAAGAGTTGATCGCAGTCGATTTAAAGTACCATTGCATCAGTGAAATAGTGATTTTTGAATTTGTATTTGCGATTGGCCGGATATTCAGTAGATTATGAATTGATAATTTACTACAGTGAATTATAGGTACGATTTTCTACCAATGAAAATTGTCATATAATTAAATAGGTGTAGAAAAAGATATTTACGCAAGTCTTCCATATTTGGCACCTTCTATTTAATATTAATTTTTGCTGTCGGATGACGACTCTGTATACTTTTTTGACCAAAAGTCATCAGGTTTTCTTTGTAATAAAAGCAATAACTACATTCCGATTATTATAATTGAGCAATAAATAAATGTAAACAAATGGTAATGTAGTACAGTAAAGCTTCTATTGTTAAACTATATGTTGAATTCTCTAGAAATAGACTTTCTTCACAAGATCTATATATTCTAGCGAAATCATAATAGTACATCACTTAAATTTAGAAAAGTACAACTTTAGGTACCAACCGCTAGTCATAAAACAAACAATGGAAAAATAAATGTTATTTTTATTTTACTATTAACAGCATGTTTGAAGTTGAAAATGTTTATTAGCTATTTTCCAGGTCAGTTCAATACCCTCTGAAATCCAGGTCTAGATTTGTCTGAGTAAAGAGAGCGGAGCTATATTTTATTGTGGACTCTGAACCACGTTTTGCAAAAAAATCACAATAAAAACTTGTTTCGCAGTAAGCAGGCTTCAAACCTACTCCACTATACATAGGGCAGAGAGCAGGCTGTAAACATGGCGACCACAGTGCTATCGTTGCTAAATGATAGTTAACAAAGAAATTCATAATAATATTCATAAATTTTAATTCTCCACCATATTTTCAAGGACTGTTTGTTCTGGAAAGGCAATTCTCTGCTTTTAATATTATTTTGTAAAAAGCGTTATGTAATTTGTTCTTTTAATGCTGTATGTGCTGCTTCTAGTAGGACACTATGTAACTGGTGTAAATTAATTAAAAAAAAAAGAACCTGAAAAACACTTACATTAACATTACATCATAATTAGGACCTTGGACATGTTGATAGTTTGTTTTGCCTAATTACAAATAAATCTTGACATCATTTCTGGTCAGAGTTGGTTATTTTATTGACTTTCATGGCGGAGTGATCAATATTCAGACCGTAGTTAATTTGTTATTTCTGCCTCTGCTTTGAATCCCCCAGAAGGCCCAAACCTTTTTTGGATCTTAGCGATGGATCCAAGTGCCTCAAGGGCTGCTTGACATGAGATTTTTACTATCTGTGTCAGGGATGCATTTGTTCCAACCTTCGTACACACACAGTGGCATAGATTTCAGCCTGATGTAATGTGACTCACTATATCCAGACTCAAAGTTATTTTTATTTTTGCGGCTTCAGTTCCTTCAAAAGTTTTGGAGCCAACAACTACCTGTCTTTTGTAGATTAAGATATTAAAGGGCATGGTTAATCATCATTACCAGGAAGTTGTGGCTATCTGTCATCTAATGGCCTATTGCTTTCCATGATGCTAGCCTGCACCATATAATAGCGTCTTCCCAGATACTTCAATCCAGTCTAATAACATATTCCTTGCCAGTATTAAATAAAGATCACTTTATTTGTACATAAATTTTATAGTGCTACCATTATTGATAACTAATTCAATTTTATTGCATTATCATTAAGTCATTGTATAATGAATAACATTAATAATAAAAAATCAGGGAAGTTAAATTTATATAAGTTCAATATACAACAATTTTCCAATATGTCCCCATGGACCTCTAGACATTTTATGGCACGTTCACGAAGAGAGTGTGTTGCTCTCCGGAGTTCATTTTAATGTTCCTCTATCTGAGCTACAACATTCAAAATACGAAGAATTAATGCATCAAGATTGTCCACTTTTGATTTATACACTTTCCTTTATATCCATCCCCACAAACAGAAGTCTAACGGTGTCAGGCCTGGAGACCTTGCTGGCCAGCTAACAGTATCACCATGGCCAATTCATCATTCTGGAAATGTTCTATTTAAATGCTGCGTGGCTATATGAGCTAAATGTGAAGTAGCTTCAAGTTGATAATGCATAACATTTCTTAGCATTGTTAGATGGTGTTCCTTTTAACACCATCTAAGAATGCTAATTTTCTCCTAATAGGTGATTTTCAAAAATGGAAGGACCAGTAAAATAATGAAAGACGATGCGGAAAATTTGTTTTTAATATTGCATGTGGATTTTGGTCAGACCATCGATGAGAATTATGGGATTTGTTGATGATCAGTAAAAAGCATACAGTACAATCCAGCATAATAGGAGTACGGTGAACACTTTATATGCAAAGAAATTATGCCAACAGACGCTTGCCCTTATTGCCATGCGCTGATTTGACAAGTAAAATTCCTAGAAATGCTTTATGTATTTTGTCATTTTCAATTTGTTAAATAAAACAGTTTTTTAAAGAAACAATCAAGTGATTCAACAAATATAAAATTCATTCCAAAGAAATAAATGAATGGTATTAAGAAAAGACACTAAAAATTAAATCGAAATAAAAACTATTAGAACAAATGTTAAAAAATCCACCAGCTTGAAAAAGACAGTATCCCAATCTATCGTAGAAGCTTCTCCTGACATTTAATAACATTTAAACATATTAACTCGAAATTCTTCCAAAGGATTAGGCCTATTCTCAAAGCCATGAATCAATGATTTGCAATATCCAGATAGAAAAAATCATGGGGCGAAAGATCTGGTGATCCGGCTGGCCACGGGATAGTTCCCGTGCCTTCTAATCAAATGGTTTGGGCAAGTTTCATTCAAGTATACTCGAACTAAAACCAAATTGTGAAGCAGACAACCATCTGTTGAAACCAAACATCACCAAATCTTTCACCGGCAAGTAAACTATTTTCGGGTACAATTTGCTGTTGCAGTAATTCGAAGTACTTGGCTTTAGTCAAATTTCTTTCTATGAGGAATGGTCCAATTATATTTTCTCCAAATATTCCCTCCTGAAACATTCATTTTTGTAGCATTATGTTTGGGGTATGAAAAACCAATGCAAATTTTCCCTAGACCAATACTCCGTTATTGATGGATTATGTTGGCACAATAATTTAAAAGTGAAAACAATATTTATTGCAGTTTTCACATTCATGAATTTTTACATTACCGTTTCCTCCGGAAAATGCTGCGATGCTGGTGCATATCAGACAACATTTCCATAAAGCTAAATAATGCAATCATGCTCATTGGCCCATACATTTCTCCGGTAAATCTTTTTAACAAACTAGACCTAAAAAACTGTTTAATGGCGATAAAATGCTAGTTATGGGCAATGTAAACGCTCGCCACACTGTATGGTACAATTCTAGAAGCAATAAAAATGGACGCACTGTTTACGAGTTCTCTCATGGGTCTTTCTCACTTTGTAAGAATGATAACTATTTTTCTTTAGAATTCGTTTGACTGTAGTAGCACTTGAATTTACTGTCTCAGCAACTTGTGCCGCCAAAAATGTCTGGTTTTCATTGATGGTAGCACAAATCACATTTCTCTGTTCTCGAAATTTTTAATTACTCTGTGTATTGTAGACAGGGAAGGTATGGGTCTATTTTCGAATGTCCTAAATAAGTCTTATAGTTTGCCTCACTGTATTATTTAGGTGATGCAATTTAATGATTTGTTTTTTTTTTTCATCTCCATTTGGCTGAGAAATGAGTATTAAATTTATAGAACTTTCCTGCACAAATAAAATGAATAGCTCTGCAATGCAGAGTGTTATGATACCTATAGGTTTGTTTCTACAAATGCTTAGCGCTGATTTCTAACCGTCAGGAGTTTGCGTACAATTATTTTAGCCCGCTCAAAATAATTGTGTGCAAACTCCCGAAGATTTGCAAACAGTCCTAAGCCCTTGTAGAAACAAACCTTGTATAAACACAAGCTGGTACTCACTGTGCATCAGAGAACTCACATCTTAAATCAGCTTCTAACAGACAAATGCCGGATGGACATATTGCATCCGTGCTCGTATTTGGCTCACCAGATCAGTATAACCAAGTAACGATAAGCATTTATCCACCTGCAAAATTACATATGTCTACGATGGTTTCCTGGTTGCATATGTTTTACCCACTGTAAGTGGTAAAGTTATAAGCTCTGCTCATGTAGTGTACAAATCACTCTTGTCTGAGGAAATTCAAGTTGGATGGTAATTCTTTGTGAGACAGTATCCAGGACTCTCTTCCATCAAATCAAGAATATTTCCTGCTTCATATACACCTTGTCTTCAGGCACATTGAGATGTTATTTGAGCACTAGGAATTTACCACTATTACACGCAATATGTGAAGGACAAAAACGTTTCTACTTGTAAGTCTATGGTGAGGAAATCGTTGTCTACATTCCTCAACCACAGCACAAGCATTCCCATTATATACCATAAACAAACATCATATTTTCATAATCAAGATGAAAGTAGATGTGTGGCATTGTATATTTATTTTTATAAAATCGTGAACAATCAATCAAAAATGACAATTTAATATTTGACAATTCAAAATTGATAACCTATATGGTTAAACTTATAGAGCGATACGAGCTGTAATGTTTTTCTAACTCACTATCGAAATGTCGTACTTTTCAACTGTCATTTTAGTGTGAAAAACGTCACTTTAACGCACCAGTGGACCAGTGCGAAAACAACTGTCACTTTTCACACTCGTGCGAAAAGAACTGACTTAGCAGGTAATAGTGCATCAATTGCCATTCTTGCAGACTCCTCTACGTCGGACGCAACACTGTCACTATTCTCGGTATCTAAATAACTCATTGTTGCTTAATAGTAATAATAAAATCACAATAAATAAAGATTGTTTAAACTTTGAGAGGTTCGAGCGTCGCTTGTAAACAATAATTTAAAAAAACAAACTTTTATTACCTTAGACACGGTAGTACGGTAATTTTTTTAGATGGTGTGATTACGAATTCAAAATATCGTACTGTGACATTTGATAGAATTGATTATTCAAAGAAACATCAAAATGCAAATTCAAAATATTTTGACATTTTGAATGTCAAGATATTTAATATTTTTCAATAACTTTTTTTAATATTTGTACGTTCGTAGAGAAAAAATCTTGTACGATACTCATGTGAAAATTCTTTCAAAGTTAAATACAAGCAAGCAATAATTTCTCACCAAATTAGTGATACTTCTTAAATTACAAATTATTACGTACTTTTGTGTATTTTTTTAATTATTTTCTAAGTTTTATTTAGCTTTACTAATATCCACACTCAATTTTTACACTGTGACAGTTATTGTTGTTAATGTTATGTTTTTACTACTATGTATGTATTTTTGTAGGGATTGTGGAAGAACGTTTCTAACGAACAACTCCCCTTTGTGTTATGTATACTTTTATTTTTATGTGTACTTAATGCAATAAAGATTATTATTATTATTATTATTATTATAAAATGCATTTAAGGCACTTGTATGAGTTACACAACTCGGCTGCGCCTTGTTGTATAATTTTCACATGCGTGCCTTAAGCACGCATTTTTCACACTCGTATCATAAGTAGCTATTTGGTAATAAATGTTTAAAATGCTACAATTCGAAAACAAATAAAAATTGGATTACAACTTTTGGGCATTTTAATCATACACTTGTGTGTAGTATACACTCGAGAAGAATGGCATTTGCAGCCTGACTCGCTCTGCGTCTCGCTTTCAAAGTAGAATATCTTACAAAATGAACAACATAGAAAACATTGTTTTAAATATCTAGTTGCCTTAATTATAAATTAATAAATTATTATCTTATTTTAAAATACCTTACTCATCATTTTGTTTATTATCTTCGTAGTTTACAATAAAAGTAAATATTTTTTCAAAAAATATTTATTGTGAATATAATATAAAATACAAATGATATAATGATATAAATAAAAAATAAAAAAATTGTGACTTATGTATCTACCAAATTTTACAGAATAAAAACGAGAAATGGAGGCCTATGGCCATATCAAATCCCTCTACTCGTCTCCGGTTAGCAAGGAACATGCCTCAATGGGTGGTAAGTAAAATTTATCATTATTTCATTATAAAATTTTATTCGGAATTTTTAAAGCTATTAAATATTACTTCATGCTTAAAATAGTATCTTGTTTAACTAATTTTAACAATATTTGGTTTACTTTATACAAAAAAAATTAATATTTATATTTAATCAGTACAAAAATTAAATTTGATATTTATTTACTTCTTTTTTCTTTCAATTTTGTTGAAACAAGCAGGACAGCACATTTATCCTATACTTATATTTAAATAAATTATGTTATTAATTAAATTTAATATTAATACTATTTCGAAACATACACAAACACGCTAAGAGGATCTGCTGTAAAATTCAATACAAAGTAATTAGGTAAAGGCAAACAGGATAAGCTGTAAAAATGAGTCAAATTAACACACTAACCTAAGTCTGTATACCATATCAGTCGTATTACATAAATACAAAATGAAACACATGTACACTATAATTAAACTACAATATTAAGTTTTAAATAGAATATACCTAGTAACATAACGATCGTAATTCAATTTTTTAAAAATTTGTAACTTCTACAATCTACATTCTATATTACATTTACTTTTCTAAATTTTATTGCAAGTTGCAACATTTTCGCCCGCAAAAATATTGATAATTGTAAACAAAACAGCATAGATGGAACATAGAAACATGCCCAAATTTCACTGTTTAATGATTTAGTTTGACTACTGATTATCGAATGATTATTGTCTATAATTACCACAAACACATTCTTAAGAAATATTTAGATAAATGAACATTTAGCCTGTTGCGGTGCAAAGCACAAATCTAAGATATTCAACATTATCACACAATTAATATTTTAGTTTGAATTCGGCCCTACCTCCACTATCTGTTCTTTAGACCTTTTCTCTCGTATTTTTATGCAATAATAGCGTTCACACTCTTATTTCGAAACTAGTCCATTATATACCAATTCTTTTTTTTAAACATGTCGAGCCTATTTCATGTGCAATGTCTTTATTTTATTGCATTTTATTTGATATTTACAAGCCTATGGTTTTAAGTCTAGTAAGGGTGAATAAACTTTAACAACCTAGAAGATACAGGAAATCTGATAAATGTTTTTCCAAATGTTGCATTCAAGAAAAATTAACGTGTTTGTATAATTTTTTGTTGAGATATGTTAACTTACACTATGACAAATATAATAATCATATTTGTAATAATAATAATAAAAATAATATGTCTATTATTTTCCATCTAAAAAATATAACTGAATATTGATTTGGTAACACAAATCATGAAAATTAAACGGTGAAGTTAAGTTTTGAGAATGTTAAATGTATTTAGTATTTTACTTTCGATGGTCATTTAGACACTTGTGGCAATAATGTATGTACGCATCCAAGCCCATAGTTTTAGTCCGCAATTTTTACAAACTCGCAGTCATTAAAAAACTTACTTAATCATTATTTGCTATTTCTTTGAAAAACATCCTCTAACCCTGGCCCCTGGATGTAAAAGTCGCAGACATAAAGGTTATATACTGAGTAATTCTATGGCTTTGTAGATTCCTCGTATTTTAGTTTTAGTACGGCAGCCCGTGACCAAAATCAACTGTTATCACCTAATGCTAATTTCGATCACCGGGTTATAGTGTATTACAGTACAAAACCGCTTTTCCTCTGAAAAAAACTTCCATAACGTTGCAGTAGCCGGGAAAATGATTTTCCATCCGTTAAAAAAAAGACGTTATTTTTTTATCCCCTAATGTCCGTTCTCGATGAATTCTTGTTATAGATGTCGAATAAAACAAGAATCAATACAGAACGGAAATTTTATATGTTGCATAATTTCAATAATAAAAATCAAAATTGGACGGACATTTCCTATGCTGTACAGCTGCATGAAATGCAGTACGCTCGCATGTTGACGCGGTGGCGCGCTTACTTAATAGAGATGCTATATATACTAAATGCATCTCGACGCTATGGTGCACGCTTCATAGAGATGGTGTTGTTAATATTTTCAGTTTTATAACACGTGTAGAACCTAAAGCAAAGATAAAAACTTCCCTATCAACAGTTCCCTCCACCAACCGATTGTCCTATCGGCAAAAAAGTCTCTTAAAATGGGATTTTTATTAATATCAAAGCGCGCATCGGTTTCTCTTTAGTTGAAAAAATAATTCCGCGCTGTATACTAACATCAAAAAATCAGTTTGTACTTCGACATTAATAAAATTCTCGTTTTAGTGTTGCTTTTTTACCCATAAGGGTGCGTCCGGGGGGTGGCTGGTTACTGAGACTACTGGCATTCGATTAAGTGCCCAAAAAAATAAAGGGAGCAAAGTTTTACGCAGCTGTATCAACATATGACACTTTGCGCTCTTGTTATTGAATTGCGACAGAAAATGATTTTTTTAACATATCAAGTTGAAAATTGTCCGGTCATATTTTTCATACGTGTTTTTTGATATAAAACATCAGTTTGATTAGAGAACGGACATCAGGGAGTACCAAAATTAGCCTAAAAGATGCAGAATTGAAATGCAAGTACTATGATATGCAACGATTAAAACGTCCGTTTTTATTTTTTTGTCGTAGAAAAATTTCAGAAATAGATGAGAATTGTCAGAACGGACATTTGGCGATGACACGAATTTCCACCTGTTTCCAGTTTTCAGTATTTAATCCCTTATCAGCCGGTTTTACAACTTCCAGTCAAAGTTAACTTTCAGGTTATTATAGAAATTGGGTTTTGTAATAGCTGGTCATATATCTTCATGCAGCATTCAAAATTTCCGTTTTCATTTTTTCCTCGAACTATGCATATTTTTGAACACCAAGAAACAGTAAAGGGACATTAGGTGATTACTCAGATGACCCATTATTTTTTACATGTTTACATTGGGACTTCACTATAAACTGTAGGGCCTCGTTTCTCTTTACCTAACACAAAATCATTCTTGATTTTCAAGGAGTTACCTCGGTGACTTGAGAAGCGGTTAAGAAAACATGAAACATGAAACATTACAACCGTTCCGCGACAGTAAAAATTTTCATCGCTCTGAACTTTTTTCATCCTTGTTCAAACAAATGAGTATTGGCGCGGGAATTTCCCATCAGGCGATAAGTCCAAATGTTGATTACGGACTGCCGTACTATTTGGAATGTGAATACAAAGAATATCAAAAATCCCCCAAAAGAAAAAATAAACCCTAATTTTTAAATTTCATTTGCATTGCGAGTTCATTGTATAATAATTATTTTATTTCGCATGTTGGATGCAAGATCCTGTTATCTTAATTTTATAGCCAAGCTTTCTTCATAGGTTCTTACAAGTTTTTACCGACTCTTAAAACAATTTTCCTATTTCGTCTTTTGCTTTCTGTTTATAGACTCAAGTAAACATTAACTGGTCTTGTGTATGAGTTAGTAAGTACATGTACGATTTCATTTTCTCTTGCACACAAAGTTAAAGCAGTAGCCTAAAAACATTGTTCATGTATGTCGACAAAGCTTAGTTCAGCCTATGATGCGACCTTTGAACCGGCCAAGTTAAAGTACATTGGACTATATCTAAAGGCCTTTGTTTCATAATCAATTGGACAAAATACGATACGAAATAGTAGTAAGAATAGTTGTCAGTAAATTCTGGGCCATAATATTAGTACTTATATTACTTGTAATTTATAATTAAATAATAAAGAACATAAACATAAAAACATAAAATTTACAGATTTTAGCAAGGACTGTTGACTGCAATAGACAATAATATTCAAAACAAAACTTTTTAGATGAAATATGAAAAGAATATTTTTTTTAAATCCTGATCAGTATCAACCCTGGCTCATTCCCCTTTGACTAAGCTGCAATACCTTAAAGATGAAAAGTAAATATCTTTATAGTATTTTTTTTTTTCAGTTTAGTAAAACATTATATGCATGTCAGTTAAAAACAAAATAAATCAGCTTGATGTATATTCTGGGATTTTTCGGTCAGTTTAAATTAAAGTCCCAGCTAATTTAATATCAACGGCCAAGACAATAAAAACATCAACAAAATAAAATAACTTTTTATGTATCTTATACTTTATTCTTAATATGCTAGAAAAATCAAACGATTTAACTCTGTTACCAAGTCACGGTGATTTTATACAAATACAAAATTTGTCATTGTCATTTGTTGGTTATGTCATAATTCTGACTGCTTTTCATACCCTATTATCTGTAGTATTGTCTGTCCAGCATTACATAATTTTGTCATTTTGTATTTTTGATTTGTTAAATGTTTGGCTAATTTAAAATGGGTAGTAATGAATAAAATACCTATATAATTACTGTATCACTTCAACCTAAAAAGAAGGTAAACCATTTAGTATTTTATATATATCATATATCAACAATCCATCCAACGTCGAATCAAAAAACTGCATTGCATTCAAGACATATTTGTTACAGTTGCTGGCATAAAGCAAATCGTGTCAAATATTTAACATTGACATGCAAACATCGTTCTAGTTTAATTCAGCTTTACATTAACAGTAAATGAATGTGTAAAGGACATTTATTAATTAATATTTGTTTATACCTAGCTGCTCGTAATATTTAACAAATTATCTTAAAATACACTCCCACATGTACGTATGTGTTGCAAGAAATTGAAACATATCGAATCTAACTACTTATGTGGAGAGATTATGGAATAAGAGGAACATCAGTTAATGAAAAATAAAATGACAGAGCAGCTCTAATTTAACGTTACGGTCTTTGACCCCTCAACAGATTTGCACTTGTTTCAACAGATAACCGTAAATGTATTTGCATGTAACGTTTATTAGCTTTTTAAATAATAAATATTTGTCTAACGGTGGTCCTTGGTTATGTTAGAGTATTTTAAGGGATAGTTTTCCAGGGTGTCTATATGGACTTAAGTTAACACAGCCAATATGGTTTAAGATGTTTTAAACAATGTTTGAACAAGTTAACCTCATAGCGAAACACTTGTTCATTAAACTGAAGAATTATGGGAAAAGTGGTGTACATACAGATCACCTGTTCTATATGTTAATTAAAAAATGATATGCCATATATGTTTTTGTTTTTAGTTTTCAACCTTTATATTATTTCACCTAGCAATTCGCACTAAACTGATCTGTTGTGCTCTATTTGCCATGGCCTCTTTGTCACAAAAATACAGAAAACGGTCAATGAAGCATAAGCATATTGTCATAATTTAAAGTTAGGATATAATTTATCACATCTAAAATAATAATAAGAAAAAGCTTAATTATATATGTTTTGATTGGAATTAATGAGTTATTAAAAAAAAAAATAAATAACAATATTTATAATCAATTTTAAAACAATATTTTATTGGGATAGAAAATGACTGGGTTTTGCCTTTACCGTAAACTTCATATGCCTAAGATCTGAATTGCCTTTTCTACCATTGCTTTTTACTAGTTTTGAATTATTTCTAAGCCAATGAGATTACCAACAAAGTGAGACATATGGGAAAATCTAAATGTGGGATACCACACTCGCAATTGTTGCTAATATCTATATTTGAATTTCTATTTTTTTTCAAACATAAAACACAGGAGATCAATTTTGTGTAGATTGAACGAGTGATTTAAAATAAAGGTTAAACATTAAAAAAAAAACCCTAGAATAATACGAAACAGATTACCCATAATCACCAATACTAGCTTTCTCAAATTTCTCTATATGGTACAAAAGTAACTCTATGAGGTACACAGGATTTCCAAGTATGCTTAAAATATAGAATATGTTCAAAAAAAAATAAACATTTTAACTCCATGTATTCCTGAACCCATGCCATTTCAGATCAACATCCAAACGAATTATTTACTCCTGGAAAGTAAGGGGCAAACCTCGGAATGGGAGGGAATAAGCTGTAAATTTGTATGAAGCCTTCTTTTGGCATTCTGAAGGCTGGTAGAAAAGTCTCATATAACCCCTTGTCTGCATCGCGAGATATCCAAGGTCAAAGGTCATGAAAATCGGGTTTTCGCTATTATCTCGTTTCCTATGCGAAATACGCCATTTAAGGTCATCATAAAATTATCTACAATTTCCATTTCAAGCATTTTTTTGCATCGTCAACCATTCTCGAGTACAGCGCGGAGAGTGGCAAGCGAAACACCATATCTGAAAATCGCCAATATTTCAAAAAGTTGTAACTTTAACCTCTACAATGCCTATAGAAAAAAAGGAATTTAATTTTACATAATTTGATGTAAATTGATTTGGTGTTTCATTTGAAATAAAAAAGTTTTTGAGGTCTGAATTTGACAAAATGTAACGTGAAAATAGGACACTTGGTATAATATTATGGAATTTTTTTACTGAAGAGACTAGTTCATCTTGTGTTCTTTCTACGTGCCAATGAGCAAATAAAGAACTCCCACGCGAAGAAAGTTATAACGGTTATTGCAAACTGTTTCACTTGTCAAATTTTTTATAAAATGTCAAATATCTCCGAAACTGAGTTTAGGTATAGAGTGTGCTACATGTTTCGACTCAGAATTTCAGAAGTCGAAAGTATATAGGGTGTTCCATTTTAAAATATGCAAGTATCCGCACTGCATCTCGAGAATGGTTGATGAAATGAAAATTGTAGATAATTTTCTGATCCACAAGTTTTACAATAACCTTAAATGACGTATTTCGCATAAAAAATGAGATAATTGCGAAAAACCGATTTTCGTGACCTTTCACCTTGAATATCTCGCGACGCAGACACGAGATTATATGGGACTTTTCTATCACTGTTCAAAATGCCAAAATAAAGTCATATACAAATTTATTTTTATTTTTATTTTTTTTTTAACATCTTATTTATTTACCGCTTATTCCCTCCCATTCCGAGGTTGAATCCTTATTTTCCTGAAGTATATTCTTTTTACAGTAATTTAAAAAATAACCCTTTAAAATAGTTTAACATTGTATCACTCTGACTGCCGATCATATTCTGTACCAAAATACAGGTCCCGTGATCTTAAATGGTCTGCATATTAGGTTGATTTACCTGTAAAGTAGATGATTACACAGGTTATAAAGTAAGTTGTTCGAACTGGGAAATATTTTGCACAGGCTATAAGAAGATTGCGTAGACACGTTGTCGTAGCAGAAATGACGTAGCACGAACAATTCAGATCAGGTCGACGGCAGTCAGTATGTTATTAGCTTCCCTATACTCTATAAACCTATTTAATCAAATCGTATTTCTTGTTATCTCATTATGTATGCGTTAAAGTTAACAAATTATAATTTCAATAAGATTTCTATGCTTGCATCAGGAATATGTGAGGCGCAGATCATATAGATATTTTAGTATAATTTCCAAGATAAAAATTACTCGAACTCTATAAATTCTATAAATCCTCTATGAAGTATTAAAAAAAAACAAATTTTTCATGATTTGTCTTATAATGCATTAAGTATGGGCAGTATATTTTTTAGAAAGCAATAAATATTTTTTTATTTCCATTGTATGTATAATAAACTTCTGCATCTACTTAAACTCCAACAAATATTAGAATAGGTTAGTAGTTTCAACGAGGAATTGCTTGTTCATGAAAGCACTATAAGATTTAATGAAACTATAAATTGCTGACTAGAAAATAAAACCATTTGATTCACTTTTAGAAGTTAAAGACTAAAGAAAAAATCATTATTTTTACTTATCTAATATTTCTTAAAGAATTAAAATCATACATGAAAAATTTTGTTTCAACTTACTGCTTTTAACTGGTTTTATGTATACAACAGTGAAGTTATATATGGCATGTTTCTTATAAACTTTATTATACATGCAGTTTTATAGAAAATGATCGATTTAAGAAAGTAAATAACTAGGTATATCCCATTCAGAGCAATTAGGTGACATTCCCCCTCTATTGTTTTTATATATAAATGCTTAATTCAGCTCTTGAAACTTTGTAACAATACTACCAACACAGTTAATTTGCAATTGATTTTTTAAAATATGTTATTAAATACTTCAGATTGATTTTTAGGAACTTTGCCCAATAATCTATAAAAACAATAAATTAGGTAATAAAATAAAGATAAATTAATATACTCATAAAAAATGTGAGTATGAGAATTGAAATAGACCAAGATAATTTATTCTATTTATTTATTCTTTAATAAACACTTTAATAGTTATTTAAAAATAAAAAAATGACAACAGAAACAAAAACTATAAACAAATAAGTATTTTTAAGAAAACCGGTCTTTAAAATATCAATAACCATGTACATAGTAATATTGTTACACAGAAATATTCGATTGGTTACTTTTAACAGTTTATTTGAGAGAATTTTATAATAGTAATAAATACACAGCATACATTCATCCATATAAAAAAATAATCTGATATCAGTGTAAACATTTGTTATCTAAATATATAGAAAAACATACAAATATGAAGAAATATACAGACTGATTTTTTCAGGTAATCACCAGAAAAGATTGTTTAATTACACACTATTATGCTATTACGAAATTTGTAAACATAATTTTCAAAAATGTTTTATTAGTTTGATATACTGCCTTCATCAAAGCAACTACCTAAACAAAGAAAGGTACAGTTTCAAAAACAGAATAAAATTAACATTATTGCTTTACAAAGTTTTTAAAAGCATAGAGTGGGATGTACAAATATATTTAAACTTAAACATTAGAGTAAAAAATAAACAGCCTGTATATAAATTCTCCTGCTTATTTCTAAATGTGTGTTATTCCTCATTCAAAATATAAAGCAAAAAGAAAATATTTACAAATTAGAAAATCTGATACGGGGACCTGCCTTATTAACTATAGGTATGTAGGTATATAAAATCTTAATAATATGCTAAAATAAAACTAACCCTAAAATAAAAGAAAAGGGGAGAGGAAAAGATCTAAATTTAAAATCTACATGTAAAGTGTGCAATGGGGAGTTTTGTTGTGGAATTCAGTACAAAAAAATGAGAATATCATTTTTTGGAATATAATGAGAAAAAATAAATATTAACCCATATACCATATTCCATATTTTTAAATTCCGTGTAAATCTTACACAAAAATACATTAAATAAAATTGTTGAACGGCATACTGAATGCAATGTTTCAACCGATTATTTACGGCCACATGAAATAAACTTATCATACAGGGCGTCAGAAAAAAAAAGCATATAATCAAAATCAACAGAATGTACGTACCAACACTAGCAGCTTTATAGCTACTGAATGTAGCAATTTTATTGTCTGAAATTTGCACTTCACACAACAAAATTACTTCTATACCGCCATTAATATCTTTTTCTCGTGGACCAGTCCATAAAAACAATTATGTTATGAAGAAATTAACAATCATTTTGCAATATCTCATTAATTCTCAGGAACATAACATATATAATAAGGAGCAGGAATATGCAAGTGTATATGCTAGTGTACGAAATAACTAAAATATCAAACCATATATCTTTTTTCAGAACATCTTGTGTAATAAGATTATTTACCCCACAAAGAATCAAACAAAAATTATTTAATATAGCATAGTGCTGATCTAATAGTCTCACCTATAAGTCTATTTCCCATACAGACTAATTTTCTTCGCTCATTGGTTCGTCTGTGTCATGATTTTCCCCCTCGTTTGAATTTTCCTGACTCGAGTTCTCCTCATTTTCAGCATGATTGGAATTTTCGTCATGGTCAGAATTCTCTTCTTTATCTACTTCCATTTTCTCACTCATACTTTCATCATTAAGGGGATCACGTTCCATTCTATCACCATCCTTAGGGTCTCCATTAGAATTACTATCGTCATCATCATTTTTTTGTTCTTCATCATCATCATCATGTAAAATGTCAGGGGTTACATCTATACTTTCCACAGGTTGTGTTTCTTCTTCCTTCTCTTTGTCATTCTTTGCGTCATCCTTCTCTTTTTCATCTTTAATGGGTTGCTCGCCCTCTCCATATTTACTCTTACCAAAAACTTTGTATTTGTAACCGATATCGTCCCTCAAATGAAGTTTTTTGTGCAACTGCATGTAAGACTGCGTGGAGAATTCACGGTTGCAAATATCACACTTTGCGTTTTTCATACCTTTTATGAAATATTTCTTCTTATTCTTTTGGTTATGTTTGCGTACCTTGTGCCGAAGTAAACCCGTGGAACTGTTAAACGGCCTGTTACACACATCACATATATATTCTCCACTTTCTGAAACAGATATATTGGCTTCCACTTCCGCCTGGGATAAATTGGACACATTCAAGTTCTGCGAGTTGCTAGAGGCATTGGCAAAGTCACGTAAAGTAAGGGATTTATTTAAGGCATCAGATTCTATTCGGTGACTTTTGACGCAATAGTCATATTCAGACCTTGTAGCAAACTCCGTGTAACAAAATTCACATTTGAAGGGCAGTTTTCCTAAATGAAACTGGTTAATGTGTGCTTTAAGCAGTTTTTTAGATGAGAACGATTTTTGGCATGATTCACAAACAAAGGCCCCAGTATTTTCAGTTGAACTGAACAAGAAATGTTGGCCTGAGGTAAAGAAATCCTCTTGATGTTTGGGCAGGATAGGAACATAGTACTTATGGTCATCTTTACCATTTTGGACTTTTTCACCGTTGGATTTGAAATCTTTCAAAGTGATTTTAGCCTGCGAAATAACTTCATCGTAATCATTTACTTCCTCCTCCTCGTTGCTCTCTTCTTCATCTTCCTCTAAACCGAATACTGTGGGATCAATTTCGACACTCAGTTCTTCACTTTTACTTTCCGTCAGCAACTGATTCACGTTCACATTTAAAGGCTTTGGAGGATCAACGACTTTTTTGAGTGGTTCAACTGGTGGAGCTAAAGGAATAAATTTTTGAAAAGTGTTGTTTAAATTTAAAAATACATTTTGGTTGGTGTCCTTACTCTTTGAAGTGTTTGAACTGTCTGTAGTTGGAACCGAGTTGAGTGTTGTTGCAGGTATTAAATTTAAAAAAACGTTTTGAAATGTATTGGTACCCTGATTTTGAGAGCCAACTAATATTTTAACATACTTTTGATTTGGCAGAAGCATGTATGCACCTCCTGTCGTTGGTATAACGTTTTCACCTTTAACAGCACTTGGAGATTCGCTTTTCTTCTGAGATTCTTTAACAAGTTCGACATAGTTTTTTAATACACCTGCAGACTGGACACATTGTTTTTTAAAACTATACGCTATATTCAATCTCTTGATACATGGATGACACAACAACGGTTTGAAAACGGTCCACTCCTTAAAACAAATAAAATCTAGTGTGAATTATTGTCCAAATAAACAGAAAAAAATACCTACCACTTCAGATACACAAAGTTGCAACTTGCTCATCAGCGTTTCACTTGGTTCATTTTCAATGTGGGCCAAATCTATCAAGTTCTTATCGTATTTTAGACAAACCCGACAAAAATTTGGTAACGTAAACATTGTCATGTACAATAAATAATAAATTTTAATGAAATATCATCAATGTAAACTGTCAAAGCTTTGTCAACTTGTGCGCCATATTAAACACCTCATAACATAAAAAAAATACCGACTCAGGGCAGCCAACTATGCGTTGATAAATAACCATAGTTCTATATTTAAAATCAGCCGCGAACTTCGCGAACTCTCCTAATAAATTTTATTTTTAGTTTACTTCCTGGCATAGGCGTCTCATCATCTCACTTTGATCAGATTTATTATTTGCCCAGTTATTTTTAAAATCAGATTATTGAAAGAGATGCTTAAAGAAAATGTGTGTCTAATTTTATCATTTTAATTATCTCTGTACCTTTTACATATTCATTTATTAACAATTAGAAAGTTTCAAGTTATTTACATATATTTTGATACGTGGAAAATATGAAATGCTGGTCTTTAATCACATTAAATCAATTAATTAAACTGAAGAGTATAAACAATTATGTAGGTAGGTAGATTTTAATGGAAAGTTTCCTAAAAAAGAACCGTTGCGTTGGTAGGTATGTATTTAAAATTTAATTATGCCAGGGTCGTAGACCTATAAATTTGGAATGGAGATAAAAATAAATGCAATAAATAATAAGATATAGAATTTTATCGGTATGAAAATACATAAACGATGAAATAAACAGTAAGATGCAAATTGATATGTGTATTTGTTATGCAGTTAGGTTCGGAAATTATTCAGTGGCACCGCAAACTTTTATGCTATATTTATTGGTTGAATCTACTAAAATAAATTAGGAGAATTTTGTAAAAATACTAAAACTCTACTGATACACCAATACTATCCAAATATTAGTTATTATGCTTAAAATATCCTAGAATTGATTTTTCTTTCTTAAGTTTCGCTCACGTACTGCCAGTACCAGTAGTGCCACCTGCAGGTGACGTTGTTGTTATAATATTACTGAGACGCCGTCAGAGAGCGTAGTTAAGGTATTGATATTCGCCAATAGGTGTCACAACATATATCGCTATTAAGTTTGGACTGATAAATAGCTAAGATGGAGCCACCTATATTTCGGCGTTATTTATAAACATGTATATACACATACAGTATGTCCCAAATTGAAGTGGCATGCACTAGCATCTTCGTTATTATAAGCGATATACAGTCGATAAAATGGAGAAGATTTTGAAGAATTTTGACATTTCATTGATGTCTTTGGGTTTGACCGAATTTTTTAATTTCTTTGACATATTTGAGAAAAACCATAATCATGAATTTTCGAAAACCCCTAAATTCTTCCTCAATTTAAATTGTTACATCATTTTAATGTACACGCTATGCAAGCACTTTTTAAGATCTTTACAGCAAATATGTAAGACAAAAATCTATTTTGCTTTTGAAATATATTGAATAAATGTTGTTTTTTATAGATTTTCTTACAAGAACGTTCGTTTGTACACTCCTTCCCGTATTCTACACAGGCCTGTAACCAGGGGGGTTGACAGGGTGTACCCGGCACCCCTTCGGGAACATTAAGAAATTTCAACATGATCTGTGTAGAACCATTTACCTTAATTATAAAGGAATTGGCAACCCCTGAAATCCAATGGTAACCCCCTACAAGTTATTTCTGGTTAAAAACCTGACTCTGCATTTAAGGATAAAGAAACCACACTTTTAAAAAATATTCTGTTGAGTAGTATATGCTATGATTTAACTTAATTTGTTTCATGTTTTGTGAGAACCTTCACTTTTTGTTAAGCACCCTCCCCTTCCGCCGTTCACTTTATTACATTTTTGGTGACAACTCCGTAAAAACGAACGTATTGTAGTTTGCTTTGCAAAGCTACATACATGTTTAAAAGAATATACTTAATACAAAAAAAAATAGCGATTTTACAAAAAATGAAAAGTATATTTTGAGTTGTTTTAAATATTTATTGATCAAGAAAAATTACAAGGATTATTCGTTTCAATGACTTGTGTGTTCCCCAGAAGCCCTTACGACTGCAGTCGTCCTTCTTCCTATACTCATGATGACACTATCGATCATTTCTGGAGGCAAATTCTCCCATATGTCAAACACCTCTCGCTTCTGCTATGTTTTGGACAGCATAGAAATGTTTGACCTGAATCATCTGTTCGGCATATCCAATACATGTTCAATTGTATTAAAGTCCGGGGAATACGTAGACCAAACCATTGTCGATATTTCTACTCGATTTAAAGAATAAGTTACACAACGAGCGGTGTAGAGGCAAGCCTTGCCTTGAATTAACAGGAAATTTTCTCCAACATAAGGAGTAAAAGGTATACCACATGATATTGCAGATCATCCCTCATGACCTAGCTGCTGTTAAAGTGCCGCCATCAATTCCCACCAACCCTGAGCGTGCCCCTAAACATAAGACCACCCCAGATCATAATTGAGCTTTCACCGAAAGAGCCAATAAGAATAAAATTTTGTTCTCCTGGACGTCGATACACTGCTTCCCTACCATCAGTCGAATTTACATGCCGTTTCATAAGTGACTGAACACTGAACACATATAAGCTGCATTTGTTCGGCAGTGATTCGTAATCATGTTTCATGTGTTGTCTCTGTCCCTACCATGCAATTTTGTATCATATGATTATTGTTCATTGAAATCCTGTTTAAAATGTTCACTGCAAACGAAAGCAGCTATAATAACGTATTTACTACAACATAACATAACGTAGCATAACATAACATATAATAACATACCAGACACTCTCATTTATTGAATTATTGGCTGTGCAGGGCCGGATGAACATGAATGGCGGCCTATATGCATAAATGTGGTGGGGGCTGCGCATGGACGGAGATTTTAGAAAAATCGACGTTCAGTCCTTTATTATACCTTTTTTTGAATCTGCCCCCAAAGCTTTTGGTTTCCAGATGTATAAATTTAAAAAAATAATTTTTTACTTTTTAGTACATTTTTTTTAATAACGGCTTTTTCTTAAAATGTTTTTTACGTACATATAATTTTATTTTCATTTCTTAATTCTCAACAAACAAATTTCAAGACAATGTGGTGGGGGCCTCATTTTGGTGGGGGGCCGAGGCAATGAAGTCCTGTGGCTGTGTTTTGTAAAATACGGGGGTAGTTTGCCGATTATTATAGGGGGGAAGGGTTGCGTCTGGTAATGAGGGTGCTGAAATTTTATCAAGAATTCCGGGTACCTTTAATAATTAAGCACGTTCGACGTGGCAACGCGTGTTGTGGAGATACGTAGTATTATATGTGAGCATACACACGATACTAATTTAGCGGGCGTTTCAGTTCGTACAAAGACGCGTTGGTACGCGTTTTGAGTACGAAATGGATATGGACGTGTTTATCAGTGAACTTAAAAAACGTCCCATAATTTGGGACACTTGATGAGACATATAAATATAGAAACAAAAAACACAGCATCACCATTCTCATTGTGGTGTTTTGGCGGGTAATTCCGTCTTTAATTTTGGTGAAAAGTTCATCAAATGTTGCAACTGACATACGGAAATAATTTTTTTTAAATATGGGATCTTCTCGAAGTCTAGGAAAAAGACAGTAGAATGCGCCCTCGCTATATCGTATTTCATTAATAGAGGGTGTATCCACCATTTTCGGTTTCTAATTTTTCTTTTTCTTTCTATTTGTGCACTTAAATAAACAAACAAAACGAGCTCTACATCATCCATGGCTTGAATTAACAATGACAGCGCGCGTTTAACGCCTATTCACCTATCTCGTGTGGATGGGCCAGCAACGTGCGTCACTTTCAGCGCGCGTCGAACGCACGTTGAATTAACGCCAATGTGTTTTTGCTCTTAAATAGCGTAATAATGTAATGATAAGAAGAGTGTGTAGGTTACTCTTCCTATAGCCATTTTATTTGATGCATGAAAATATTTTTCTTTAATATTTTGCAATCCATAGGTTTGTAATAGAGTAACTAACGATAATAATATTAATTGAAATAAATAGTAATAGGTACCATTTTCTATGTATATTAAAATGTAACATTTGAAAATATACCTAATATACCTTTATACCTACTTCTCTGCTCTGCTTATAAAAAGTGGTCAGTAATTTTAATCGCACACCTTTATAGCTTTTTGCAATTATTGCAATTATTAGTAACTTAATGTTTGGCCAAATAACGTACTTGATATTATTTTTCAAAGTATTCTGGAAGGGAAATGAAGAAATTTAGTATACCTAACTAACTATATATTTGTATTTATATTGCCTTCTAAATTAGAGACAGAGAAAATAGAAACGCGGCTTTCACTACAGCTCTTATATTATGGATCCTCAAGTACTGATCCGTATTGCATTTTGATCATTTGACATTTCGACAAAATTACTCTAGCCGTCTTCAGTTTAACTTATTTGGTAAGTATATCGGGAAGATCCTTTTCAGGACGAGGTGATTTAAGACTCAAAATACCCGCGAGATTACATATAAACTTGTAAGTATCTACCTAGATAACTGATCAATGTAAATATGTTTTGTTACAGAACAAAAGTGGTGTGAGTGGGATACCTCCACCTCCCATTCCAAAAGAGGACAATAAATCACGTTCTAACCACAAGAATTTCAACTCTCACCAGGAACCTGATTATGAAGTAATAGAATTTGGACAATATACTAACGCACCTCCCTTGCCAACGAAAACCGGAAACAGTAAGATATTTTGTACTCATAGAACTAAATACTATTAGGTGAAGAGCCGGCTGTACAAATTTCCTATGAATAAGATACATGAAAAACTTTGTGAGTGAGTAAGTACTACCACAGACAAACAGGGAGCCACTTTTCGTATAAGCAAATTTTGCCCGCATCATGGAATTTTGACGTCACTTTCGGTCACGATTTTTTGTGTCATCGAATACATGAATAAAACTTAACGTCAAAATGTAGGTTTTGGGATATACAGTGAGATTATAGTTGAGTGCCAGGCTTAATTTGCCCGCAACTCTGAGACATCCTCGACTAAAGTTTTTTTTTTGTGTTTTCTTAAATCATCGACTAATACATGAATTATTTTTTTTAAGTTAAAGTACAAGCCTTCTATTTATTAAAAAAAAATAGGCTGCCTCTTCTTATTTGCCCGCATCCTCCTATTTTGACGTAACTTCCGGTAAAATTCCATGACGCAGCCAAAATTTGCTTATTTATATGAAAAGTGGCTCACTGTAGGTCTGTGGTAGTACTTACACACTCATACAAAGTTTTTCATGTATCTTATTCATAGGAAATCTGTAAAGCCGGCTCTCTACTTATATATCAAATCGAAACACGTTTGAAAATCTGGATTAAGCTCAAAGTGTCTATTTTTCTTTAAATCAATTATATCGTAAAAATATGAACTATTTTGTATTGCAATTAAATAGTTGAATTATGTTCTAGAATTGAATTTTAGATGACGTATAAGCCAATAAATTCCAGTTCTGATTCATTTTCGTGAAAATTAATTAATTGGGTCCCTTCTAAATCAATTAGCTTTAGCATCATCAACTTTGATGGTTGAAATTAGATTAATTTAAATTTTTGCAATCTATTAATTGGATTTTTTTGAAGGTAATGATAATAACTTCAAAACTATAGAAAATTTTAGAACATTTTCATTGACTAATTGATAATAAAATTCAAGTAATTTAAATTTCATTTCACTTATTATAGTACAGTGTAATTAGTCATTAAAAATGAATAATGCTGGAATCCAGCTATAGTGAATGGATTTTCATGAAACTTTTTGCAGAGTTGCTAAGACTTAGTACAAAAAAGTTTACCTTTTAAAAATGGCCGCTTTTTACTTGGGGGGTAGTTAGCACCCCTTCTAGAGGGGTGGGCAAAAAAGTAAAATAGTAATCAGCGAAGCTGATATAGAATCATATTCTAAGAGAAAGAGGTGGTTTACAATTTTCCATGAAAATTTATATTTTTCAAGTTATAACGATTTGAAGATTACGATTTTAGCTTTAAGAAATCGGTAAAAGTATTTACACAGAACTTCCCTCTTTATTTATATAGGGCGGTCACTCTAAAAAATTATTAATTAAGAAATGACATATAAGAATTACAATCGCAATGTAGTTAGCCCTGTAATAATATTACAGAGAAAACCTGATGACTTTTTTCCATTATTTATTCTAGAAACGTGGAAATTTTAAAATAAAAAAAAAATCCAGGTAGTGGAAAAAAAAATGTATGAAACGTGAACATTTCAAATTTGAGGAAAAAAAATTTCTTCCATCCATTATTAAAAAATTTTTTCTTTTTGATTTTCAATAAAAAAATATTTTTTAAATATGTTTAGAATATCATGAAACGTGGATATTTTAAATTTGAGCAAACAATTTTTTTTATTTTAAATTGGTTTAGAATCTCACGAAACATGGAAATTTTAAATTTAAGCGAAAAAAAATGTTTCCATTATCTATTCCCTTTAGACTGTCCACCCTGTATATTTTCCAGTGAAAGTCTAACCATTTCTTCGGTGGCAGTAATGTCAGCTACCTACCAAATTTGACTGTTCTCCGTCAAGTAGTTTTTTTAGCTAATGCACCAACAAACCGACAGACAGACAGACAGAGAGACAGGCAGGCAGGCAGGCAGGCAGGCAGACAGATTTTTTCTCGAATACAATGCTTCCCTTCAGTATGCGAGGGAAGTAAAAATTGATACCTTGAGACTGTTTTTCGTAAATAACTCAAAAGTTATGTACCATACCACGCATAGATTATGAAATTACGTTTAATTAAGTGTTTTGTTCTTTGTTTATTTTTATATGATGAATAGTTCTAAAAATATGATTGTTTAAAAAAATGGCTCTCGAACGTTTATCAGTCGAGATATAATGTTTAAATATCAAGTATGTCAGAAACAATCAGTATGAGGTTAAAAATACATACAACAGAAATTAAGGGGATTGAAGTACTCTTTTATAGGATTTTTTTTCCCATCCGTATAGCTTGAAAGACAACAATGTTATGTGCAAAATAATGAGTGCTTTGTAATTTTTTTGAAGAAAAAATTTAGGATTCTGCTGCTGCCATTGGCCATAGAATAGTAATTCAAAAAATCTGTACCAGTTTTTATTAAAGCGTTACTAACATGCTCATATTTTTTGGCATTTCTAAAGCAGTCGTTTTTAAAAATATACCTATTTTAATTTAAAAAAAAATTACGGTTTTGCAGAAAAAATTCCTTTTTTTGTAAATAAGTCCAAAACAATTGCATTAAAGGAAAATATGACAATATAGAAAAATAACACAGCAACGATATAATAATTTGTTTTTTTGCTTTTTAACATATTTGTAAAATTAATAGTTTCGGAAATATGACACTACAAATGTGGGGCTTGAACTTTTAGTGGCAAAGAAATACATTTGAATGCCATATTTCTTCAAAACTTTTGATAAATTGAAACTCTCAAAATTAGAACATGTTGGTAATACTACATAGGTACATATTAATAAAAATTGGTACAGATTTCTTGAATTTCTATTCAATGTCCAATGACAGCAGGAAAATCCTAAATTTTTTCTAAAAAAAAAAAAAAAATTACAAAGCACTCATTGTTTTGTACATAACATTGTTATCTTTCAAGCTGTATGGATAGAAAAAAATCCTATAAAAGAGTACCTCAAGCCCTTTAATTTCTATTATATGTATTTTTACCATCATGTTGCATCGTTTCTGACATAATTGATATTTAAATATTATATCTCGACTAATAAACGTTCGAGCGCCATTTTTAAACTAGGTTATTCAAAATGGCTGATACAATATGGCCGACTTTTCGCCAAAAATTTCATTAAAAATTACGCAACTCAATATATTTTGAACAAATTTCGCTCGGATTGACAATGTGGGTGTTTTTTAGATCGCTGGAATAGATTATGTTGTCAAAATGGCTGATCCAAAATGGCCGACTTCTTGTTAAAAATTTCATTAAAAATGACGTAACGCCATACATTTTAAACAAATTGCGCTCGTATTAACATATGCAAAATGGCATTGGTGAGGTCTCAAAAAAATAATATATCTCGACATCAAAAGTTAAAATGCCGTGAGCATCTTTTGGCCATGTAAACATTACTCATATATACTTTATTTTTTAAGGTTTACGAGATGGAAAACATTGTCAATTGTGCGGTTCTTCAGCACCATCAGTTCGATGCGAAGAATGTAAACAAATATTTTGCCTTTCCTGCGACGACATGTACCACAGACACCCTAAAAGACAGACTCACCTCAGAAGAGTAAGTTAATATTTTTAAAGCTATACATATTTGCGTTATTAACTAACCTATTTCATCATTAAGAGAATGGAGCAGACCATCCGCCCCCCTCTACCACCAAAGGGAGAGCCCCCCTCAGCCCCCGTGCCTCCTCCGCGACGTCATCGCCGTGCAGGATCCACCGGACCATCCCCTTGCCCCAGTCCTACACCTAGTAGACATAATCAGGTAAATGAAAATTTATGTTGTCCGAGCTAACGATTTATCGCTTATTATACTAATTCGAGTTGTACATAGATATAATAAATAAATTGTTGATATATGTTTAAAAAATAAATAGTTGTCAGTATAAATTTGTCTCTGAATCCGAAGCCTTATTTATATCAGGTACACTTTAGATTCACCCTGTAGCAGTATGAACTAAAAATGGCCCTATATAAAGGGTACCCAATCTATTATGTTTGAAATAACTTTAAATTTAGCATAAAAATGCACTAGAAGTAATGAGTATGTTTATTTTGAAAAATGCCTTTATTTTTGTTAACTGATGTTTTGTTGCCGTGGCTGTAAAAACAGCCTTAAGAAGCATAAACATATTTAATTTTTTGCGTAAAATTATTCATATTCAGCCGACGAAGTTTACATGGAACAAAGCCCTTACTTCTATGACATAACTTCTAAATTTTCTTTGCTCTAAAATAATTGTGAGCTTATTAATGTACCTACTAAAAAGGTAATGATAGTACAAAAATTTGAAACGTGGAGCGATAATATAGATTATTTTTTAGGTAATGTCTTCTACTATGCCTAGAAGAGATAACACTGGATTTAATTTGAAAGATAAAATGTCAAGCTTTAAGAGGGGTTTAATGGGCAATAGACCACTACCACCTACACCAGGATCACCAAATCGGGGATGTAAGTAACAGCTGCTTGTACATAAACTGTACTCTAATGGTTTATGTCATCAATATTAATGTATGTATCGATTAAAGGAACTGTAATAATAAGAGGAGGATGTTACAAATCATGAAATAGTTGCATTTTTTTTTTTTTTTACATTTTTAGCATCCCGCTCCGAATTTTCAAGAAGCTCGTCAATATCTGATGACTTTAATAGGCAATTTCAAGTACCTAGTCCCAGTCCATCGCTTCAACAAAGGTACAGACAACACCAGCAAGCAATGCGTGGTACCACTCCTAATTTACCTTCAACAGTATCCGATTTTGATCAGGTAATATTTTTTCATAAATATAAATATTTCTTTTATGCTCATCTTTATCTCATAGCCTTCAAGCAGGGATAGTGGTTATCCAGATTGGGAGCAGGATCAGTGGAATTCGAGACATCGTTCAGGAAGTGTTTCTGGATCAGACGCTGGCGTAAGGTTGCACAGAAAATTAAGTAACACGTCATGTCCACCTCCTGGACGCGGTATTCCTCACAGCACGTCTGTTTTTGATCTGAACAATCCAATGGCCCATCACCATCATCACGGATTTATGCCTATGCAACAGGTACACACCAAATGAGTTCGATTTTTCAAAATATTTCAAAATTCTATGAATAGTCTATTAATCAATCGATGCTAATTTAAGAATGGTTGAATCCAATGAGAATCGATAGATAATGCGATCCTATATGAGCTTTTATCTATGTACTAATAATGTTCAATATTGTGACCTGCCCTTTGTACTGTGTATGTTAGTTTGGGCCAATAAACTATTCTATTCTATTCTATACAACAATAACACAGATAATACGACCCCTTTATTACTGAAGCCCCTGAAAAGGCCTTGTGCGGAAGGGGCTACACACCTAAGGCAAAGATTAGAGAATTAACAAGATAGGACAACCAAACGGAGAAGACGAAATAGACGAAGACAGTTGTGAACTCCAAATTAAAGGGACACGACATCCAGCGGAAACGGTTTCGGGATTTGTCGGGTATCCTTGAACTGAATTTGACCCAGCTTACTAAAAGACAGGTTGGCTCATTAGAATCGGCAAGTGCTACATCACGTGTAGACCTCGATGACAGCTGCGTGTGGCTGTTTATTCTTCATTTCATAGAAAAAAAGTTTCAAAATTATTCTGTCAATGAACAATTCTACCCTAACTAAATAGATACCTAACATATGAATATAGGAATACTTCATATGTGACATGTTACGAAGCAACCTGTTTCTTTAGTGACCTTGGGTTCTGACTGTCAACCGAGTTCAGTCGTTCTATTAGGACAGTGTTATTGATTTTTCACAATTGGCCTCTTTCTTTAATGTTACCTTCTCCGTCTGATTGTCACATTGTGGCAACTGCGCGGTAACTCCAATTTAATTGTCGAGGTCAATGACACCATTGCTAAAAGATAAAAGGTTTTTCGCCGGCTGTCACATCTTGTTAATTCTCTAATCTTTGCCTAAAGACAGGAAACACCCAATATCCGAGAATACCTTTTTCTTCTAAAAAAATCTCAGTGTCACTAGAAATCGAATCCAGTACTCCTCATAATAATATGACACTTACATCTGATGTTTGAAATTAACAATCGGTCAGTTGATGTAATAATAGCAAAAATTACCTCAAAATACAGTTTTCAATCTTCTCAGTTGAATACCCCGAAAACTAAGGGCGGCCATAATATGTTTTGCGCTCCTTTTAATTTTTGAAAACAAGGAAGTTGTAAATTCAACCTGTCTGCATACATTTTTTTCATGTCTGTTCAGCGATTTCTCTTTCCACCATACTATGTCTAGTATAAGACGAAGAAAAATCGGAAAGAAATACGAGTAAGAAGTTTACAGATTATTTGAAATTATGGCGAAGGTGCAGGTTAAAATAAGTACTTTTCATTAGAGAACATTCTAAGTTATGGCGGCGCACAGTGTGGATTTTACGACTTGTTTAGGTCAAGATTCGACTCCTCTTTTATAATTTTAAAATGAATCTATTTCGGTTCAAAATTTTCGGAATACTGAGCACTTTAATGAACAACTGGAAAATTGCAATCCAGCTTATTTTAATTTTGTAATTTATTTTTGACATATAGGATTCGAAATTCATGATTCTAAAACTTAATAAGTAGTCCAAATAATTTTAGAAATGGTAATTTTTTTGCCAATATTGATATTTTTGGGTCTTATTTTATGTGTAGCCAAATCGAAAGTACCAAAACCCATGTACTTTAAGTTCTTTTATCCGCAGCATTTGAATATAAGTATTACAAAACGAAAAGGTTAAAAGGTGAATATTGTTTGGTCATTTTTGGTCATTTAGTTACTAGACCAGTAAGCCAGTAGAATTAGAAAAACCGCTGGATGATATTCCTTACAGGTAACCACATGATTTATTCGATGTATTCCTTAATAAGGAACATACCTGTGAATTTCCTCTTATTTTACAGTGGGGGAACATTTTTTAATTAACGTTTTTTTGCGCAAAAATCACGAGATATCGAGTTTTTTAAGCGTAGCTCTAAGCCAATTGACAATAGCCATATTTGATGTTATACGTTTCGTAGGTGATATAAAGACAGTTTATTTGCCACAGGAATAATTTAAATCGGTTAATAACCGGTTTTTTTAAATAATCGAAAAGAACTGTCGAAAAAACCGAAAATTTCAACAATTTTTAATTCCGTGAAAAATGTTCTTATATCCTTGGAACTTGGTGAAAACATGTCTTATGTAACCCTGGAGCTACCATAAATTTTCATCACGAAATATTTATAACTTTTCGAGAAAATGCATTTGTTTATAAAAAAGGTCTCAAATGTTTAATTCAATCTGACCCAGTTTCCGTCATCAAAAATGACTCATCCGGAGCTCATTTTTTTCGCTGTAACGTCTAGTTTACGAATACATTGTTGGCATAATGATTTTTTAATATTTTCATCAACAAAATGGCGTTTGAAAAAGTACGACTTTTTCGGACAGCGTTTTTTGCGAATATCTTAATAACAAATTAATGTACTGGCATAAAACTTTCATATTCTGGTAGCTGGTATTTTTACACGAATTTGAAAAAAGAATTATTGTTGTAAGATGTTTAGAAGCCGAGATAATTTTTTTAGTTGTTAATTACGCCATTTGTTTATTTATTAACATAAACATTTGAAATTTACATGGTAACTAGTTGAAGAGTTTATTTTTGTAATTCAGTGAACTGTCACGTATAATGTTATGTATTATTTTTTTATTTTTGACGTTTCTGTTTTGGTGAAAAAACATTATTTTTTTTCCTATCGAGTATAAATAACGGACACACACATATAACGACATCTGGAACAAGATTATATATTGCGATGATTCCGTTGAAGGGTTGGGGGTTAAATAGGGATGAATAGAGGAAAATAAGTAAAGCAAGAGGGTAAAAGTACAGCAGAAACTTGAGATTTGGTGAATGTGCTAGAAGCCAAGGCTTCAGATCATTTATAATATTTCCAAGGCCTCGGATCATTTATAATATTTTTCAACTTCCCCCTCCGCCTTCACTCCATTATTAAAGGGGCCGATAAAATAGAATTGAGATCTTTACATGAAATTTAGTACATACATGTATTACAACGACATCGGTAATTAGATTAAAGTCGGGGGTTAGTTAGTGGTAAATAGGGGAAAATAAGTAAAGCAAGCTGATAAGAGTACAGAAACTTGGGATTTGGTGTACATACTAAAAGCCAAGACCTCAAATTTTTTTATAACATTTTTCAACCCATCCACCATCCCCACTCCATTATTAAAGCAAGCTGGTAAGAGTACAAAAATTTGGGATTTGGTGTATATACCAGAAGCCAAGGCCTCAGATTTCTGTATAATGTGTTTTAATTCCCCCCCCCCCCTCCCACTTCTACTCCATTATTATAGGTGTTGATAAAATAAAATAAAGATATTCATTTGATATTTGGTCCACGTATGTATGTCCCGATTCCGTTGAACGGGTGGGGGAGGAGGGTTGTAAATTTGGGAAAATAAGTAGAGCAAGCTAACGAGATTCCAGAAACTTTATTTTTGGCGCATATCCTAGAAGCCAACACCTGTTTTTTTATGACATCTCCCTCAAATATTAAAATTCTATTACCAATTATTTCCACATACTAGAGTGCAAGTATAGTCAAGATGTTAATAATAATGAGAAATCTGGCTTTTCTCGGATAAGTGTAGTATAATTCTGGGAGCCTTGTTGTTCACCTTACACTCCTTTGAGTATTATAAAGCATATTGCTCTGTAACATGCATTTATTTGCCGCTGACAGTAGATTTTCCACGAAAAAGATACTCAACATGCTTTCTAAAATATTAACCATGACCTTCCAAATTTAAGTATGACATTATGTAGTACAAAAATTACGGATTCTATTGTAAGGACACTGAAAGACAGTTGCAGGAAAAACTTTATGTCGCATATTGCATAATTTTTCGAATAATCAACAAAAAAAGCCTAAAACGCGTGTTTTATGGTAATTTTTATCACTATCGCGTAAATTGTTTATTCCTCACAACAAATACAAAGCATATTTCAGTTATTTAGAGCTGTATTCTCTATCAATCTTCACTGACCTTATGCATTTTTTAGTTAGCTGAACAGTTTATGTATTCCAATGAACCGATAATGCCTACAAATTAACCTAATAAGTATTGATGACTGTAATTTGCTGTTAACTTAAATCTTTATTTATTTTTCAGGCCCAATCCATGGCCCAATTAAATTATCCACCACCATGTTGCCAAGGCCCTTGGATGAATCAATTTGGATGTGATGATCAGCACGGTAGTAACCTCAGTCTAAACATTGGCCCAGGAGGTTACCCAGTAAACCCTATGTGGATGGGCACCTGGCATGGTCCACCACCATCAGCGATGTACCCATACCCAGTACCAATGGGCCACATGCATCACGATGCACGTTCGTGCACACATTCAAGACCAGCATCACCCACGCACAGCGTTAAATCGAGAAAATCAACATTGAGCAGGAAGAGCCGTAAGAAATACAGAGAAGTCGATGAAACAGACGATGAAAATGACATAGACGACAGAAGGTCTAGTTTCAGCCACGCTGATAGGAGTGAAAGAAAATCCTTAGGGAGCAGATTTGTGGTTCGGGAAAGGCCACTACGTGATACAGCGTCAATGCCAAGGGAAATAAACAGGCGCAACACCGTCGATCGAGTCGAAAGGGGATCGATCGCTCGCAGTCGCCACAGCGTCCAAGCCTCTTCAAGCGAGAGTGACGATGAACAGTCCGAAAGCCAGAGTCAGAAAGAAAGCGACGTTATAAATGAGGAAGACGAATCTGAATACGACAATGATGGATCAACGAAGGAAATGCCAGTGGAAGTGCCCGGTGGTTCTTGGGAATGTGAGCACTGCACTTTCGTCAATGAGGCCGGTACGAGAGTATGTCTAGTTTGTTGCAAGACACCTACGTCTGACGCAAAAATTATCAAGGCAAAAGGCAACAGTAAAACTGCCGTTAGGAAGAACGCCAACATGCCGCCAAATAATCTTCCAATTAGCAAATCAAAATCAAAAGACAAACTGCAAAGGAATCTGTCAAGCGACGATTACAGCAAAGACTACAGCGAAACAGAGTCTGTCTTGAACAAACTTGGAAAGCTGAAAGTACCCGAAACTAAATCCATTAAACCCGTGGAGAGTAAACCAGCCCCTGTAGATGTCAAGAAAGGTAGGACCAGTAGAAAAATTTCATTTTGGCCAGGAACCAAATTTGCTTCCTTGCAAAAAAATAAGTAAAAATATGATATCACTCCTTTGTGCCGTCCCAATTTTATATATAGCGTGTAAATTAACAATAATCAATACTAAAATTTGTTTGTGATTGTGTGTAAATGTAAAATTGTAACCCTTTTCCTGTTGTTACAGGAAAAGAAGAATTCGTGGAGTTCGTGCCCCACCCAAGTGCAAGTGAGATGGAAGAAAAACAAAGCGGTAATTTAGATTCGGAATCTACTAATTTGTCATTGGAAAATGTACCCAACAGTGCGGAAGTGTCCTCGTTAAACAGAAGTGATTATAGTGAGGTGCAAAGAAAAAGCAAAGTGTCTACAGGTTGTGGTCCATCGCCGCCGCGTGATATGAAAAGTGAAAAAATCAGTGAATCTGAAATTTATAAGAGTGAGATGCTTAAAATATTGCCTACTGGTGCCGGTCAAGATAATGTCGACAAGAAAATGGTTACTACGTCTACTGGAACTTCCCCACCTCCACAAAGCATATCCACACAAGTAAGTTGACTAATTGATACAATGATTTTACTTTTATGAGACGTACTTGCTGCCCTAGAGCCAAATAGGATGCAAGTGTGTATACTTGTACTTCATTTACCAGCCTGCACCGAGCAGTGGTCTAAAACGCTTTGTGTGAGTCGCGCAAATTGGCAGAAAATAAAATCGTGACGACAGTTTTGATAAGGGAAAATCAAATTTCAGAAAGGAAGTATACTTAGGTGTACACTTAGACAAACGACTTACCGACATGTAAACGGACCTGTAGATGATAAGAAATTAAATTACAGTATTATTTGGAGGCCGTCCCTTACATAATATGCTGCATCAGTGTGGTGCAGCACGTCGCGCGTCGGTCAGTCGGTCACGATAAAAGTTCTGCGCCATAGTTGGTCTCGCCCTGTTTAGTTCTTCATTTACCACGGCTACAGTTGTTGTTTGAGTCTTTTCAATAATTTTTTTTCTTGGACAGCTCTTGGTTTGATAATTAGGTATCATCTAATTTACGTGGTGTATGTTCTCTTGATATTTTAAGAATCAAATAAAAAGTTAGATATGTTAATGTCAGTGTAAGTATTTACGGTGAGAGTACTGAAGTAACTATCCGTCGTCATTTGGAGTCACTTCAAGATTACTAATATTAAGTTTTTAAACTCTTCTAATAGTTAAAATTAAGATATTATTTGAGAATACTAAAAATGTGACACCTTGGTGATATTCTATGCCTAAAGCTTGGCGAACTAAGTATCGAATATGTGAGTAATGTACTCGATATTCTATTTGTAGAAACCATTTAGCGTTGGTATAAACATGAAAATGTTTGTATACGTACATAAGATTATGCTGAAGGAACCTAGTGATAGATTTAATGCATCATCAAATTAAACAGTAATTGTGTAAGTTCGATGTATTTAGTAGCGTTTTCTGTTGATTTATACACCGAATATAAATTGGTATAGGCAATGAAGGAAAAAAAAACATTTTACAGCATCTTAAAATAACTTAGAATATATGTACATTATGTCTCTCAAACGACGATTAAATTAATTCCTAAGTGCTTTATTTCGTTAAATACATTTATTCATAATTTAATGATTGTTTAAAAGCCATAATACGTTCTAAGTTATTGTAAAACGTTGCAAAAGTTAATTTTCGGTAAAATCGGAAGTGGTGGAAAATATTTCCGGCCGTTATTAAATAGTTTATAAATGACTATAAAGAAGTTCCAATGAACCTATACTGTAAATTCAATATACACTGTGAACCTAAAGAAACGCACAAAATTCATATCTTTGGTATGTGTCATTTTTCAAAAAAATCCTCGAAGTGGTCGATTTTAGTTTTGTAAATGCTACATTTTGTCACTATACCAAAATTTATGACGTCATTGGTTTTTGAGTTATGACGCCATCATACATTTTTTTACATGGAAACAGACATTTTTGTTTACTGTTTTTGGTGGTATATTCCTTTAGCTTTCTGGTGATATAAAAAAAATGATATTACCTGAGCCATTCTTTTGGAAAAATTACATTTTATGTAAAAATAGCTTACCTTTCGCAAATTCACGAGTAATGTTCCACTTTCTTATGGACTGATAAATCTTGTTGCCTACATTTTTGTTTTAACTAGCATGAAAACATTTGACGTAAAAACAAAACAAAGAAAATAAATAATAAAAACACAATCAAAAAATTTGTTGAGCTAAATTTTCAAAATGTTTGGGTCTTTTTTTTATTTTTATGAAACAACAAAAAATTGGCCAAAATTTGGCTAACTTCAACATGCTGGTAAATTTGTAAATGTATATATTTTTATTCCTAACTGTTTCTGCATTGAACTGAAAGATAATAGGTAGAGAGCCGACTGTATAGATTTCCTATGAATAAAATACATGAAAAACTTTGTATGAGTGAGTAAGTACTATCACAGACCTACAGGGAGACGCTTTTCATATAAGCAAATTTTACCGGAAGTGACGACAAAATGGGAAGATGCGGGCAAATGAGAAGCAGCAGCCTATTTTTTTTATAACTAGAAGGCCTGTACTTTAACTTAAAAAAAAAAATTGATATATTCGATGACTTAAGAAAACAGAAAAAAAAATTTAATCGAGGGGGGTCTCAGGGTTGCGGGCAAATTAGGTCTGGCAGCCCACTACAATCTCATTGTATATCTCAAAACCTACATTGACGTAAGTTTTATTCATGTATTCGATGACACAAAAAATCGTGACCGGAAGTGACGTCAGAATTCCATGACGCGGGCAAAATTTGCAAAAACGAAAAGTGGCTTCATGTCTGTGGTAGTACTTACTCACTCACATAAAAATTTTCATGTATCTTATTCATAGGAAATCTATAGAGCCGGCTCTCCACCTATAATGCATTTATAACTTTATATTAAAGTCAGTTATTTTTTATGAGCCTGTGAATAGTTAAAAGCGCAAAAAATCACGAGGTAACTATATTATACTGTTATTTTTATATACTAATAGATATCAGTAGCCATTAAAAATGGAAACACAAGAGAGTATTTTATATCCCCCTTTAAAACCCATTTTGATTTTTTTTCCTAGCTTGTTTGGTTTTCGAGCAATTCAACTTTCCTATAAATAAACGAAAATTCGTATGCATTAAAACTACAAATGTTGCAATTTTTATCGATATCGATTTTCTCGAAAATCATGGCATATACAAGAAAATTACAAGAGGACTTCTTTTTCGGAAATTCGTCCAGCTTTCTTTTTTATGATGAGCAATTTTTTTATATCTTCAACGGTTAACGAGTCATCAGTAAAGTAAGGGTTCTTTCACCGATGGGGGTGGTTTTTTAGGGGGGTTGCGCGGCTCCCCTATAACTGATTTTTGTGGTTTTGTGATGTATAATCCCTCCACTAACAGTCACTGAAGGAAAATCTCAGATAACATTTTTTGTTATGGAAATCTTTATAATCATTGGACTATATTGATTATGACAAAAACCATTTTTCTCCAGACCATAATCCCGAAAGCATTAATACGAATTTGGATTAAAAGGAAAATATTGTGAGACATTTTTTTTTATTGAATGATCATTTACCAAATTTTGTCAACTTTCGATTTTTTTTATGTGTGTGATTGTTATAAATCTCAACCATCTAATTCTTGGAAAATGACACGCATTTCTCACATCATCATGAGAAATAACGGGGTTTGAGTTTCGTTATTAATTTTCTTCAGTATGTATGTGAGTAGGTATGCATACATTATTAGTCATCCCAGAATAAACATCTTTCCTTTGCTGAAGATTATTTCTATAAATATACTAAATCTTAACCCTGCAGCATATTAAAAATGGATTAGAATAAGGCTGTTCGGACAAAAACAAATTTTCTCAATTTTGGGATATAAGTAGGTAAATGTCTTCTCTATGTAAACAGGAATTAGATAATGAATTAGTTTAATAACCTTGTAACCTAACTGTAGAAATGCGTAGAATCGGTTAGGTCATTTGGATGTTATGTGAAAACAAATCTTTATTGTGGCCAAAGAATGAAACTAATGTATATATGTAGTTGCGTTTTGGTCCATCATAGGTTGCGATAGAATTGCTGTTACCGAAGGCAGCGACGAAATTTTTAGGAATGAGTTATGTTAAATAACGAACGCAGGCGTAGACATAATATTTTTCTGTTACCAGCAAACAAAAAAAATATGTCATGAATTGAATATTCAGTTAATATCAGCTACATGAACTGTGTATCTTTTATATACGTATCACCACACCCTAACTTGTCACTGATGCGTCCCTCTTGTGAGAGAGAATAGATAATAGCAAAGTGAAGTTATAATGATGAACAAAAAAACGACGGGGTTTGATATTCCCGTGGTAAAAATTGAAATTGGAGGAAGACAATGCCTTGTTACTACTAAACCAGATCCTCCGCCATTTTTGCAAATAATACTTTGTGTAAGGCGAGCAGGAGGCTTCTTAATTTTTATACTACAATTTGTAAACAGTAAATTTTAGTAAATCTAAAGCCTAATTCCTCACTTATTGAAAGAAGTTTTTATAAATCGGTGTAGTTGGTCCCGATTTACGCGCAAAGGAAACATATAAGAGCACACAGATGCAAATAAATACAGGGTGATTCATAGTGGATGGAGTATTAGCAGTATATGAAGAGCGGGTAAACATATCATTTTGAAAATCTTGAGAGTTTCTAAAGTCAGTGTGGATAATCGAACCAAAATAATTACAAGCATGTGGTACTTCCGGTTATACCGGAAGTCGATACCAACTTGCTTATTTTAAATGGAACACTCTATATATTCTCGAATTTTCGAAATAACCATAAAATTTTGAGTCCAAACATGTATCACACCCTATACTTAAACCCAGCGGTTTCGGATATATTTGACATTTTATATAAAATTGGACAGGTGACATATTAGCCGAAGAAGAAATCTTTCCAACTTACTATTTAAGTTTTCCTCAAAAAATTGTAATGACATCACTTTGTCTCATGGCTCAGTAAACACTAAACCGCTAGTGTTCTTGAATATTTCGCTTTCTGAATACATGAGGATTCGAATTACTAAAGTAATGGGAATTGTGTTGATTAAAAAGTCCATTTTTGGTAAATTTAGCATCATCTGTCCATATATTTTCCAAAAAATAATGGGTTATTTAAATAAATTCACAAAAATGTTCTGTTACTTTCAGTTGTTGAACCATATGGAACGAGAATGGACTTGTTTTGATAAGATTCTGTGAACTGAATTCTTGGATAATCCCCTTTCCAGAGCAGCTTGTCTTAATGACATAATTGGAAATGCCCGAAAATACCCCAGAATTGCTATTTCTATGTATTCGTCATCAATATCCTCCTTAGAATTCCTGCCTTGGCAGAGCCAAATATTCTAAAATTATCTAATACTCGTTTTACAGTGTATCGTGATGGTTTCTACTGTTGTGGGTATTGACTAGCAAATATGTTACATGTTCTTGATATTACCCTATCACAATTTCTATAAATAATAAATAAATCTAAAATCTCTTTATGGGTACAATTTAAACGTGCTGGCATTTTTTGACATAAGAGAACGACTGACATTAATGATTGTTTCTAATCATGTCTAAGTTGATGCCAATTTTCATTAAAAATTCTTGAACATTTAAGAAAATTGCCAATATCTCAAAAACTTGGACCTTTAACCCCTGCAATGCTAATATTGCAAAGAGGGAAAATGAATTTTACATAATTTTATGTAAAAAAATACAGGGCATCCCATTTGAAATAAAAACGTTATTGAGGTTTGAATTTGACAAAATGTAACGTGAAAAACAGAACACTTGCTATACAATTATGGAATTCATCTTTATTGTAGGGACTAGATCATCTTGTGTTCTTTTCACGTACCAAGAAGCAAATAAGGATCTCCTATACGAAGAAAGTTGTAACGGTTCTTGCAAACCGTTGCACCTGTCAAATGTATTATAAAATATCAAATATCTCTGAAACCGCTGTGTTTAGGGATAACCGGAAGTACCACATGCTTCTAATTATTTTGGTTGGATTAGCCACACTGACTTTAGTAACTCCCAAAATTTTCAGTAGGATATGTTTACCAGCTCTCCATATACTTCTAATACTCCATCCACTATGAATCACCCTGTGTATAGATGGAATTGAGAACCTTTATATTTTCGGTCATTTAATGATGTAGTAGCTTATATACTCTAAAATTGCTTCTAGATCAATCTAGAAATCTTTTAGTAAAGTCTTTAACATTGTAGAAAACTAGATCCTTTTCTATAAGCTTTATAAAACATATTACTACTGTCTCAGAGATGACGTGCATGAATTGAGTTATGGAAACATGGTATTGCAGTTACCTACACCATTATCACTTCACCACTCATGAGCTTTCAACTCCAGCCCCTAGAGGGCGCAAGCGCATCGCATAATGTTAAACTTTCTTCAATTTTGTTTAATACCAGTTTCAACTTAGACACTAGTAAAAATCATTTTATTTTCAGACTTATGAAGACGTTCAGACGCTAGAGAAGACACCCAAGAGTCCTGTGTCAACACGTGCTAGATCCTTAAGTCGCAACAGCCGGCGAAGTCAACTAAAACGCTCTCAATCCTTACGTACGCCATCGTCTCAAAGAAGAGGATCGGAATGGTCACTGCATCGATCATCCAGCAGACAGTCTTTCACAACTGATTCGCAGGTTAGCAACTTATAGTTAATTAAATAATATTAGTTCGAGTGATGGTAGGGTCCAATTCTAGTATTTATAAAAATTAAAAAGTAAGAAATAAAATGCTAAATCTAGTCAAAGTAGTTTTTCAATAACTATACTATCGAGTGACACTGACATTAATCCCATTCCAATTTTTCAATTGTTTTTAAGAATAAAAATTTGAAATTTGTGGCACAATTAGTGAATGCACATTTGGATTCTTCTTGAAATTTTCGTTACGACGATGTGTTACAAGTAGGCATTTGCCTTTAAAGAGGCATCGTAATTTTGAAAATGTGAAAAGCTAAGTTGGTAACTGTAAGATTGCTTTTAATAGGCCTTGACTATTTACTTATTCATTGAACGAGCATTTCAGTTACAGGATAGGAGATAATAAATATTTACAAGTGTATAATATGAAAGAGTAAAAACATACGAATGTAAAATAAACAGACAAGAGAAAGGCAAAACAAAATTTAAAATTATGCTTTTAATCTTTTTCCTAGGTGTCGGACAATTTAGTAAACATAATATAGCACCACAATCTCTTATATTATGTATTGTTTTAAAAATTAATATTTGCTGTGAAATAGTTCTGCGGTTCTCTTGGCTCAAAAGTGAAAATCTGTTAAGGAGTAAAGTCTGAGGATAATTAATAGCAGGATAAACACCCTCTTATGGCTCAAAGTCTTTATCACACTGTGATTACTTTATTATTAGTATGCCAGTACTTAGATTCAGGGTGTCCAGGATAGGCTCTTGATAATATACTAGGCTGTGATCATTGCAGATATCGCAAATGATTATAAGAGACTAAAAAGTTTAACAAAGGATTTGTCAAAATGGTCATATCAAAAAATGCAGGGGCATAGTTAAGAACATTCTATAAATGTTCAAAAGACTTAAAACAATATACTTCGTATACCATATTTGATGACAATGGTGTAATGTACTCAACTTAGGATAGTTAGGAAGTATACCAAATTTTGATTTGATGTCTCACCTGTTTCGGAAGACACAGGAGAAGAACTTGAAAAAAGTTCAAGCCAATTCCTTGTATTTTCTAAAGTGTGCGACATGGACTTTTTTGTTAAAAATTATTTGTCCTTAAGCCTGGGTGTCCCTGAAAACTGTGACACCCAGAATAAAAGCATATGATTGAATATGATTTAGTATTTTATTTTTCTTATTCTTGACTTAAAATTCCGGAAACAGTTATGAAATAATGTTGAATATTTTGTTATGCAGAGTTTACCAGGGAGCAGAGAACAAAGCCCTTTGCCGTACGAGTATGACGATGACCCATATTTTGACAGAAATTATGGAAGGGACCGCAAACCACCAGTAAATACCACTCGCTTATCCAACAGCATCATGGATTTGAGAAAGCCAGAACTGTACCACAGATCAAGTCACGATATGGGATATTACAGGGTGCTTTATAAAACCATACCTTACACTTTTCGTCAATATAAGGCTTTGAATTTAGAGATGTTTTTTCTTCTTTCGCACACATCTAATTTTATCACTACCATTTCACTAACCACATGGTACATTTTTATTAACAGGCATGCAACTGGTAAATGTTTAAATGCAAAACATTACAATATACATAATTTTTTAGATGGAACATCCAAGTCACCGCAGCAGAGCAGACTCATTTCAAGCCGAGCGAGAATATTTAGGTCACATGGATAATGGATTTCAGAGACATGATTCCTTTAAAACATCTGGAATGGAACTAGTGAAATTATTACGAGTAAGTTTTCATGAATCACAATCTTACAATGATAGCAATTTTGAAATAGACATTTAAAAATATTTTAGTATTGACAATACTACTGGGCGCATGCTATAGGACCCATCTTACGAAAAACGTATCGAGAGTGACAGATCTGTCTAGGCCGCTGCGCCGGCCTTGTAACCGTACCGTTCACTCAACGCCATGCTATTAGGGATATCACGTTTCAATAACAATCCAAGTAGTATCTCGAAACTAAAATATAAACATAAGCACTCCTAAACTGAATGGTCTTTTGTGATACATGCCGACACTGCCATATCGATTGTCTTAGTTTGCATAACTTGCGTTATTTCTTACAGAACACCGTCACTTTAAAATTAACATTAAAAAACCAAAATAACCCAATAAAACATGGATTAGCTTAATTCGATCGTATGGACAAATATATTTAAAATTATGTAAATAAAATTATCAAACACATCTAAGTATGATATAAAAAAGCACAGTAGAAAAGCACTGTACAGGGTGTTCTACAAGCTTTATGACAAAATTTGGCAGATGATAGCTGGGTTAATCTAAAAAAAAACCCAAGTGGTATTATTAAATTTCATAAAAGTTTTTATTTTTTTAAAATTTTATTACTAATCGCTAATGGTACCTAATGCAAATGCTGAAAATACCTATCATCCTAGCCATCCATCCTTGGACTCCAAGAGCAGTATAGTTGCATCTGGTATTTTCAATACGTTTAAGATACTTGCGAAAGATGCAAGATCTGTGAATTTTTAACTATGTTTACTTTAAATTTGATTTACAATAGTAAAAAAGTGGAATGCTATTGTCACTTGTCTTCACCGCTTTTGGAAACCACCCTTCAAAATCCATAGGTTCAAAACAGTTATGACAGGAAATAAACTTTACTGATTAATTTGCTGAAAACTTCACAACACTTTTAATACTAAAATATACCTTTTATTGACTAAAATAACTTTTAACAATGTTTATTACTTGATATTTACACCTTGTATTTACTTCAGATTTCTAACCTCACTTGTCATTAAAACTTCTCTTCCCGCTGTGCATCTTGCCTTAAATACTCTACAAATTGCTTCTAGATCCATCTAGAAATCTTCTAGTAAAGTCTTAAACATTGCAGAAAACTCGATCCTTTTCTATAAGCTTCTAGAAAACATATTACTACTGTCTCAGAGATGGCATTCAACCCAGTTGTGGAGACCTAGACCTACACGATTGCTACCTAGGGGACGCAAGCGCGTTACAATACATATTATGCGTACAATTTATTTACCTCAATTACGTATCTGTTTTAGGAAGCTGAACAATACAAATACACAGCTGATGAAGTTCAAGCAGCTATTCTACACTGTAAAGATATGAATCCTATTGATTGGTTACGTGAGCACTGGGATGCGACTATAGCCAGTGTGCAAACCTTAGCCACGCAAATGGGCCGTGAAGGACCCATGAACATCGTTGGAACTGTCTCTGAAAAAGAAGCACGAGATTCTTTACGACACCATAAAGGCAACTTGTGGCCAGCTGTAGAAGAATGTGTGGAGCAACGGCAGAGGAAGGTAAAAACGAAAACTATTCGTAGATTATACTATGTGAGTTCCAGTAGTCAAATTCTAACTTAAGTTACCACGATAATTAGATATGTTTTTGTGTCATAATAATTGTTTATACAACTAAACAGTGGTTTTTAAACTACCTCCAATATTCCATTTCCAATTTCCAATTTTGGGTAAATCTTTTCTGGATAATGTAAATTTCTTCTAAATGTGGTACTAATAATAATTTAATAAAAAGTAATGATCAGCAATTATTCGTTCCTCGCCTTTCCATATTTTTCGTGGCAAATATATAATCGCCGTGTGTCTCAAACTAGTTCCTGATACAGTAATTTAATACTGTAGAGCATTTAAAAACTATTATATCTATATTGTTCATGCTGAATATCGATCAAATACGTTCAATGTTAAGTTAATTTTATTTTTTTAGTATGCAGAATTGGCATCTCGAGGTGAATTTAGTAGAGAAGATATTGTTACAGTTCTAACTGCTCATCATGGTGACTTGGAAGCTGCATATAATGAACTAAGTAAAACTCAACTGAAACCGTTTTTAATGAGGATTTGGGGACCACCGGTGGGTACTGAGAATGAAGCAGGTAATGAGGGGGCATCATTAGAGCAAATTAGGGGTGAAGGTAGATAAAATGTAAATCACTGAGTAGTTCTTTTAAATAGTATATTTTTACAGATATGTCTAACGATGTAAAAGTAATTAAAGAGGAAGTAAAAGCGGTAAGTACGAATTCCCCTATTGAACAAGTTAAGAGTAGCTCCTCTCAAGTAAGTACCACTACAAATACAGCACCGGCCATTACTGAAGATTTAAAAAAACAACAAATTTTTAAAACTGAATCGCAACAAATAGTAGAAGATAATAGTAGAGTAGAGTCATTAAATTTAATAGAAAGTGAAATATTAAGGAATTTAGAAGATATTAATAACCTTAGCGAAAATTTTGGTGATACTAACACAGAAAATACATACACGATTGCAGATATCGGGAATGAAGATAAACTAACAATTTTAAACGATAACCAAGAGAAAGAAACTATGCAAATGACAAAAAACAAAGTATACGTTGAAAAAAGTAGAACAGTAATCCAAGTTGTCGATGATAATTACCTAATTCCCTTCCCAACTAAAAACGATGATCACACGCCATCAATGTCAGAAAGTGAAAGTAGTGATGAATTACCAAACAGTGAATTTGTAGACGCTATGGAAAATCCCTCAGACGCATCCTCAGTAATGGAACAAAAAAGTGCAGTTCAAGGCAATCACGCAAAAAGGAAAAATAGTATAAGCACATTAAATATAACGTTATCTGGTGGTACAACTCAGCCTTATAGTGAACATAATAATAACTCCATTAAAACAAACCGCAGTGAGGTGAAAATTGCTCAGTTTCACGAAAACAGTAAGAAAAGCAATGACATTGTTTTGGAAAGTAAAGCAGCCATTCAACTACAGCCAGTTAATAGAATTGAAAACAATAAAATAGAACAAGAAAACGATGGAGTTACGAAAAATGATGTTGATAATATTAAAGAAAATATACATGATTCACTTAATAATGAAAATCAGCCAACAGTTTCAAACTGCAAAAATAAAGACAGTACTATCAAGTTAGTCGATAATATTGTCGCCGCAGTAGATGACGTACACAGTACACCACAACCTAAAAATAAAACGATTGCTACGGGTGGTATAGAAGATACTACTATTGAAAATGTATCAAAAGAAGAAGACAATAAAACAAATCAGATAATAACTTTCAAAGTGCAAACTGAAATTGGCACAGAAAATGAACAAACGATGCGAGAAAATAATAGCTCTACCATTTGTAGCGAATCGGAGTCAAAGAATAAAGTTTTGCAGAAAGAGCAAGAAGATACTACAGACGTAACTGAAGCAGTTACAGAATCTGCTGAAGCGACTGCACAAAATACTGAAGTGTCTGATAATAATGATGATAATATGAAGCAAATAAATGATAAGGACCAAAGTTTTGCAAATGTCAAAGCGAGCAAAGATGTTCCTGTTCAACAAAATTCGCAATTAACGTTGGAAAGTAGAAAAAGAAACATAACTGATGAAACTCTTATCGAGCAAGAAGATTTGCAAATAAATATCCAAACTTCTGAAGATGCAGATGATAGTTTTCCGAAACAGATAAATCAAGATTTCGAAATTTGTACTAGTAGTAAAGACGAAAACGATATGGAGGAAGGCAGGAATACTGAGGAAAGCAGTAAAAGAAAACACAGTAAAAATGGAAATTTAAAAAAAATTGCTACAAAAGGCACAGAAACTGTAACAAATAGACGAGAAACGGGAAAAGGAGAGAATATTGACAATGAACTTCCCAATCAAGAAAAAACAAGTGAACATATTAGTGTCGAAAATAATGCAGTTGTTAACAAGAAAGGAAGTTCAAATAATGAAAGTAGGAAGAAACATGGAAAAGTTGTTACATCAGACAAGAAAACAACTGCTGAAAACTCTTGTGTCAATGAAATAGTTAAAGAACATGTTAAAAGTGCAGAATCGTCGCAGAAAGAAAATGCTGAAATAATGAGTCAACAATCAACAGATCCAAATCCGTTCCTACCACTAAAAGAACATAACGAAAATCAAATTAAACCTGATGAACTACTTATTAAAAATACCAATACAGATATCCGTCTGAACGAGGAAAGACATGGCAAAGCTACATCGTCAGATAATAGTGACTCAAAAAACAAGGTAATGGAAAATAAGGAAAACACCGACGTGTCGGACGCATTATCACGAAAACAAAAAAAGAGTTTGAGAAAAAGCAGGAAAAGGGCAGAGAAGCGTGCCCTTCTCAGGGAATCTAGTACTACAGAATCCAGCAGTGAAGTTCCTGAAGACACAGAAAATAAAAAAATGGCTACCAAAACCCAAGAAAAGACAGACATAAACTATATGAACAATCAAGATACAGAAAATAAAATTTCATCGCCGATGACCAGCAGTCCAGTTGGTCCAACTAAAATACATAGAAAGAAGCCTGTTAAGAAAAATGACAATCAAAAATATACAAAATATAAACATAAACCATCAGATAATGTACAAAATGACCTAAAACCTACCAATGAAGAAGTAGCAGAAACAAATACAGAGATTTATGCAGAATGTACAAATCACATAGAAGAAAATCAACAAGAGAATATAAAACTTGAACAAATTGTTTCGAGTAAAGAAAAATCAGCACGAAATAAAAATCATGCAAAAACTGCAGAAAATGTAGCACTTGATAAATCTTCGTCAGCGGAATCTCCACCTATTGTAAACTCTAATGATGTTTCAAACGAACCAGTAAAAATATCAACAACCATTCAAGTGGCACAAAATAAACAAACAATTCCAGTGGCAAAGAGACCTTCTAAAATACCTCTACTTCGTCAAAGATCGGTAACAAAAAGTGAGCCCAAATCGCCAGATACTCCTCCTTTTAATAGTAAAATACCTGTAAAAACAGTAAACGTACAAAAAAATAAAACAGATTTAGAAACAGTTAGGGCATCTCAAAAAGAACTCAAAAAGATAAATAAAATCGAAATGAATGACAAAGAATTAAACAAATTGGAAGCGCAACCCGAAGAAACAATTCCATTATTAGAAGAAGAAATAATAACAAAACAGCAAAACTCCGATTTGACTTCTGGAGAAGAGTTCGTCAATGATTTGTCTTCTGATGAACCAGGAGATAAGTGTTCTAATTCACAATCCCTCAAATCAGATGAAATAGCAAATGAAATGAATAGCTCTGTACAAGCTGTTAAAAATTTGAACTTGGAGATAAACTTGAGCAAAAAAGTACAATTATCTTCTACTACCAAAAGCTCTTTTGATTCTACTACAAGTTCAAAACAATTATCGTACACTAAATCGCTAGATAATGATAGTGACTCGTCAGTTTCGGAAAGCAATGTTGAGGAACTGCTCGACTCCAGTACGGATAATGACAGTTATGACTTCGAGGATGACTATGAAGAAGTAATTGAATCTGCTTCTGAGGACTACGAGGAATTCGAAAAAAAGCACGCTAAATTTACTAAGGACTTAAATATAAATCTGTCACAGATTAGTGCTAGAGTTAACAAATTGACATCTAATCTGAAAGAACACACAAATAAATACAGTATAGAAGAGACCTGTGAATCGGAAGAATATCTATCTGAGCAGGAAGAAAGTGACGATCAAAATGAAGATGAATATATTGATGATGATTTCGGGGAAGATGAAATAGAAATTTCAAGTAATGACTTAAAAATTGAAGTAAAAGAACCAACCGAACTAGAGATAATGGAGGTAAGATATGCAAATTTACGGAAATGTTATAGTGGGAAAAAACTTTTTTTTAATAATATTACCTGACATGTTGATTTAATTATTGCTTTAATTTGCAAATTTTTCTACACAGAGGCAGGCGCGGAGGTTTCTAGCAGAAGGTCAAGTAGAAAGTTACCAACAGGCAGAACTGGCAGTTAGTCTAATGGCTTTAAAGTTTTCTTCCGAAGAAGCACTAGAAGCTGTAAAGGACTGTAATTCCTTGGATGCCGCTATTGCATTTCTACAACAAGACTGCGAGTTGTGTGCTGGAAAATATCCTATGAACCAGGTAAGTTATTCTGGACCCGGACAAATTTTAAATAATATGTGAACATGATTTTTCTCATTTGTAATCTAATGTAACACGAAGACGATGTAATGATATAGTAAATAGATCACGTAAGTGGATACTACTGAAAAGTGAATTGAATATGGAAAGACATATTACTTCCACATCCACATAGTGGAGTGGAAGTACAGTAATCGTAAAAAAATTTTGGACTGTAACTTTTTTGTGTGCACGTTTTCTCAGGAACGGTTTAAGATGACTTGAAATTTGGTACACATACAGGGTACCCAAAAAGTCTGGACACGGTCTAATATATCCAGGAAAATGAAGTGAAAAAAAGTTTCAGACAAAAGTTGTGTCATTTTGAGAATTACATCTTTTGAACACCAAACCACTTCTCACCACCCCCTCACCCCTCGCGGGGGGTAGGGGGTGACTTTAAGATTTCAGATGGCGAACCCCATTTTTGCGCGGGTTATGATTCTCTGAGGAAAAATATTACTACTGGTAAATGGTTAGGTTTAGGGCGTTTCTGGGTCTTAGAGGCTCAAAAAAACAGGTTCAAAATGACCTAGGATACCTCAAGACAGAGTAAACATAAAATGTGACATAAGCTCCTTCTGTGATTTCTTTCGAAGAATCCAATGATCTGAGTTCACTAGGGCTGAAATGCACCAATTTGAGGGAATTGGAGCCGTTTTCTCAGCTGTTGTCTCAGTTTAGCAACAGCTAAACTTCGCCAATATAAATAAGACGATTAAATAAATAAACTAAACAAATAAATAAGTCAAGTAACTTATGACATTTCAATAAAATTAAAATCAGAAAATGTGACAACACAATTTTTTGGGGCACACCTATTATTATTTGCAATCAAAGAAAAGGTAGAAAATGAACCAAATCGGTTGCATTGAAATCAAAATTAATATTTTTAAAATCTTTAAGTGCCCTGTATAAAAAAAATTTCTTAACGCAAATCTTAGTTTTTTAACAAATACAATTCTTTTATGACTTTTAGTCAAAAAATTAAAATTTAGGTCCACTTGTGGTATAAGCAGCCCCATCCGGGAACACCCTATAGAGACTAGCTCCAAGTGGAAGAAGTTATTAATAAATAATAAGTAAATCGTGCCAGATAGAGAGGAACGTTTTTCGTTCTTCTACCTCAGTAATTTAAGAAATAAGTTTACAAAGTTTCCCTTGAATTAATTAAGTTTCAGAACGGGAACGAGATTGTTATGCAACGATGCTCTGTCACACCTATTGATTAAGTTGAAATTCTGATTTTAAGGTCAGAATGTCGACTTTAAAGTAGGAACTCCGAGTTAAAATTTAAATTCCGAATTTAGTAAAAGTACCAAATTTCGAGTTCAGAATTTCGAGTTCAAAGTCAGAATTTCAATAAAAATAACAGAGTGGCCCTTCTACGATTTCATAGTACACTATGTATTTTGTTGAATCGAAAACAAATTTTGAGGCGAATGTATTTTTGTTAATATTCACTTGTATTAATTATAGTGGAGTCAAACTAATTCTTAGGGAATTGTCTTACTATAGCAATTTTTTTTCTGGAACTTGTTAAAAACATTTCAAGAAGTGTATAAAAGGTTTTGGATTAAATCCGTGTATCGGAAAGCTTTTGTTTAAACAAAAGAATGTTCAGTATTCTGTTTTTTCGCAGTCTATCTTAAATATCTCTGGTTGTATAACCAGTATAAATTGCGAAGAAATGTAGATTTGTCCGAAACTTTTTGGTCAATATGCCAAGTCGCAAAACATGAAGACATTTTAGGGAGGCCATTTTGAAACAACTTAAAATGTTTACAGTAACTCCTAAAAAACAATCGCAAATTCGAAAATCGAATCGTCGACTGTTTATGGGCATCAAGTCGTACATCAAAAATTTGTATTTCAGATTATAGTTGTTTTCATGTTCTCTGTCGTGGTATAAACAAAAATAAAGTTTAAATCTTTTAAAACCAATTTTGTTAAATTCACCTATTTTCTTTTTTTTTAACAAATGAATTTTACTTAATAATATTTTGCCCAAATATCAAAATTATTGGAATATATTAAAAGTACGTAAAAAATAGACTATTAAAAAAAATGTTGTTTTATCTACACCAATTGGGACCCCTAGATATGACTCTTTTTTGTATTAAGGCCATTTATAAGCAAGAAAGGAGACATAAAGACTTGAACATTTTTTCGGTCTTAACATTTTTTCAAATAGAACCCCCTACTTTTAACCCTGAAAATGATGAAACGAGCGGAAAATTTTACACTCGGATATGATCTTCGGCACTTACAGATTTGACCTCTAAAGTTTATTTTTACAAAATTTTGTGCCGAAGGTTATCTTCGAAAGTAAAATTGTCCGCTCGTTCCATTTCCGGGGTTAAAGGTAGGGGGTCCCATTTGAAAAATCGACTTGAGCTTCAAATGACCTTGAATGTCACGGTCAAGGGGAATTTCCTACAACTTTTGTATATAAAGTAATTTTCTGGGATTCGTATTTTTCAAGTTATCCTGCTGTTCCCATACTTTTATGCCACCCGGTATATTCACTTACACTGTGAAACGTTGTACAACTAATTTCGTTTATATATTTGCAGATTATATCAATGTTAAAATGTACACACCGATGTTGTCAGGAGTGTGCAAAGAATTATTTTACAGTACAGATCTCTGATAGAAGCATAATGGACTGCACCTGCCCATTCTGTAAACAACCAGAATTATCTAGTAATGATCTCAACGAGGACGAAGTTTCCGATTATTTTGGCAACTTGGATATTTTACTAAAAGGCATTTTGGACGAAACAGTTCATGAACTATTCCAAAGGAAATTGCGGGACAGGACCTTAATGCAGGATCCGCATTTTAAATGGTGTGTGCAGGTACCGTAAATAATATTTGCGCTATATTTTTTTTTGTTAATCTGCTCCTTCCAGTGCTCCTCAGGTTTCATTGCTCATCCCCGACAAAAAAGACTGATTTGTCCTGACTGTAAGTCTGTTACATGTGCCAGTTGTAGGCGACCAGTAAGTTGATATTTTCATTATTGTACTAATCTGACTAAACCACCCTCATTATTTAAAAATTAATAAATAAAACATAAAAACTATCATACTTATACTGAAAGAATATGAGCAAATTAGAGTGCAACCTTGTGGAATATTGTTCGCTTTATAATAGTTCGATCTCGACAATAAATTCAATGCCTTGATAGTCGGACATTATCGGCGTGAGTACTGTTTGTGAATATTGATATTCTGGCACTACTTAATATAAAACTAGCTAACCATTATATTCTTCGCTGATTTACTGCACTTTTTATACAACTGTTGTACATTCTATAGGATACTCTTCGCAATATTCTTGTAAATAATATTAGTTTTGGACAATTTTTACTTAAATACAAAACATAAAAAGTTACATATATTTTTTAATATAAATAATTAATAACATTTTTATTTATTGATCAAGAACTATAGAGTTGTTCCTCTAGCTAACACTAACTTACTGTCCAAATTTCAACACAATCGAACTTTTTATTCTTAAGTTATCGTGCTTACAACAAACGTGACGGACGGAGAGACAGACAGGTGGACGGGCATTTTGAAAGATGTTCAGAATTCGATCAGTGATATGAAGTTTTTCTTTACAAGTCATATTACGGGTTTTAGAAATGTGCCGATCAAGTGCAACATGCTCTTCGTTTTGTATTTTTGAAAAGTATAACAATGACCCAATGATCCTGGGTAATCTAGTAAACGCAATATTAAATACATAAAATAAGTTAGCAATAGGGACCTAGGCCGAAATACAATTACGAAAAATTGAATCGAAAATGCAAGAACAATTTCTAATAGTTCAAGAGCTGGCGTCCAAAATGTGCAAGAGTTTTCTCAAAGCTAATTTTTTGAGATTAGGTTACTTTTTAGTGATGAAAAGTAACTGTAGAGTTAGCACTTCCGGTGCCGGACACCTGGCGCTGGGACGCTCGCAAAGGTGTAATATTAATTAACATCCCTAAACTGTTTTCTCAAAGCTCAAAATGTATAGAAAACGAGCAAATATAATATAAAACAAGAATCCAGCAGTCAGACAGCAAAATATAGGGACACGTGGCGTCAGCGCTACTTCATACCTGTCAAAAAATGACGTGTATCAAAGTGATTTTTCAAGGCTGAAATTCTTCAAAACATTAATTAAAACTATAAAGTTAATAAGGGAGACAGTCAGACTCACTTATGAAAGGACCACGTCAGTCAGCAGTCGATAGATGTGAGAACGGTAACTGCGCGCATTAGTACGTCTTTTATCAACAGATATCATTTATTTTATATAAAAAAATAATTTTAATTGTTTCTTAATAATTGTAACTGTTTAGAATGAAAAACGATAAAAAAACTGTTAATGTTTTTAAGTAATGCTTACAGCAGGTTGTAGGTACTATGAAGTTACGATTTTTTTATTCTTTATTATAGATATCAGTTATTTTATACAAAAAAAATGTAATAATTATTTTATAACAGAAAAAAACATCTAATCGTCCGAATCACTGCCGTCGTCGTGTTCTTCGCCATTATCTTCATCAGAATAAAACGCGATGACGCCATATTCTTCGGCGTCATCAGTGGTGGTTGATTCCGAATCTGTGTACAAATCAAAAATTCAGCATTTCAGAAATCGTTTCATTTTGTAAAATTTCTCTAAATTTCTTTCCCAACGCAGCAAATTTTCTATAGCACGCCACGTGATAACCTTGACATTCATCACATACTGATGGTAAAACTACGTCATTAAATGATAAACTGTTCTCTTGACGAATTTTTAAAATTGATTGTCATTCTGAAAGAGTATTTTCCACAAACGAAATAATACTGTTTCCTTTTTTCTGCCGCTTCCCTTTCCCTAATCCCGATCTAACAGTTCCCTAACAAAGGTTGCTATATTGGTATACCTACTGTAGTGAACTCGCCTACATCATGTACTCCAGGCAGTCGAAGTAAAAATTCGGGAATGTATTGACACGATTTTGTTTTTGTTTTTTGGTCATGGTGACAGAATAAACAGTTTTGAATAAATAAAAATAATACATAATTTTGATACATAGAACACGCATATACAATTGCCTTACATGTTACAATCATTTTAATATTAAATAAATATTAACCACTTTTACTTTTTATTATTATGAATGATACAAAAGTAAGGCAAGTATCGCCATACCTACCTGGTCTTGGCCATCACGACTCAAATATATATGCCTACAGTAACCCATACCCATATGCCATTGAGTTATAAAATAAATGATATCCATTTAGAAAATGCGTACTAATGCCACTGAACTATACATATAAATGGAATGCTAATGTCTATACCTATTTGTGTGTCAAATTGAATCTCGCGCAAGTATGGCGACCCCCGGTAGGGGCGCATTCGCAGTGTGTTGAAAGCCAGAGCCGGCTCTATTTTTATTGCAAGTGTTTTTAATTTGTCTTTTTTTCAGAAATCATCAAAAATATGCTTGCATAGATTGACATTTCATATATAATTAACGTATGTCTTAATTTTTATTAAAGAACATAAAAGTTGTCATGCTCAAAACACAATTATTGAATTTTAAATTTCAACAAGCGATAAACACACTAGAGGATTACTTGACGCCGGCTCTGAAATTCTGCACTAATCTAAGACCTCCCGCCATAGGAGACAAATCAAAGAAAAATTGCGTTGGCGCATAACGTCCCCCACAAGCATTCTGACTTAAGCTCCAACATACTTTTAAAACTAGATTTCGACTGCGGCGACGCATATCCCGGGAACCTTCAATCGCATAATTGAAGTATTTTGTTCACGCGCATATATCTGTATTGGTCTTCCATTTATTATGTATAGTTCAGTGACTAATGCGCGCAGTTACCGTTCTAACATCTATCGACTGCTGACTGACGTGGTCCTATCATGAATGAGCCTGACTGTCTCCAGTGTTTCCTTTATTAACATTACAGTTTTAATTAATGTTTTGGAGAATTTCAGCCTTGAGAAATCACTATGACACACGTCATTTTTTTGACAGGTATGACGTAGCCCTGATGCCACGTGTCCCTAAATTTTGCTGCCTGACTGTTGGATTCTTGTTTTATATTATATTTGCTCGTTTTCTATACATTCTGAGCTTTGAGAAAAGAGTTTAGAGACGTTAATTACAATACTACACCTTTGCGAGCATTCCAGCGCCAGTTGTCCCGGTACCGGAAGTGCTGACTCTGAAGTTACTTTCCAAAGTAACCTACTCTCAAAATGTTAGATTTGCGAAAACTCTTGCACATTTTGGACGCCAGCTCCCCGACGTAATACCCTTTCGGTTCTTACTTTCTAAAAAACGTAAAAACACAAGTTTACTAATACAGTTGTCATTATCGAGTGCTAATACCAAATGCATAAAATTAAAATATAGACCAATTATCTGTGTTTTAGTAGTTTCATGAGATCCTCTATACAAGAAGCGAGCAGCCTCAAGCAAACAAGAGCAAATATTTGAGAATACAGCAACGTGTCAGTCACATATGTCCTGATTTTGACAAATGAAAGAAACGCCTTGTTACCTTCTACTAATAAGTATACTTATTGGGCATGCATTTGTAAAACGGAACGAAATTTTAGTTAATATTTTTCCAGATCACTTTTGCTTTTTGGGGGATGGTTCTTCTTAATTTTTTCTATATCTTGAGGGAAAATATTAGTGAAAATATGAGAAAATCTATACACTCTCCTATTTATAAGTACACTAAATCTCTACCCTTAGTTCTACTGGAAGTGGTTTCAAATGGACGGACATAAAAACTTAATTTATGTCATTTTAGGGTGTAACTATCCTGCGTAAATGAAGAAAGATAACGGGATAATTGCATTGGCAAAAGAGGACATTTTCAACAAATCCATTAACTTTGTCAAGTTTCACATAAAGTAAAACCTGATATTTCAGAAATCTAAATTTATAAAGAGTCCGGGTTAGTACTGTAGTCCGTATCTAAGGTTGCAATTACCATGGCGAAAAAGAATTGCGTACGCATCGAATTAGGTACTCAGTTCACCGTTCAGTACTGTGAGAGTGGCCGAGTAGGTAAACTGCAAACGGCGTGATTATTCACTGTCCAGGTCAACCCCTTTCCATAGCCTCCTCATACAGGTATCTGGAACAATCTAGCAAAGGCTCGATCCATTTTCTTAGAAATTGAATTATAGAAAACCATTTATTCCCCACCTCTGAAGAGATAGTTGAAACTCTACCGCTTTTCCAATAACTACAGATTGGGTGTGAAGACATGCTAATGAATACAATCCCTGCTTATTAATTGTGCCACCCACACCTAGGGGGCACTAATGCATAACAGTATTAACTTTTATCATTGCGCCGTGAAAAGAAAATAGTTTTGAAGTCTTAAATGTTGTATTATGTATATCACACCAAGTTTTAGCATTATATCACATTGGCAAGGTATGGATATATGGTTGTATTATTTTTTTACACATAAAATACGTACAAATTAAAAACATTCTTACATATACCCATCCCTTATATTCGTGAAATTGTAACCTAAGATACAGACTCTGGTTATTATTAAAGATTCGTTGACATATATGTCGAAGAATGTTCTGCAGTTACTAGAAATTGACGAATCTTGCAGCTTACTTAACTTCATATCGTCTTGCCATTACACGATGCGTCCCAAAAAAATGTCAAATGAAAATGACAGAAAGGACAAGCCATTTCATCGACAAAAAACATACATTATGAAGGTCGGAACGGCTCATTTTTACTTTTGGTAAGCCTTTTTGATTAAGATTGTTAACATCATCGTCCACAAACGTATGGAGGTACAACGACGGAAATGAAAATATACAGCTGAAAATGAGAAGAACTGAAGTTAGTTAAAAATCATACAAACGCAAGCAATTTTGTAAATTCTTCTTCTATATAAGTACCATTGTTGTCAGTGCCGTTATTAACCATTTCTCTATCTAAAAATTTGCGTAATTTCAATACCAGTTTTATCAAAACGTTTTGTCTATTTAATTTTTACATGGTAATTCTTTCCTTTTAGTGGGAAAAACAGCATGAAGGTATAACATGTGAAAAGTTTGCCGAATGGAAGGACGCAAACGACCCAGAAAATCAGGCGTCAGCAGTTGCAAAACACTTGGCGGAAAACGGTATCGACTGCCCTAAATGCAAGTTTAGGTATTCGCTGGCGAAAGGTGGTTGTATGCATTTCACTTGCACGCAGTGCAAACATGAATTTTGTTATGGCTGTGGCAAACCATTCATGATGGGTGCAAAATGTGGTATTAGTCAGTATTGCGCTAAATTAGGATTACACGCACATCATCCCAGGAATTGCTTATTTTATTTGCGAGATAAGGAACCGCAGGAATTGCAAAAGTTATTGAAGGTAATTATTTTTATAGATACTTCTTGACATATATTGACGGTAAATACATTTCACTCCTCTTGGCATAAAATAAAAAATTTATTTCCGCCCTGATCTCTATTTTTTCTCAATATGCTTGGTATCTATTTTGAAAGGTAAAAAGTGTCCTGCTTGTCATATCACACCTGCACTTAATATCGACATAGGCTATGAAAAAAAAAAAATCAAAAATTTGTATATTAAAATTAGATCTTCATATTAATATAGTTTTGTTAACAAATGTGTAGAGATAACACGGCAAAAACTCGAGACCAATTCATTGTTCTCTTTTCGAGCTAGAACGAGTTAAACGAAAAAATAACTTTTAAATATTTTTTTATCTAGTCCAATGAAATGTTACAAAGTTATGGCCGAACCTTGCATTTTGAACAGAGCAACATTTCTGTTTTGGTGTAGGGGGGGGGGGGGTAAGTATGAGTATAAAACTCGGTTTCGGGATTGAAAAACTGGACACTACTCGCTCACGAACACGTCGTTTGAATACGTATTTTACTGCGTTATCTTGAAGACTTTGTTGAACACTGAATACTAGCTGCTCAAAACTGTGTGTTTTTATATTAAGAAACCCGGTCAGAACCCCACATGCATGCCTGTTGAAAATCACGTAGACCAAAACGTGTTTTTAATCGCTCAAAAATTCCAGCACATGTTGAAAGGCACGTATATCTAATTAACGTTAATCACCGGGGCCACCCACCAGATAAGATAATTATCTCGCGGTGATTAAAATCCGCGGATTTCCCTAATTACGTCATTACCTTAATGCCTCATTAATGTTAATGAGGTAATTAAAAAGTCGTTAACGAAAGTGTCACTAATTTACCAAATAGGGGTGGCTTTACCCCCTTAAGGGTTGAGCATAATAATTTACGTACTGCAATGCCCATTCAACCTAGTTTGAAGCAAAAAGTAAAACAATATGGTTTACCAATTTACCAAATAGGGGTGGTTTTAACCCTCTCTGATTATCTCTAATCATATGGTTTGCCTATATTTTGTGTAAATCACCCACCTTTGCAAATTAATATTAAAAACGGGGAATCTCGTAGGATCCCTTTTGATGTTTATTGAAATTATCGCGAAAACCCCGCTAAAAAGGGTGTTTTTAGCGTTTCTAGGGGTGATCCTCAACTTTTAGGATTGCCGAACCCCGATTTTCGTAATCAGCGACCCACAAAACGTATTGTCAGAGTAGTTTCAGACCGATGTTCTTTAGTGCACCCTTTCGTGCGTTTTGAATTGAGTACTTGGTTTGATCCCTTTGCAGGACCCTAACGCCTCTCCAATGAAAATAAATAGAGTAGAGAAAATTGTTCGCAAAAAAATGATCTACAAAAAACATCTGACGTGAAACTTATAACTCTTAAATGGCATTTTTCTTGAAAAGTTTAGTCTATTTCTAATTATAACTTTTGCATTTTCAATTTTACGGTGAGAAGTATCTAGATTGTAGAAAATTCAATTCTCCACAAAAAAAATGTCTTAAAATATTTTTCGTGAGACTTACAGTTCACAAGATATCGCGGAAAAACTGTTTATATCCCATTCTTTAAGATGGCGGCCAAAAGGGGGGGGGGGGCGGTTCAACCCCGAAAATCGAGTTTTATACTCACACTGACTCCCCATACACATAAAAAAAAATCTTATCACTAATCTAATAGATGCCGTGAAGGAGAGAAATGGTCCGAAAAAAACGACGTTAAATAAATAAACTACTTGACCGATTAATATAAAATTCTATGGGGTTTCCATTTTGATAGCAGACAAATCGATTAAGGAAAAAAATGAACTGGAACCGTTAAGGATTGCGACCTGTAGAGTGTTTCCACGTACGTACGTACAGATCAACTGACGTATGGAAATTTTCAATAGCAATTTTAGATCTTAATAAAAATTCAAATTAATTTAAGAAATGATTATCATATTTTAGAGTAGAATCCATATTGAAAGTAATTGTTAAAATTATATTATATTATGGAGAAATAAAAAATAAATACATAACAGTGTCAAAGAGACGAGGAAGTGCAAATACTTTAAAGGTTTCTAAAAACTTCTTCTTAAAGTTGATTTCTTGAATTTTATTATATAAATATGATTATTTATATGCGAATGTTTCAAAATGTAAATTTAGAAAATTGCATTGAACCATAATTTAGAAAATCAATATCCACTACGCAATATACATATATGTTTAATATTTATTTTGTTATAGGACAATAATATTCCATTTGACACAGAGGTCACAGGTGATAAAGAAGAAAATGCTTCCGCTATAGTTAAATGCCTAATTCCCCTACAAAGAGAAACACCGAATGGTATTGTGGACTCATTATGTAACAATGAGGTTAATCCTGGACAGGCAGGTCTTTGCAGGTAATGAACATACAAGTTAAAAGTAAGCCATGTGGATGCTCACCACTCCCTGAAGAAATTCCAACATTGCCTGTGGTGGAACTATTTTGCATATTTTCCTAAATTATAAAGGAATTGACATCCCTGAAATTCTATGAGCACTCCCTACAATCTATTTCCGGCTATGGGCCTGGTTAAAACTGTTAAAAGTTACATCGAATTAAACAATTAGTTCAGTCAACGGCGGGGGGCGGGCGCGGGGGGGGGGGTTCACAGTGCCAGTGAATAGATTTTGATGAAACCTTATGTAATGTCTTTGTAATGAAGTTATTAAAAAGTTGAAAAAAATATTAGAGTGGGAAATGATCGGGAGGGGTAGAAAACACCCCTTTTATCACGGGCTCCGTAATTTATAAAATTAGGTCAAAAATGACCAAAAAAACAATATGTTTACCTTTTTTTGGCCAAAAATAAGATGTTTTTACTTTGGTGAATTTATTCCAGAAATGCTAAATTTCGAGATATGGCCATTCGAAAATTCCTAAAAGTGGAGGAAGGGAAAAGTAGAAGTTGAAAAAGAAATCTGGACAAATTCAGGTGAATATCATTGATATACAAGAATTTTTTATTTACATCTTTTCTGTAAAGTGCGTTTTCACCGACTGTTTCCGGAAAAACATGAAAACTACCCCTTTCTTTGAAATTGTAACACTTTAAAAATATGTAATACAAAAGTTTGAAAAAAATCAGACGTATGCATTGAGGCATTCCAAACATTTTTTATCTCTTAGAATTTTTTAGTAACTTGCTAATTTTCCGAGTTACAGGCAGTTTTTCACGATGAATAATGTATTACATTTTTTGCAAATTTTCAGTTAAAAAATACTTGAAAATTAAAAAAATGAGCGTGATTTACATTATTAATATTATAATGAAACCTAATATAGTTATACCATTTTTAAAGGTTTAATATAATACTTGAAAATTAAAATAATGAGCGTAATTTATAAATGTTATAAAAAAATATGAAACCTAATATAGTTATACCATTTTTAAAGGTTTAATATAATTTTTAAATTGTAAATGTGCAAAAAAATGTACATTATTTATCTTGAAAAACTGCCTGTTACTCGGAAAATTAGCAAGTTACTAAAAAATTCCAAGAGACAAAAAATGTTTAGAAGGCCTCAATGCATACGTCTGGATTTTTAAATTACATATTTTTAAAGTGCTACAATTTCAAAGGGGTAGTTTTTCATGTTTTTTCGGAAAAATTCAGTGAAAACGCACTTTACAGAAAAGTTGCAAATAAAAACGTCTTGTGTTTCGATGATACATCCACAGGATTTCTTTAAGATTGTTTTTCAACTTTTACATTACCCCCCCGCCCTTTTAGGAATTTTCGAATGGCCATATCTCGAAAAAAATTCTCCAGACTAAAAACATCTTATTTTGGGCCAAAAGAGGTAAATATATTGTTTTTTATTAACTTCATTACAAACACAAGGTTTCATCAAAATCCATTCACTAGCACTCAAGCTCGAGTTTTAGTCGCGTTAGCGCTCTGTTGACTGAACTAAAGCATTTTATGAATTACCATATTAACAAATAATTCATAACTAAAGAATATTGTTATTTCTGATATTTGGGGTTTATTAAAATTAGGTAAGGGTATGACTAATCAGTAATCACCTTCATTTCTTCTGTACCCACAACCTTACAAATGTTTACCTCAAGCCTTTGCTTAACTATTATACTTTCTTGGCGATTTATTTCGCTTTTAAATGGATTTTATTATTATTATTATAAATATAAAAAAATACATTTTTAAGAATTATGTTTGTGATCTGGAGATATTTTCAAAATTATAAGTTCATCAAACCACTTTTTTACTCTTAGTTTCTAACACAAACTATTTACTTAGAAGATTTGGGTACAGTGTGACCTTCATGGTAACTGCTTTAAAAAAAAGTTATGGATTTTTTGGTGTTAAATGAATTTAAAAGAAAATTAATACAATAAAGGTATTTTAATCAAAGTATGTTCATAATCAACAGACAACAAATTTGCCTGAAGATGTGTTATGTATATATATGTCAGTGGCGTAGCGGACGGACCCGCAGGGCCCGCGGTGCGGGGGGGCCCCCGAGTCTAGAAATTTATGACGTGAAAATATCGAAATTAAAAATTACATTCATCTTAAACCTCAATATTCAATAGTCAATATTATATATCAATATTTTAATATAATAATGGTTGATAAAAAAGTTATTTCGTACATAATTAATTTTAGTAGAGGTCTCGGATTTGTCAAATAAATGGGGTATAGAACAAGAATTTCAAAAAGGGAGAAAAAGGTGTGTTAAAAAGTTTATTGATGAATTAGCAGAAGATGAACGACTTACAGATTCCGAAACATCTTTTAAAGTAGAGGTATTTTATGTCAACCTTGTCATTCAACAGATTGTTAGCCGATTTTCTGGGATGAGCGAAGTGGTAAAGAGATTTTCCTGTTTGAATCCCAAAACATTATCAAAGTTAAATGACGATCAGCTTTATTTGGAAGCTAGCAATCTTGCTGAAAATTATTCTGAAGATTTATCGGCAGATTTTCCCCGCGAACTTCTGCTACTAAGAAATGCTTTGAGCACACAAATAATAGAAATTGCTGATTCTTTCAGTGTTTTATTTTGCTATATATTCCCTATAAAAAATCATAAAACTTTACTGTTAAGTGTTCCAAATGTTTTCATTGCCATAAAATTATTAACACTACAGTTACAGCTGAAAGGTCATTTTCAAAATTAAAACTTATTAAGATGTTTGTACGAAATTCAATGACACAAGAAAGACTGTCAGCATTATGTGTATTAAGTATTGAGAAAGAGAGAGCAAGGAAGTTAGATACTGATCACATAATCGAAGACTTTGCTAAAGAGAATGTACGCCGCTGCTGAAAAACTTTATGATTTAAGTGAGTTTTTAATTTGTGGTGGCCCCGACTATACATTTTGCGGGGGGGCCTGAGATTTTCAGCTACGCCACTGATATATGTATACAGTATATCTAATTCAAATGAATGTTACAGAAAATATATGCATTACTGGTTGCAGTGTAGAATATCCAAATATAAATGTATTATTTTTGTACTCTAAGATACACGCTATAACGATAATTACAGGGTGTCCCAGAATTGAGTTCCCGGACGGGAACCTGTGATTCCTGAGTTCATATTGGGCCCATATAACCCCACTTACCTTAGTCCAAAAATGCATCCCTGAAATAAACATTTTTTTCCAATAATTTCCGTTACATTGAAGATCAAATTTTCAAATTTTGATGGGAGTTGTATCTTTACAAGTACCTACTCTATGTAAACTTGCCAACAACCTAATATCTTTTGTTTCTCAAATTTTTTTCATAGTAATTATTTGATTGGCTATAGTGTCTTAATCGCCTTGTAAAATTACGGAATACTTGAATATTTTTGCAGAGTATTGAAAGGGTTGCAAAAAGGTACTCTTAAAATGTTTTGTAAAATTAATCAAAATACAAAGAATTATCGTTTTTTCCTCCATTTGTATTTAACATTTATTTACAATTCTGCAATAAAATGTAAAAACAGAAAATTACAGTGTATTCTAAAAAATAAATAAATTACAAATGCTCCACATGACCTCCACCTGTTTCAGTACACAAATTAACAATTTTTAAATTTTGTGTAATATCAACGAAAAATCAAGAATTATCATTTTTTCTCTCTAGGTTATAGGTACTTGTGAAACAGGAAAACTGTCGCATTTGAGAAACAAACGATATTTAGTTGTTATCAAGCTTACATAGAGTACTCATAGAGAGATACAGGTCCCATGAAAACTTGATAATTTTATCTTCATATGGGCCCAATATAAACTCAAGAAGCACGGGCTCCCGTCCGGGAACTCAATTTTGGGTCATCCTGTATAATACAATATTGATATTGGGGACATTTAAATTATCCAATAACAAGACTGTACCTACCATGTATAAATATTTATCTGTCTTTAATATTTATTTGAGAAAACTAATTTCGAAAGTACTTAGTAAGTATCCTATTGAAACGATGAGTTTTATAGGTGCTAAATAAACACATATATCATTATTGTTTTTCAGAGGTGGAATAGTTTTCTCACATGTTCAACAACATTTCAAATAACATCAAAAATTGAATGAAATGACCATACTGTACAATTTTCTGTGGATATAATTTTTATCCTTATTTTAGGATGCATTATATAGAATATTTATGTCATTTAATTCGAAAACATAAGATTGATACTATAGAAATGTTAAATGCAGATGATTTAGAGACTGTTGTACGACGAGCAGCAAAAAAATTACCTCCTAATTGTTTTGGAACACCTAGAGCAACATATCGATTACGATTAAAACAGGTACATTAATAAGTATACTGTTCCTTAAAAATAAAATTACAAAATATATACAGAATAGAATAAGCAAATAGTAATATACTTATGTTTTAATTCTATAGCATTCTTTGTAATTATATTTTGCTTTAGTTTTATTATTGTAAAGAGAAATGTATCTAATTTTCATATATAACAACTTGATTAATAAATATAACAACTTGATTATAAAATCCACTACGTGGATGTGGAAGTAACTATTTCATATTAATGAGTGTTTCTTCCTCTACAAATAAGTACCTATCTATGAATTTCACATCTTTCAGCAATTTGAAGAAATTCAGTCAGTACATTCTTCTGTTCCTGTATTAATGAAATTCCTCTATCCGGATTTCACATAAACGAAAAATTGTAAAATTTTAGTGATATACTGAAAGGCATTTGTATTCCGTCATTGATTCTGTAGAACTCTAACATTATGCCACCGAAAGTATGCAGACATACTATTTCCCTATTAAAGATCAAGTACCGTTTGTATGGAGCTCGATAAAAAGCAATATAAGCTATTTTCTGTTATTTTGGTAAAATTTGTCAGAATTTCTTTCAACGAAAATGCTATATTGTATATTTTAGGTAATATGCAAACAGAAAACGTTCTATCCATAAGTTCTTTCTAATTAACTTGATGTATACCTGGAACTTTTCGGTCAGCAATAAATGAAAATTTTTATATTTTCTTACGTTTCGGTTTTATTAACCATCGTCAGAGGAAAAACTACAATATTTATATTAAAGTACGATTATTTTATGTAATTTTAGAAATTGAATTTCATTACTTACAATTTAAACATTTTTGTTTACACTGTATTACCATTTTACGTATATTTCTGTTAAAAGTTTTGATGCAACTGAATGCTGAACCAAAAGTATTGCCTGCTTTCTGGTCTGTGTTATGTCACTATTGATATAGTTTATTTAATTTATGGATGTTAGATATGCAGTTTTCTCTAATGGCTGGTGATGTGAAATAAGTTATTTTAAGAATTATCTTGCGGACTTGATGGAAAGATATAAAAATATATAATGTCTAATAATATTCCCTCTTTAGTTAAGTTAATAAGTTAAAATATGCTTCCTTAAATTCTCTATATCCGTGCGATTGTTTATTGCGTTATGTCTTTTAATTTGTAACATTTCATGTACTGTCCTTCGATGACAATTTAGTTCCTTCTGTAAAATTTTTGTATTCTCAAAGTTAAAGCTATGATTATGGTCTAAAGCGTGTTTGGTAAGAGCTGTCGAATTTCGATTTAGTGCTCTTATATTATATTTGTGTGTATATATTCGTTTATGCAGGAACTGTTTTGTTTGGCCAATATATGTATTGTTACAATTATTACAGTATATTTTATAAATTGCGTTAGTTTCGTCTTTTAGTGGTAGTTCGGGTTTTAGTTTTGTAAAGAATTTTTTTGTTGTAGTATAAGGTTTATGCGCTACTGTTATATTGTGTGTTTTTTAATACATTTGAAATATTCTGAGATACTTTTGGTATGTAAGGCATGGATACATAGTTGTTATTATTCTTACTGCTTTGATTCATATTTTTATTATAGATTTTATGTATAATTTTTTTTTTAATTATTGGTTTATAAAAATGTTTAGGATATGAGTTTGTTTCGAGGACTGTTTTAATTATTTTCAAGTTATTTTGTCTATAATTTGGATGTAAAAGTTGAATGGCTCGACCTGTTAGGCTATTAACAACGCTTTTTTGTAATTGGTAGGAGTGTGTGAATTATAATTTAAGTATCTTTTCTATTTTATTTTTTTGTAAAGAAATAATACAGTTATCTACATATCTTTGTTAAAATTTAGGTTTATAATTTAGTGATTTTAATATTTGACATTCTAATTCTTCCATAACTAAATTTGCAATGGTGGCCGATATGAGTGAACCCATAGCAGTGAAAATTTGAGAGTAAAATGGGTTATTATATGTAAAATATGTAGAATTTAGACATAATGTAATGGCGCTAACAAATTCGTTTTTAGTAATTGATGTATGTTTACTAATTTCGGACCATTCGTTTTTTACACATTTTATTGCAAGTTCTGTCGGTATGTTAGTGTATAGTGAAGTGACATCAAGTGAAATAATACAATGGCCTTTAGGCACAATCCTATTTTTATAAAATCGCAAAATTGCCAGTCTTTTACATAATATTCTGTTTTTCCCAAAACATTACTTACTATATTAGATAAAAATTGTGACAGATGAGTTTATTTTTTTGTTTTTCAGTAATTAGATTTTTTCTGAGCCATGATTTAATAATGTTATTTATTAATACTGTTTTGAACTTTTTTTGTTGGATCCAAGAGAATTTAAGTGAAACATATTTTAACTTATTAAGTTATAACTAAAACGGGGATATTATTAGACAACATATAGGTATTTTTACATCTTTCCATCAAGTCCACAAAATAATTCTTAAAATATCATATTTTACACCACCAGCCATTAGAGAAAACTTCATATCTAATATCCATAAATTAAATAGACTATCAATAGTGACACAACACAGACCAGAAAACAGGCAATACTTTTGTTCAGCATTTAGTTGCATTAAAACTTTTAACAGAAATAAACGTAAAGTGGTAAAATAGTGTAAACAAAATTTTTTAAATTGTAAGTAATGAAATTCAATTTGTAAAATTACATAAAATAATCGTACTTTAATATAAATATTGTAGTTTTTCCTCTGAGGATGGTTAATAAAATCGAAACGTAAGAAAATATAAGAATTTTCATTTAAAGCTGACCGAAAAATCCGAGGTATACATCAAGTTAATTTGATATCAACGGCCAAGAAAATACAAATATTTATTTACATACGTTCTTTCAGAAAATTGACGCAAAAGTACTATAGCTTTCTGTTTTGAAGAATCCTAAACCGGTCATTTAAAAAACTTTATTTTGTGAACACCGAATATTTTTGTATTTTCTGTTGGAAATTTGTGACTTAATCATATTGACAGAAATCAAATTGAACGTAATATAAATTTTTCAGTTTTATAATGCTTTTACTTACAACTAGATATTTTCAGGATATCCACGAAAACAATCTCTAAAATTGCAAAATTTTCTACTTCACTTCATTTAAAGAAGCAAAGAGCTTAATTTTCTTCTAAGCAATTTTTGAAAATTAGTATTGCTTATTATTATCATATTATCTTTCTTTCCACACTAAATAAGGAACAGTATACAATTCTTTTTTGATTGGCTAACATGTTGTTGTTTGTGTGTGTATAGGCTACACTACATCGAGTATTTAGTTGGGCTCATTGGCAGACACAAGCTGGACCCCATTTCTATCCTGGACTTGGTTGAGGTGAGTCAAGAATTGAGGAGGAGAGGTCAAGAGTTACCTGAACGAGGTCCCTGGTGTACGGACCCAGAATACAGAGATATATGTGCAAAGGTAGGTCTAGCGCTTCTAGCAAAGGTAGTCTGTCAATGTGCCCAACGGTAGCTTGCTTTTCACATGAATGATCTCATTCTGTGCCGTTTTTATTTTAATGTATTATAATGCATAGAAGTAAATTGAGGTTTTCTTATACCAGACTAGTTTTCAAAAAAATATAATTATTATAGCGATGAAGGTTGCTGATAGATCGTGATCCTAAGTATAATTTATAAACATTTCATTTTTAACTTAATAATCTTTAATACCAGGATGTAATTTTATATTTGAAATAAATCAGTAATATGTTATTATATGAGCAATTATGATAGCCATTATTCACGAAGATGTTTGAGCCCACGAGCCGCAGGCAAGTGGCGCAAATCTTCTGGGTGAATAATGGTTATAATGGCGAATGTAATACTATGTTTTTTCTACACCTATTAAACAAATAAATTTAAATGAAATTAGTATTAATCATAAGAAGTGGAAAACGTAAACAAACAATATGGTGATACACTTAGTTCCTTAGTTGTCACGTCAGCGAGTTGATTGTCAGCTGCAGCAAGAGTTGATCGCAGTCGATTTAAAATATCATTGGATCAGTGAAACGGTGATTTATTAATCGATAATGGTACGATTTTTCACCAAAAAAATGCCAATAACTGTCATATAATTAAATAGGTGTAGAAAAAATATATTAGTTCTGTCTCTGTTCTTCATTTTATTTCCGTGATGAGTTTTCAAGCATGTCTTTTTTTTTCAAATTCCTTAAAATTTTATAAGGAAACAATTTTCAAATCATTAGAAATAAAAGATATTTTTATTGCATTTCGACAAACCAAGTCGTTCTCGAGTAGTTTGTGTTTAAGAAACAATGTGCATTTACAACATTTTATTAATAATGAATTCTTTTACACATAAAGAATGTTTTGAAATGTTATTGAACCTAGAAAACAGCTAATTATCAATTACAAAAATTGTTCGGAATGTCCTCCATTTTCCCTTATGCACAACCTAAGTATTTTTTGAACACCCTGTAAAATTCCTTCATCATTCTGTAGCATTGTAAACTCTTGATCGATATTTTCTCTCAACTGTTCAATCATGTCAATTTGATTGAGTATTATAAACTGTTGATTTTAGATAACTCCACACGGTGAAATCTGGAGGAGTTAGGTCAGGAAACTGAGCAGGCCAGTTAATCGGTGCATCGGCACCACAGTCAATCCACCTATTAGGATAATGGTTGTGTAACCATGATTTACATGTTCTGGTATAATGTGGTGTTGCACCGTCATGCATGAAAAACATATTTCTTCTCTTCCACAATTAAATGCACAAAGAATCATAATACAGGGTTCCCATGAACATTGGAATTTTGAATTCCCTGACTTTCCAGGAACAAAATTTTAACTTTCCAGAACCAAAATATGAAAATAAAATACATTCTAATAAAACCTGTATATAAGTGAATATTAATGTAATTGTATTATTTTCAGATTGGCACGGAAAAAATAACCATTAAAGTAATTTTTGTTGTCATTTCTTTATAAGAATTTATTTTAAATAATGAAGAGCTAAAATTACACCAATATTTTTAAGCAAAATATATAAAATTCAAATCTTATAGGTAATTTTTGTACAGTGGAAAATCAAAATTCAAAATATTTTGTGATGACTGAAATTCCAAAATTTTATTGAAATTTCTTGGATTCCCTGCCTTTCCAGGTCTCCAGAACCACATTCTGAATTTCCTGACATTACCAGGTTTCCAGGATTTTCCAGGTAGGTGGGAACCCTGTAATACACATCGCTGTTCAAATTTTCAGGAAATATATGGCATCCAACAAATTGATTCCCTAGAGTTGATGCCCATACATTTATTTTGAAAGTATGTTGAAAATGGGTGTATATTGTTGCACTTGGAATTTCCGCAGTTCAGAAATGCATATTCCGAGAATTAAACATGCCTTGTCGTGTGAATGTAGCCTCGTAGTAAAAAGTATTTTACCTAATAAAATTGGAGCATTTTGCGTTCATTGCCATACCCTCAGGTAATAATTATTGAGTTTTTCGGTAATAGAACGGGTGCAGTGACTGTTCATGTTGTACTCTTAAAGCGCTTTGGTGAGATATATCCATTCTTAAGCCTAATCTTTTAGTACTTAACGTAGGATCTTCCATTACAATATCGAATATTTCTTCTTCAACATCAACAGTTCTTGCATTTCTTGGATGGCCAGCGTCTCTGTTTTTCACTTGAAGATTTCCTGTTTCTGCAACGTTCTGCACTTAAAAAAGTTTTGGCATCAGGAATATTTCTGTTCGGGAATTTATCTTCATAACATTTTACAGCTGCAGTACATTACCAAAACATTCTCCCAAAGTCAAACTACGTCTGTTAACTCAGAGAACCTGTAATCACCTAGGTTTAAATAATATTAACAATTAAACTGAAATTATTTCAAAGAAAAGAATCAAAATCTAATAAATAACAGAAATATCAAAGCAATATTTCAAAGCATTCTTTATGTGTGAATTTATTAATAAAATGTTGTACCTTAATACAAATTATTCGAGAAGGGCTTGGGTTATCGAAATGCAATAAGAATACCTTTTTTAATTCTAATGATCTTAAAATTAGTTTTCTATAATAATTTTCAGAAATTTTGAAAATAATTAAAAAGGGAAAAGAGGAAAATACGGACAATCACCCCCTAAAACTACACCTCTAACAAAACGAAAAGTTCGATAGTATTGAAATTTGGACAGTAAGTTAGTGTTAGCTAGAGGAAGAGGATTATTTTTTAACAAAATCGATCAATAAATAAAAAAGTTTTTAATTTTTTAAATAAAAAAAAAATTGTTTTGTAATTAAACAAAAAATGTTTGAAACTAACATTATTTACAAAAAAAAAAAGCTGCAAAGAGTATCCTATAGAATGTGCAACAATTATGTAACAAGTGCAGTAAATTGGCTAAAAGTATAATGGTTAGCTTGTTTTTTGATGTTCTATCAGGCGCAGAAATATCAGGAGACAACTTTAGACCACCTTGTATATAGCATGCCGCAATAAGTAAAAATGTGTACAGGAAATAGACGGAGACGCTTGACAGCTGACATTCGACTGCCATACTGTTAGTATAGAGTGGGAAACTTTTTTAGGTGTCAGCACCCTCGAAAACGGGGAAGGGGGGACTAGATTGGGCCAGTGGTAGATACTTGGGTGTCCTGCCAACTCCTGATCATTTACAGTTATTAAGCCTTTTGTACCTGTAATCCAAAAAATATGCATTTCTGAAGGTTGGACCCATTGGGACTTTTGATCAGCAAGGTCTACTCTACTCATTCCCAAAGTTTCATCAAAATTTGACAAGGTCCAAGGTCCGATTTCCCATTAAAGTGGCGCATGGTCCTTTGTCCGAAACTTTTTGGTCAATATGCTGAGTCGCAAAACATAAGACATTTTAGATGCTATTTTGAAACAATTAATAGCTTGAACAATAATGCCAATATTTTAACAAAACTTTAGAAAAATATACCCCTTCTAGATCTAAATCATATCAAACCAAGTTTCAAATTAAAATTTTCCTTTATAGAGTTATACTTATTATATTGTTTTTTTTTGACCTGCCAAAAATGTTATATTATGTAATTTGGTTAAATAAAATATCTATCTATCTATAATAACGCTTAAAAAACAATTGCAAATTCGAAAACGGATCATCGACTGATTAGGGGAATCAAATCGTACATCAAACACTTTTATTTCAGATTGTAGATTTTTTAATGTAGTTTTCGGTGATATTAACGAAAATTAATTTTAAACTTTTTAAATCTAGTTTTATTTAATTTTTCCATTTTTTCTTTTTTTTAAATAAATGCATTTTACTCATCAATATTTTGCCAAAAAAAAAAAAAAGAATTATTAGTATACATTGAAAGTACATAAAAATACGAACAAAAGTATTTTTATCTACACATAATATTTTCTGCGTTATGGCCATTTATAAACAAACTAAGAGATATGACTTGAAGTTTGCAATGAACATTCCCTAATACTTAAACACTTTTTGGAACATGTTACAATTTTTTTAGTCACAACAATTGTCGAAGAATTATCGAGTTGAAGTTGCTCGATAGTATCAAACGAAACAAAAATATTGCTCACAGTCTACTTCCATACTTTAAAACACTCAATCACTTTCATGGCATAATTAAAACGTGCTTCTTCACACTTCAACTTCATCCTTTCGTATTGTCAAAGATAAACAATATTTGAATATCTTTACAGCTTTTAATGAGAGAAGTTATGTTAAATTCAGTAGGTTGACCCTGATACGATAACAGGAAAGGCCATATCCCATGTTTCTTTTTAAGAATGTATATAGATCTTAAAAATAACTTATGGACTATTTCACGCATGTCAGCGTATGGGTATATTCTTGGAAACCGTATAATGCAACAATATTCAAGCATACGTATGATAAAAAAAAATGCAGGAATTATGTCTAGAGTCTTTATTAGATCTAAGAATAAATCCTAATTTCATACAGCATTCAGAGGTACGATTTATTATATGAGCGTTAAATAAGAAATTATTGGCGAACAAAATGCAAAGATCTTTAATTTTGATACTCCTAAGACGAACAGTTTTAAAAAATGGTTTTCACTTAACCCTATGGTTGGAACCCTCTCAAATTTGGTAGTTTAACAATAATTTAACCTATTTTTCCCTTTATATTGTCCAAACTATGTGTAAAAAACACAGTCAAAGTTAAAGTTATTTAAAGGAAATCAATCATGGTATAATATTTAAATTCGACACTTGCTACTGTTTTAACAATGACAATTATATACAGTTTTTTATTTCAAGTTTCTATTATATTTAGATACTGTGTTCTGACAATGAAAACAGTTATCTATTTGTGTTGTTAGAGCACGGTAGGTAATTGATTATAACAAAAATTTACAAAGTATATAATTGTATTCTGTAAAACAATAGTATCTAAAGCCTCTTAAGTTTGCACTATATTTTGTGTTTTAATTTATAATAAACCAAAAATAAACGCAAATGTCCCTATCGCTCTGTGAAATTGCAAACTAAATGTTATGCTTGCCTCGTAACTACATAAATTTAGTATTGCATATTTATACTGCATGGTTGGTAGTGTAGAATATTGGTACTTGTGGTAGAATTCATTAGAAAAGTAACTTAGTTTTAGTTACTTGCTACGGAAACTAGCATATCGTCAATGCGTAGTCCTTTGATACTATGGCATATAAGTGAATTTCTATAAAAAAACAAGAATTACACCAAAAGTGTTAATGACTTTGTTATCACTTGTAGAATTTGCGATAGAAATATTTGGCACAACTCAGTTTACTGGTTAACTATTTTGCAATATTGTGAACAGATGTGAAGTATTTAAATCATAAAATATACCCGCAAAGTACTTAAAAAACTGCGAAATACTAAACCGTACAAATGATATGAAGTTCACCAACTTTTCAAAAATCGCAAAACATATTATACATATTAAACAATTAAATGCTTATAGTTCTATGGAAGACAAGAATGAAATAGGTGTAGGCAGACATCCGAAAGAATCCCGGTGGCCCGTTCCAATACTGCGCAGCGTCTGCTGGTAGCTGCACTGGAATGATGATAAATAAAATTGGAGATTGTTTAATAGAATGTGAAATATGATCTTACCCTTCTTGGTTGCCGACGCAGTGCTACATATAGATTTATGAAAATATATGCCAATAGGATTATTTTATAATACCTATTGCTATTAGAAAATAGAAATCCCGAAAATGTAAATATTTAGATCAGACGGCCTCAGAGATGATGTTACCAAATCTCCTATTCCTGCAGCATCTCTTTTTACTACAATCAATTCTTTGGCAGTGTATTTTAAGAGTCGTATCAACGAGTGAATATTTGGAAAACAAATTAAAAGAAGAAAATATTTAAAAACCTTCAGTTAATGGGTGAAACTCGCTGGTGGGCCAAACATACAGCCATTAGTCGCGTTTTTTGGACATTTTTAAATGCTTATAAAGATTCACTTTACGTGGACGTTATATTATGACTATTTGAAATTGAAAACAGTGAGAAATTTAATGCGATGTTACTCCGCTAAAAATTTGAGAGAGTGACTGTAAAAATTTGAAACAATAATGTTGTCTCAAATACATTTAAGAATATTTAGTATTACAAATCCATTGTCAATATATTTACAAACCAGTGGACTCAATCTTTTAAAAGCACAGCAACTTGTTGAATCTAGACTCCAGCAATTAAAACGTATACAAGGAGACATTGATGGGATAAAATTAGCATCAGATTCTTTTATAAATTGGGCAACAGAAGTCTTTACTCGAAGAGATGCAAAAGAAAAAATTTGCATCGAACAAACCTTTCCTATTAAGAGGGTTAGAGTCCAGTAACGGATAGTTCCCATATATTTACTGTAGAAATCCACAATGATATCTTAGACATTGTCATTGAGTGCATGACTAACCGTTTTGGTAAAAACAAAATGTTGTACCAAGATTTAAATTTTTTATCTTCCTCAAATTTTAATAATATTAAAGAAGAGGGAAGTTTGCCCCTAGAAACAATACAACCTTTATGTTTGAAATTAGTAACATTCAATAGAGATGCTACAAAAGAAGGGCTATGTAAAAAGCTAATGAATTTTGCGAGTAGTTGGAAGAATTTAAAGAAAACTATTACAGATGAGTATGTACAATATTATTAAGTTGAAAATGATGCAGAATAAGAACAAGATTCTCTGGAAGGTGAAAATTTTAAATTCTGTAAAACTTCGATAAGAAATGCGCAGTATGCTGTTACGGTGTGCTTATAAAATATAACTTATACAGTAAATCATATTAACACTGGCTTACCAATATTTTGTGACATTTCCAGGTAATGATTACCCACAACACAAGTAGCTCGTCAAAGGTGTTCTTTGACCCTAAAATTTGCGAAAACCAGACTAAGGAGTACACTCAGTAATAATCACTTGGAAGCATTATTGTTGACGGCAGCAGAAAAAGATTTGTTAAATAACCTAGACAGTGATAAAATAATTGACAAAATCTCCGAGGAAAGCAGTTTGTTAAGAATATTATCTTTATAAAATGTAAATAAGTGAAATGTTGTTACAGGTGTTATATTATTGAAATATTTATCTATTGTTCAAACAAAGCACGTCGCCTTCTAAAAGTATGTTGCGTTTAAAATTAAAAACCACTGTAAACGATTTGTGTGCAATATAAACCTACCTTAACTAATACATAGGCATTAATAAATGGTAAGAAATAAGAATAAAAATAATAAATGGCCTACGAGTTCTAAAATCCAGGGCCGCTAAATTGTTGCCATTTTCTCAGTGGCTCCCCCTCAAGTTAAACGTGCATATTTCTGTAGTTTGATTTCAAATAATATTCAATTTACACAGTACTGGCTTCTAATCAGGACATGAAGTATATTTTCTAATGAATTCTACGCTATCCATTTTTGTTAAATGTAGTTGTTTGTAAAATGTATTGAAAATTAAAAGTATGTATTGTACTTTCTTTTCAGATTGTTAAGGACCAAATACCACTGGAGTGACGATAAACTTACTTACATGTTCTACCAAAGAGAAATCCATTTTCCATTGACAAATTTGTGTGATTGTCTTATATGTGTTTTGTTACATAAAATAATATAAACAAATATTGTTATATTATGAAAATAAAATATTCCTATTTATTATAATGCGTTTTATTGCACATTTTCAACACATCAAGAATCTGTTCCCAGCAAAAACTGTTTCAGAGTGGAAGAGGGATTTCCTCTTAATTTATTAGACTTATTTATAAACTCACTAAGTTTATTCAGGCTTTTATTTTTCTTCTTAAAAAGATTCTTGTCTTTTATAACTTTTTCTTTTCCTTTATTTAGATTTTCTTTTTTACTTAATTTAAACCTCGATGTTGTTTTATCAGTTGTACTCAAGGACATAATATCTAAATTATTCAAATTTCTATTTTGAGGTGCAAATGAGAGAACTGCTTCTTGACTAAGCCCACAAAATTTATCTCTTTTCCTATTCCTTTTCTTTTTCTGTGACAAAACTGTAGAACCTTTAGGATGAATCTCGGGATGACTAGTTCTCATAGGTTTCGACAACTTAATGAGCGACTCTTTCTTGCAAAACTTACATGTTATCGCCTGAAATTAAGTGAACGATTAAGTATTTATTTTATATTTTTCTCTTCCAATATTTACCAAGTGATTGCCGCTAAAATTATCGATACGGTCAAGGTATTTTCTCTGGTATTTCGTTAACGGCTTATTACCTTGACTCTTTGCAAGCAATCTTCTAGCAAATTTACTCTTTTTCTGCTCAGGCTTTATTCTGTAACTTGCAGGACCGTCTACTAAATTTAAAAAACATTTTGGACACCTTACTGATGTTCTCGTTAAATTAGGAGGTAAATAATTCCGCGTTCGTAGTTCCATTAATCTTCCTTTAGTCCTAGAAGTGTATGAAAGTTAACAAAAAACTTACTTGGTATGTTTGTAGCTATACATACGAATAGAAAGATTTTAATGCTGGTACATTAAGTGCATGCAATGTGGAAAGATTATGTAAATATTTAATAGAGTTTTGAAATAGTTGAGCATCTGCTTCTAAAGGATCCATATTACAAAAGTACTAAAATTAAATTATTTTTAGAGCACAAAGCACAATCAACTTTAACGTTTGGAGTTACAAGGATTAGAGGTTATGGGTTATGGTTATTTATAGTAGTTTGTGGTTACTGGTTATTTATCCTCTCAGCTGTTATTGGCTGTTATATCATAGGACGTTTCCATTTACCATTCTAGCGTAAATTGGTTACCTCGGTTAATTGGTAGGTACCGTCCATTGTCAATGGTCGCATTCAGCGGCAGTTGTGTAACTGTAGCGGGATTATCCCGCTACAGTTACACAACTGCCGCTGAATGCGACCATTGACAATGGACGGTACCTACCAATTAACCGAGGTACGTACGTTCCCGCTGCGGGAACGTACTTAGGGTCGGTACAATGGGAGGTTAATGTTATTCTATGATGGATTAAATCTCAGTTTAATAATACAGTAGGGTAACTTCCCCTACTGAGTGGAATCCACTCGTCGATAGGAGGAGTAAGGCCAAAGATTAGATAATTAACAAGATGGGACAGCCGGCGGAAAACCTTTTATCTTTTAGCAATGGCGCCATTGATCTCCACGATCAGTAAACTATACGGTTACCTCATGTGCGACGGGTGACGTCACTTGTATAGACCCTCTGTACACATACATCTGAGAGTGCGCGCAACATAAACATAATTGCAGATCAAGGACAGAGTTTAGCTACATCCAGAGCCGGCGCTACTGTTTAAATCCTTTTTTCATTAGTTATCTATGATCTCTTTAATACTTTAAGCTATCTGGTCTTGCTCCATTAGAGATCACACCCTAGAAAAAATATCGCAGGTCGCAGATATATTTTTTTTACTGAAAACCGTAAGTAGTTATAGGTGCAGCTTTTATTAATTTTCGCTGAGCAGAAAAATATCTAGCGCCAGCCCTGGTTGGGTCTACAACACACGTCATAATTCCGTTCCCCGCTCCGCGCGTTTCCTTCGCCATAATGCTGCTGATTGAGGTAACCGTATAGTTTACTGATCGTGATTGATCTCAACATTTAAATTGGAGTTCTCGCGCAGTTGCCACAAAGTAACAATTAGACGGAGAAGGTAACATTAGAAAGAGAGGCCTATAATGAAAAATGGACAACACTGTCCTGATAGAACGACCAAACTCAGCTGACTGTCAATACCCAAGGTCATTAAAAAACGTTTGCTTTGTAATATATGTCACATGAAGTATTTCTATGTTTATATTTGTTTTTTTTTTAAATATTTATTTGGTTAGAATAGAATTGTACATTGAAAGAATAATTTTGAAACTTTTTTCTATAAAATGAGGAAAAAACAGCCACACACAGCTGTCATCGAGGTCAATACGTGTCGTAGCACTTGTCAATTTCTAATGAGCTAACCTATCTTTTAGTAAGCTTGGTCAAATTCATTTAATGCGTACCCGACAAGTCCCGAAATCGTTTCCGATGGATGTCGTGTCCCTTTAAATTGGAGTTCACAACTGTCTTCGTCTATTTCGTCTTCGCCGTCTGACTGCCCTATCTTATTATTTCTCTAATCTTTGGCCAAATTGCACGTTCCTCAAAAACATTGTACCTACTGTCGCTATTTTATCTGCCTTTAAAATTGATTTCATTATTTTTTCTTGTTTAACAGTATAATATACCTAAATAGAATTAATTCTTCCTCTGAGTTAGACGGATTCATTTCTCTATGAAAATCGCCTAGTGTGTCTTTAGCCTATGATTACGGAATCACTCTGCCGAATGAAAGCAGCTTATGTCATAGATAAAGAATTATATATATATGCTTATGTTCACTGCAAACGAAAGCTCCTATAGTATAGTAGAAGTAAGAGATATAGTGAGGGCATCGAAAAGCATACTGATGATAAAGCAGTTGAAGCTGACAAAGCGACCGACAGAGGACACCGCCGCTCTTTATGCACTTCGTGTCACTATAAGTATTTCGTTTACTATATATAATTAACGGTAGTGGCGCGCTTTATATGCTACGTCCGCTAAATGCGATCAATGTCTCATCCCTTGTACTTTCGAGGTGTAAAGAATTTTTGTGCAACCGTACCTGAAGTGAGTATTTCGCGTTCTCAAAACAGTCCTTGAAATTCAATATCACGGCCGTTACCCCTAGTAACTAGAACTAGATAAACAAAAAGTCACTTTCATAATTGACATTTGTAAAACATAACAACCAAAAATTGTTATTTTTTATTAAACAGAATTAGTAATTATAGCAACTGTAACAGTTTTCGTATTACCATGCCGTTTAGATTTTTCAGGTATTAAATCAGAAAGCGCCGAATTTGTAATACTATTTAGCTCTGGCGAGAATTGCAAGAAATTGAAATCTCAATATTGCTCGCTGTCAGGCATTTTTACGATTTTTTGAGAACTGTCAAAATGTTTTGTACTCATTCAAAATAGGTATACCGTTTCCATAGAAACGCTGTGACATTAAGGCCACCGCTAAAAATGAATTTCGCGGCCTTTTGCCTTGGTATAAAAATAACTATTTTGACAACTTGTCGTTTGATAAATGGTGGTATGGAAAATATTTTGCTATACCTATAATACGACGCTGAGGAATTACTACAATAAATACCTCTACTTTACACGGTAGGTATTTCTCCGAAATTAATGACTATTGCAAATTCTCTCTATTATCACGTGTTCAAAGGAATATGTCGAATTACCGCAGTAACCCGTGTGAATTAGATAACACGCGTACGAAAAATAAGCAGACCCCGGCTCCTAGGTAGTTATGACGTAAAGGCCAGAGTCGGCTTTGCGCAATATGAACTATGTAAACATTTTCATGCGCGATAATACAATATTTTACCTTATATATAATTATATCTAGTGAATTATATGAATATTTAAAGGTAAATGGCCCCGAAACGGTTATAAGCCATACTGTGATGCACGTAATGTTGGATGCACAAACACAAATGCCTAGTAAACTATACCTCATTAGAATAATAAAAATATATTATTTGCACTTGTTCTAAATTGTCCGAAATAAAACTCCGGCGCCTGTCACTGAATATCCCACTTGTGTTTTGAAAAAGGATCGTTCAACCGTTGAACGTCTACCGATGTAATCGGTGCAAATTTAAAATAAGTACTTCTTTATAGATGGCAGATTTATGTCCGGCATCGAACAGTCCACTTCTTTGCCACACACAAAAATGTTGAAAAACCGGGGTTGTTTCTTAACACTGTTATGTATCCAATTTGTATTTCACTCAGCAATATCCCCTGATACTTTAAAAATATATTGACGTAGATCAAAATACCTATAATGTTCATTGCATCAATTACTGTATACTGATCTGTTTCCGGCTTATACGTTGAACATTATTGCGTGTGGCTAGAGGAATCCGTGAGAAATATTTATGTGAATATGCTAAACTTTAGTTTTTATAACGTTCAGATGAAAGTGCTTTTTCACAGCTCTCACAGAAAAGTTCTACACCGTTAAACCGCAGTTCCAGAAAATCCTTAATCTACGAAAGTACTATTTCATTTAATGGAAAGCCACTCGAGGCCATAACAGATCACGACACATTTACTTCTATCAAATGTACTGACAAGTCTGTAGTGTTGACTCCATAATGCGTATATGCATATGAAACAATCTCACATGGCATTGGTCGTTGAGTAAAAAATTAATAATAATTGTTGGACCTTTTTATTTCAAATGCTTTCTGTATGTTTGAAGTCTTCTGCAAAATATAAAACGCAATCTGCTGTTTATTTTACTATTATTATTGTTTATCGTATCCTATTTACTGTCGTAAAAAAGCAGAAAGAGAGTGACAAGCGTGTGGCGGTGACTTTGTGGTGTCGAAAATCCTCCTTATATTTTCTTAAATTATATAGTGCCTTATATTATGTGCACAGATAAAAATTATACTTTAAATTGAAAATTGTTTAATATAGTTGGGAAGAAACGTATGGGATATGTTTACATTTCCTTAACTGATATAAAAAGTTGAAGTTTCGTATGCCGTTTAAAGTGTCGAGTTTGTTGTTTTCGATTAGACAATTAGACCGACGCGCGACGCTGCAGATGTATATAATGTGCGGCCGAAGTCTGGTGTTTTTTATCCACCAGTTTCAGAAAACATCTCTTAATCTACTTGCTCAACTATACCAAATAAATAATTTCTCCAAACCAATAATAAATTATTTATTTATTATTTTATGAGTTTTATGCCATACTTTTTATTTCTTACCGCAAAAGTAGGTATTTGTTTGCTATAAATAATGTATTTATTTGCTTATGTGGATCATACAATACATTATATTTATCTGTGCATGTGTGAAGACCGTCTCTGGCATAACTATACTTTTGCGCCGGGCTCTGGAATAAGTCATACATATAGTTTTAATCCTGTGCTTAACGCGAACGTGAACATGCGGAAATGAGATGTGGGGAGACGGCGATACTATTGGCATATAGATTTCAAAAACTTAATAGTTCAATGTATTTATATTATTTTCCCGGAAATTCTATGACATCGCTGCAAATTTGAGAGGATATTCTCAAAAATCCTAGAAATTATAACCAGAAATGTGTTCACCAACTTGACCTCTGTGATTTTTTTTAAACAAATTACATACCTATGTAGAAGTGTTTTTTGCACATATAACTTCAATAATTTTATTTTTTTATTAATTGATGGGATGAACAGATAAAAAGGAAATTTTACTTGAAATTATAATATTAAAATCGTAGTTAGCGAGGGCTGTGACCTGTAGAATGTTTCCATACCTTGGAGACATATGGAAATAACTTCCAAGAGCTATTTGGGAACTATATAAAAGTTCAAATCAATTTAAAAAGGGTGCCATTTTTTAATGGAAAATTTTCAAGCGAAAATACAGCACACGGACTCAGCGTGATTTTTAAGTCTAGGTCAGCCAACTTTGAAAATATAATATTAAAATCGTGATTAGCGTCACCGGAAATTCCTGTATGAATTTTATTACTTGAATTGTTTTTGTATGGTATATTGTTATTAGTTGACTTTGGTTTCATGAGTTTTTCAAAAAATATTTATTGGCAAATTTTGGCTATACTTTTATATTCCTAGTTTTTAGAGTACATTGCAAAAAGTTTAATTAGAATGTTACTTTAGTTTCAAAAATTACCCCTCTTTTCATCTAAATACACAGGATCAAGATACATGAATTTCACTGGACTAACGATCTATAAAATATGACGGTGCAGGTAACTATATATTCTTAAGGCACAAGTTTACAGCTTTCTATAAACGACTAAACTGATATCCAACATCTGCTGCCATCTGTAAGCGGGAATCTATATTAATACTTGGTAATTTAAAAATATAATTTGCACATAATAAGAAAACGGTATAAAATAATCAATCAATTTCATGAATTATGAAATATTGTTTTGTTTACTAGTATCGTAGGTATCTAAATATTATATAAACTGAAATTTCGTTTATTTTTGAAAATATTGATCTTGTTCCGTATGCACATGGTGACGTAAAATATCACGCCACTATCCCTTCCAACAAAGTAAGGTTCTCATTGGCGGAGAGCGGAGAGTCAAGCTGTCCAAAAATACGGTAGATTTTATCCACGCGATATGCGCCTAGTTGTTGACTTCTTTTAAGAATTTCTGATAAAACAGTGCATGTGTCAGTGAATTTATGATAAATTATCAACATAATTGATAAGGAGTTCAAGTTTTATTAGCTGGATACTTAATCTACTTCGGTAAGTTTTTAAATATCGAATAAGTTTATCATTTTTATCGGAGTTTCATTAAAAGAACAAGATAACGTTATTTTGTTAACAATAATTAATCATTAGTTTGTATACAACAACGTCTTTAATTCATTATTAGTAATTGTTCCGGTAAGATTAATATTTGTAATAATTTTGGTTGACATTCCTGTTGTGATAGGTTATGTTCCTTGGAAATGTCATATTCACATTTCGTACTTTGTTAATAACATCGATAGCCAGACAATATTGTTTATCTATTAATATACTTTTTAAAATAGATAAATTAGCAGTCTATTTTATAAAAACAGATTAATTTTGGTATCAATTAACAATTAACGTTTTTTGTCTTTTTGTGCCACTAATAAAAACTACATTTCTTTTATATCGGTTTAGCACCTACATCTCAAACTGAACCATTTTACAATTTATTGTAACTTTTTATAGGTTGCGCGAACATTTGACTGTCTAATTTTATATTTTGTTAGGTCAAACTCCAACCACATTCAACTTGCGTATTTAAAACTGCCATCAAAGAAATTGACATGAATCAATTAATTTAATACGGTTCCATTTTCGGAAACCTTTGTACCTTCTATTTAAAAAATTGTACAAAAAACTGCGTAATGGAATGAATGACCCTGGTTTTTGTGTAACCTAAACTATAAATACCAACCCTCTACTTATCTACGCACCAAAAAAGGTTCTATAGGTGAAATATATCATAGTGATATAAGCCTGTAACAATAACTAAGTAAGTATAGTGCAAAAGCGTATTTTATCATGTACCTACTACGTTTTAGTGGATATGATGAGAAACAGTTGCGCTCCGAGAAAGGTAAATAAAGTTCGGTGTGCCGACTTGACCTTAAAACACAATTTTCGATCTTCAATAGCAGGTTAAAATTATGAAATATTGTGACTTACATTTAGATACTTAATCCTTTCTAAATGTCACGAGTAGGTACACCACGACTCTTTATTTTACTCCTCCAATCGTAAGCAAACAAGTTACTTTGGTAACCAATTACGCGGCAGGAAAGAACCACGCACACTTATGCAAATGTGCTTTCGGTTACCTATATAAGTTGAAATCCGAATAGCCTAAGAGCTGTCTACGAAAATTAAAAATGATAAGGTGCAGTGAACATTTTTATGTAAAAACCCTCCTTATTAGCTGAAAAGTACATAGCTCTGCAGCCAGAAGTTCATCCCGGGTAGGGAAGCGTGGGCGGGCGGTTAAAGGCGTTAATTTTTAACCAAAATAAAATCCTTGAGTGCAGCTCTGAAATTTTGTGTAGTTACAGTTTTTAAACTGTAGAAATTGCGTACAATTATTGCCAGAAGTCTAGATCGAGGATCAAACGTTGCCAGAAGTCGGTCAATTTCTAAGAAAATTGTTCAAATTATTAAAATTTGAAATTGGTCAAGGTGTTCTGGCGATTTTGTTTTATATTTAAAATCTCCCTATTCTTCCGGGTTTTCCGGTTATTAAGTTACCAGTGACATTAATGGAACAAAAAACAAATCAAATTCGCGAAATGTCAAAAAATGTTATTTTTTGTTCACTTCTGTCGGATCGAATGTTCGATTTCGCCCATGCAATTAACGATGCCGTGAAAATGCCAATTTCGATCTTTCGATATCGACATTAGGAAGCCTTCCTGCTGATGTATTTATTTAGTTATGAATATTTAGAAATTTCAGGTTTTGCTTTTTGCGACGAGACTATGTCAAGTCCACCCCGACCGTAGCACATCGCGTTAAGCGACGACATTCACATCGGTTTTCTCGGTTCGAATCCTGTACGGGTCTATTTTTTTAAATTTGTTTTGAACCTTTTGGCTGATATTTCTTGTCCTAAAAGTACATCGCATTTATTTATTTATTTCTATAGTTAAAAACTATAACTACACAACATTTCAGAGCTGCACTCAAACATGTATTTTAATTAAAAATTAAGGCGTATGACCGCGCGCCCACGCTTCTCTCCCAGGGATGAACTTCTGGCTGCAGAGCTATGTACTTTTCCGGCTCTCCGTCTAGAATGTTTTAAGGGTTCTGAGTCTATGGGCACGACCTCTGAAAATGGACAGTGTGACGTCATTTTAGACATTAATGATTTTTACTCTTAAATTGTTTACTGTATGGAAAATGTGCAAGAACGATGAAACGTTCATTTAAGTCCAATAGTGCTTGGATATATTGCTCAAAATAAAAAGAAAATGTTTATACGGGAGTCTTACTCTTGCGTCGTCTTTCTTATAAAAGATGGATACTTACAGAACGTTTTTAAAAAGTGGGTAGCAAAGGGCAAGAGGCGTAAATATTTTTATATATACAGGGTGATCTTATTTAGGCGTGACTTCGTAAATTTGTGTTTTTTAATTGAACTTTCGGTACATAATATATAATTATTGCATAGGTAAGTATTTGGATTTTATAAAGACAATTCAAACGATATGCTCTCGGATATGCTATTATTTAATGTATATCTGATGGGCATGTACCGCCATGATATGGGTGGGTTTGTATTAAGAGCATGTCAACTTTGGGAGCTCACTATGACGTAACAAAACAGCATTTTGAAACCAAGTTTGTGCCAAAAATCGTTAAAAAACCTCTGGTTTACCTTACTGTTACCAAATCTACTTTTCCTTATTTTTCTTCAGTTATGGTACCTAAGCAAAGCCCTTTGAAAAGCTTTCCACTGATATCCGACAATATCAGGGGTCTATCTGTTATGGGTGGCAAAATAAAACAACACAATTCGAGATGTATTAAATCTTCCATCGTTTTATGGAGTTTCGTTAAAATCTCTTTTCAGATTGACAAAGTTCTTGTTACGTAAAATCCGCCGCCGTTTTTGTCAATATCGCAAAATTCGTAACACACACACGTGAAAATTACAGAAAATTTATAACGTAATTTCGGCACCCTTTACCCACCAATAAAGTTGCCTTAGTTTCAGCTAAAAAAATGTCTCTATTCGGTACTGAAAATTATTTACCCTTAAAAAAGTTACCTACTCGCTTGAACAAATACTAACTTCCTTAAAATCAGGCGTTGACTTTAAGTAGGTATTTTTCTTTACCGAGGTTACGTTTTTTTCTCAAATCATTTTCGATTTTCTAAATTTTCTCATATTCAGTCCACTTTGTTTAAACGATTAAGAAAAGTATACCAAAGACTAAGCGAATAATTTGGAAGTTACAGCGGTAGCTGTAAAAAGTACATTGAAGTCGCAAACTAGGTATGAAATATAAATTGTTTACATATATCAGTGTAATTTGCTAACATTAATTTACTTTGCTCTTGTTATTATCTCCGTTGTTATTAAAGTAAACAAAACAATAAATATAACATAAACCATATTTTAATGTATATTAAGTATATTAACGTGGTGATATAGCTTAATTATAATTGCGAGCATTTACTGCTTTTGATAAGTGAATTTTTTATTCATAAAGTACCTACCTAGTGCAGGTGTACCTACATATATTTGTGAAAAATAAATTTAGATTTTTTTTTGCCTGGCCTCCCAGATTTGTTCGAAATTCCAAAACCCTTCTAAATGTGTGCAAAATCGGTGATATTAAAACGTGCCTCCGAGATTATGAAATTTTCAATGTACTTTTTATGATTAAAAGACATTTTTTCGTAAATTTGCGATAGAATAATAATGGCCACTTCTACAGTACCTACCTATTTAAAGACGCCAAATCCTCTCTACTTTGTAACGCATATTTTGGCGATGGTAGAAAAGTAATTTAATTAAGTGTTCAAGCTGACATCCCTCAACAGTTTCAGGATGTACAAAACGTTGATAGATTCATTTCAAACATTTTGTAAATGCGTTGGGGATATTATTGGTCCTCATTGATACGATTTCTTAAATAGTCTAAATATTTAGGTTCTGTCGTATAAATAATACTTTCTAAATGTCCCTAAAAAGAAGTCTAAGGGATTTAGAGCTGGCAATTTGGAGGGCCACTCTATTATGGCACTTCTCTTGTCATCCAAAGACCTGGGAAAGTATTGTTTAAATGCCGTAATAAAAAATACACCGTTCCATTTAAAAAACACAAGATGGCCTTCAAATGACCTTGAAGCTAATTGTCTAATGAAAATTTTATATGGTCGTGCAGTAGATTGCCAAATACTGTAAAACTTTTATACTAACCATTTCGAACAATTTTTATAATTGATAATATAATTAGCTATCTTCTACCTTTAAAAATATTTCAAAGCATTCTTTATATGTAAAAGAATTTATTAATAAAATGTTGTAAATGCACGTTGCTCTTAGACACAAATTATTCGAGAACTGGGCTCGGTTTATCAAAATGCAATAATACCTTTTTTATTTCTAATGATCTAAAAATTAGTTTCTAGAGATTTGAAAAAAATTACAAAGTTTTGAGGAAAATACTGACAATCACCGCCTAATCTACACTTTAAACACAAGAGAGAGTTTGACTGATACCATGTAAACTAGTGTCCAGATGGCCTATGATTAATGTTAAAATATGAATTTGATATTTTAAGGTTTTACAGAAAAACTGAAATTGGTTAACCCCTTTTAAGGGGTATATCTCCCTTATTATTCATTTCGGAAATAAATGTGTATATAAGAGACTACCAATATTTTGTAATGTACTTACTATCAGCTACAGAAATATCGGAACACAATTTTCTATAAGTTTGTTATGTGTTGATCTAGTTTTTAACATTATCAAATAGTAAAAAAAAGGTAAACATAAAGGTAAATTTAGGAATTTTTGGTTGCACTCCTTGCACATAACTATTTAATTTTTTAATGATATTTAATAAAATAACCTAAAGATAAAAATGGGGGAAATGTCAATACTATAATAATACATATGACAGACATTATCAGAGACATTGAAACGTGTCTCAGCTGTAGTTTTGTGTGACATTGGATAATACCCCACTGTGTTTAATAAAATTACTGCGATTATCATTGCTTGTTATGTGGGCTCAGTTCACTTGGACTTGGACCTTCAATCATCCCCCTATCTACTTAGATCATTATCACTATTTGAAACTTAAAAGCAGAGGAAATTCTTAATTTAGAGTATTATTTTAGTAGTACAAAGTCCAAAGGTTGCCTTAGTTTAAGCTAATGGGTTCTAAGTTATGATGAAATACGATTACACTATAAATTATCCCCAAGGTAAGTTTCCTAGTATCTGCACGTATTATTTTCGTCGTCAAATTAAAGTTCAAGGGAGTAAAGTTATGTTTGTTTTAATTATAATTAACAAAATTTAGTAAGTTAAATTGAAAATGGTTTGAAATTAACGAGGATATGAATGAATTTAATTTTGGTGCCAGTACAGTCCGACAAACTTTAAAATGCTTGATATTTGATATCCTAGAGAAAGCAAAGTACGATCATCGTTTTTAAGTGGGTACATACGTACTTAGTTTTATCGAAATTACGTATTTAACTTAATCAGATGGGAATTCCATAATGCTTGATATATCTTCCAGACAAAATGTTAATAATAATCGTTACTAAAAATTTATGTTTATGCCAAAATCCTTTTCAGAATGTCCTGACTTAAATAGCGTATAGGTACATACGGATGTCGGTAAATGGGAGATGATAAAAACTTCTATTTTCCTATTCTGTAAGTTTTTTTTATATAACTAATAAATTTCCTAGGCGAGGAAAAAGAGAAAAAAAATTAAATGGCAGTAGGGAGTCATATGAATGTTCGTTCTAAAAGCTTATCAATTATCTTTATATATAACTGTGCAGTTTTTTAAATTTGACCAAGTATATTTTGAGATATTGAATTTAGAGAAGGAAATATGATTTAAGTAGTTAACAATCACCGATATAAATATAATTCTTATGAATTGCCCACCACCATCAACCTACATACGATAATATTATAACTTGTTGAAAGGCTTCGCGAATATTTTCTAGATTTCAGAGATTACCCCACGATATTCTGTTTCTTAACTCTTCTAAAGGTTTAGTTCGGTGGCGCTTTGCTTTTTAAATGTCCTCATAGAAAATAATCTAAGAGAATAAAATCGGGTGATCTTGCAGGTCACTCATTCGCACCTCTTCTTCCAATCCAATGACTAATAGAACGTTTATTTTAGAATTCTCTTATAGATTGTTTAAGGAGTCGCTCGATTCTCCAACCCTTCTTCATCTCGACTTAGAAGATCTTTTGTGAATTACCCCACAGTTAGTTGTTGCCCAGGATTCCCAAACTTTTTACAACGCTTGTGATTTTCCTGTAAGCTATGACGTTAATTGCGAATTTTCTAGGTACTTTGGCCTAATGTGGATTAATATTTTGCATTCGCAAAATATGTGTTCCACAGTATCTGTTGCAATGTCGCAATGTCTGCATTTATCATCTCAATCAGCACATCAAAGGAATAAAAGAAGTCCTGCTAAATTGACATTGAGTTAGAAGGTTTAATCATGGACTCCAGTCTTATTCGCTGTAAAATCCGTGACCAACCAGATCGTCTGGTTTGAATTTGAGTAACTGAATTCTCTTATACGAGCTGCAAGGTGTGGGGGTAGATGGCCCATCTTGTTCAAAAAATAGGTCGACTTCTGAATGGTTCTTATCGTTTTCAATAATTTTAGTTGTCAAAGAATCAATCTCAATTTACAACATGTATAGATATATTGCCGACTACTCCAGAAAAATGATGTTTGGACTTATATGTACAGTTGGGGAAATACATATTAATATAGTAGAACGGAAGAGCAACGAGAGCTGCGGTAGCCTTTGTCGGTCGCTTTTGGTGGTTTCAATCACTTTATTGGATGCCTTTCGATGAGATATTGTAGACTCCAATATCTCTTGCCTCTACTATAATGTTTCAGCTGGGTTTGGTATACTTGAGCAAGGTGTTGATCGCCATATCGTAGACCTAAGGGAGCTTCTAAAACTCTAAAGTTCCGTTGTTGGTCTACCGGAATTGTCTGGAGCAACTCCAATGCTTGGCCTCTTAAAGCCACGATTAATGCCTTAGCCTTCTCTTTGTCATTCCAGTTGTTTGCACTCGCTGCTGCCTCAAACTGTGTCTTGTAAGTTATCCAGGAACTTTGACCATCAAAGGAGGGAAGTTTTAATCGCTGGCCTGATAATACCACTTGCTGGTTTCCTCTTTCCCTCAACTGGTCTTTAAGTTTATCTATTTCTCCCTGTACCTGGTGCATTTTCTCTATGACTTCATTTACTTCTCCTTTGACTTCGCTTTCCTCTTGTTTGACTCCACTGACTTCTTCCGCTGCCTTATTTTTGAGTTCTTCAGTGACGGCAAATATGGCACTCTGTTGGCCTTCTATAATTTTCCTTAGTTCGTCTCTTTCTTCTTGTTGTTTAATGTCCAAGTCTTGCATGATTTTTCTCAATTCTTCCTGACGTCGTTTCTCTTCTTCTTGATGTCGTTTCTCTTGCTCTTGTTTTTCCTCTTGCCGTTTCTGTTCTTTTTCTTGTCGTTTTCTTTCCCGTTCTTCTTTCTCTTCCTGGCGTTTTCTTTCCTGTTCTTCTTTCTCTTCCTGGCATTTCTTTTGTTGGTCCATCATCATCTTTTGCATTTAGGCGAATAAGTCCTGTATTTGTTTTTCGGATGCCATGCTTCTGGTCGTTACCGGCATATGACTACGTTGAAATCAAATAAATTTAACAATTACGTCACTATCGGCAATGGGACTGTCCAGAAAAACCTCAAAATGGCACGATAAAATGTTCCAAAAATGTCTCAAAAAATGCACTTAACACTATTTTCCTGTTCGAAAATAACCCTCGAACAACGTCCAGTAAATCACTCCACTGTGTTAGCACTACTTCCCGAGAATACAGTGTCCAAAGCTTCTCGAACACTTCCGAAAAAATCCTCTTGTTAAAATTCCGCTTCTGATATCATTTGTTTTCGTGTTTCCGCCCTTTAGGAAACACCCTGTATGAATCCGTGGGTTCTAAATAATTTTAACAAGGGGTAAATCACTAACACTTTATTTAACAATTTACTGATTATACAAAACTTCTTATTTAATCAAAATAACATTTACAATTTGTTTACTTTATATTTAACCTCACTTTTTCGCTTTTCATCTTCTTCACTTTTATAAAACTTCTTCCCTTCCGCCGGTAATCGCGTCTTATATACTCTGAAATTGCCTCCAGAGTCATCCAGAATACAAGCGAGAATCTTCTCTAACCACACTCTAGAAAACTATCTCTTTCTAGAAGTTTCCAGTCACTATTAGGCATAGGCGTATCATAGGGGGGTGTAATGCATAACAATAATGTACCATTTTCTGTGATGCACGCAAAATTGTGAAGGATTTACAGATGCCATATGGGTGACACGAATCCGAATCTTCAGTGGCAGATTCTGCTTTTAGATTATTTACCTAACCACTTTCTTATCACTATAGTTTTGAGTCTACGAATTTCACTTCACTATGACTTAAAGAATAGGAACATAAGAGACTCGCATATAACAATGGGCCTTTCCCGCATGACTGAATTTTACTACTTCACTATAATCAAGCCATATAATAAACTGCAATATAATTTTATTTTAATTTAGTTTCTTCCAATTTTTTACGTTCTACCAAATATTTACATTACAAAATCAGTTTTATTTCAGGTAATTTGAAACGTAAGTTTTAAGGCGCCATGCGTGACGTCACACTGATTAGACCAATAAAAGTCGTATTCTTAATGAGGAATGAGGAATTGCCAGATGTATGTCTTTTTACATGAACATCGTATTTCCGTTATCAATTGTCTACTTTGAATAGCGCATTTTTTCGTTACAACGTATTCTTCGTTTCTCTGACACTAAATAAAAGCAAAAATTGTATCAACTTTTGACTGTATGAGTTTCTAAAATCTATATATCAGATTTATATTCTCTATTTTTGTTCATTTGGTTCACATATGGTATAATGCCAGTTTCATTTGGCAACGCTGTACTGAAATGTTCAAACTTTATTCGATAACCTCACTTTCTATTGTTTACGTTCGATACGAAAACTAATTTTGCTCTCTTCTAATTATAAAATGCCGCTTAAAAAGGTTTGTTTTGTACCAGTGTGTCCAAATAATAGTGAAAATAGTACGAAGTTATTTTTGCGAGTTCCAACAAATTTGGAAATTCGAAAATTATGGTGGAAAGTTGCAAAAGTTCCAGGTATTGTTTATACTGCTCCTGGATTTTTCTGTTGCGAAGATCATTTTAACGTATGTATATATTGTTCTTTCTTTTAGTGGACCTTTTACAAATCTGTCTTCACATTTACTCATATTTTTAAAAGAAATTAATACTATAACACCAAACAATAAGTAAACACGCTGGGCTGCACTCTCGTGATTTATGACAGATATCTTCTTGGCACTGTCAATGGGCGTCATAAACGCACGTTCTCAATTAAGCGTTACCACTTTGCAATATGAGATTCTATTGGTAATTCCTCATAAATGTACTTCAGGCACCAATAGAATTGCAGGTTGTGGAAAGCAAGGCAGAGAAGTGAGGTTCTTTTTGAATGCACCTTCATAGCTAATTCTGACGGCCGTTTAATCTCATACTGATTGGTGCAGTTTATGATGACGTCACATTGGCGCCCGAAAGCTATCGTTTCAAACTGCTGTTCATTTACGGAACATTTGTATTTTTTTTGTGGTATTTTACGCGCTCAGAAAAAAAATAAAAATTCATTTTTAGTAATATTTTGATAGGCTCTTTCCAATAACACAATAAAAAAAAATTCAGGGAAAAGCCCATTTTTTACAGCTTGCCTCTAGAAGCGACAGTTTTAACTACATTTAGCGTGTTTAGTTAATACGTAAATGATATGGATACTCTGAGCCTCCCTACTGTGGATATAAGTAAAAACAGACTGAACTCGGTTTTATGAACACACTTAATAATGCTATTTACACGGTTCGTAAACTAAATAAATAAGACACAATTTGGTTTATGCTGTCAGTATCATGAACTAATAATGACCAAATAAAATTGAAATTCCAAGGAGTTTTAAGTAAATCTGCTATACATATTATTATACATGTAATTTTAATGCACGTTGCATAAGAGTGATTATCGTTAAAGAAACAAAGTATTTTGCTTTCCGTTTTTTGTGGTCGGCGAGGTGTTGGACATCGTTTAAGATCATAGCCAAAGATCAACAAGCCTCGGGTACATTTTATTAAGAGACCTACACAAGAGACTTTTTTTTGGGACCAATTTGCAAAATATTCATGAGCAGGTTTCGAAATAGAGGTAAAAAGAAGTCGAGTATTTACTTAGGGTATGGTGTAGACAACTTTGTTTCAACATTAGGCAACCACTTGAAAACTATGTTGCTACCATTTTTAGATATGTTAGTAATTAGGACTAGTGAAGATAAGTTGGAATTTGATATGTACAGAAAAGATACAGCACTTTAAGGTGCTATACATCCCCAATGACTCACACCATGGCCTTAAGCTCAAAATGGTTTCTGTCACATCGTCTGTTAAGTTTACTTCCGAATAAACAGAAATTTGCAAAAGAGAAAGCTTTAATTATGAATATAGTTAAGATCAGGATACCCTGTAAACAAATTTAAGGAAACCCTTGGGAATTTTTCCAAGTTTTGAAACGAACGGAATTCAAGATTTTTATCAATTTCATATATACTCCGATTTACCTGTGGTCTATGTTCATCTGATGGTGAGAAAAAATGATGTGTTAGAATTGCAACTAACTGATATAGGTTGTCTGTTGTACAAATTGAGTGACAATAATAATAATGTCTTTTTATTTCAAAGTAATGTGTCGCGGTCGACTGAAACTATCATATGCAACGGCTGATATACGCAAATGTAATATGGGTTGCATATATCACAGGGGGTCAAGTTACCAGTTTTTATTTACGATGGATATACAGCGGTGTCGCGGTCGAGTGAGACTGCGTATATGCAACGGCTGATAAACGCAAATGTAACATGGGTTGTATATATCACAAGGGGTTAAGTTATCAGTTTTCATTTAAAGTGGAAATACAGCGGTGTAGTGGATCGTGCTATTTCTGGAAAAAGTTGAAAAACTTTATGTTTTATGTATGGTGTTATCATTTCCAATGTCCCGATGATGCAAGGATTGCGAAATCTGTGAATTTTTTTCTAATGGCAATTATAGTAGAGTGCAAATTAATTTCTATCTTTCCCCCCGTTGGCACTTTTAGAGTAAAATATATGACCTTACCAGATATGTTACGTATGCCCTGTAGATTATGAATCCACTTGTCGTCAAAAAATCGTCACGAATATAAGGGCACAAATCAAAATTTTCTAACTAACCACACCACGCGATAGAGTCAATCATGAAGCGTATTTTATCCAAAAATCATTAAATTCTCTGTAGAATTTCTATTTTTAAAATAAATAAAGAAACGAACTTTTACATAGGCTTATATGGCAGTAAAAATCAAAAATCCTCATTTTCTCTGTTCGACTACGGCTGAAAATTAATTATTTTTCGTCTACTTTTCCATTCCCACGACGATATCTCCCAAACTATTATATTTATCAAAAAAATATATTCTTTAGAAAATATTTGCCATATTTTCTAGATTACAATGGTTTTTAAATCAATTTTTTTGAGAATTTAATAACCATGATATTTAATAATGTGTAGCGTGATATCAATTTTCGAAGCTTATCAGCGGCATGCCTTCGTTAAAGATTCTCGCTCTCCCACTCTTTAAAACTGTTTCAACACACTCCACTTCGCACCCGCAATGGCCTATCGTAAGATAGATTAGCGCATGGTAACTTCCGTGGTTCATATTAATAAAATTTATATCTTGAAAATGATTACTATGGAATGAATAATATAAGTAGGTATATTTGTTTAATTAATAATTAATTCAGTGTTATTTCGCCTTACATAAAATTTTTGTGTAATGTATTAATACGTTATAAGAAACTCGGCAGTTTGATGTTAGCAAGATACTTTCAGCTGGTATGTATTTTTTTAACAGAATTTTCTACCATATAGATAACTGAAGAAGAAATGAAAATGGAAAGTACTACTGATAGCGCAAGTTCGGAAAGTGAGATTGAGACAAAAATAAAATTTGAAGAAAAACAGATTCGTAAAATATTATGCTTTAATTGTGTGAAACCGGGCCCTGTAAACAAAGGTTTTGATAAATCGTTTGCAATATTTACTGATTGTTTAAAACTCCGTGAAAAAATAAGTAACCAAAGAGAAGATGATGTATATTCTAGAACTATGCGATTTCGAAAAACAAATCATTTTGGCTGTTTGGTTTGGCACCGAAATTGCTGTTCTAGTTTTACTGGCAAAAGAAATATGGAACATTGAAGGAGAAAAATGGAGAAAGAGAAAAAAATTAAAAACAGTTCAGATGGATGGAGTGCATGTCCAATAACTTCTTCAGGCGTGTCCTTGCGTAAAATTATTTTTTTTTCAATAAAATAGCTTTCTCAAGTAATGACCAGGAACACAGAAAGAAAAATAAGACTATTAGCCCACCAAAATCCCATAATTTTCTAAAGAATTTGTGCTAACGATTTAAATGCTATAGAAACTAAATATCATGTTTAATATTTCTAAAGTCACAATAGAAAATGCAAAGTTTCATGCCTCGTTTTCTGAATTAACATATTTTTCGTTTCTCTTTGTAGATTTAACAATTTTGACTCCTTTGCCGGTAAATTTATAAGTAGTCTACTGATCTCTCTTTTAGACCTATATCTATCCATTCTAGATACTTCTCATCATAAATTGACGACATACCATACCCTTTTTGCTTTAAAAACTGTTTCTCAAGAATTTTACATATTTTAGTAGAACTCCGTTCGTTGTCTGTCCGTTTTCCACTTTTATTTTTATTGTTAGATAGACCTCTGCATTTTATATAGCGACTTTAGAAACATGAAATATGATATTCAATTTCCATAGGTATTAAATCGTTAGCACAATTTTTTTCGAAAATTATGAGATTCTCAGTTAGCAGTCTTAATTTTCTTTCTGGTTCCGTGGTCATTACTTGAGAAAGCTTTATTGTTGTACTTCTGACAAAAGTACATTTCTGTATTTAAAAAAATTATTTTACGAAAATACACATAGGAAAAAGTTGATGGACAGGCAATTTCGGTGCCAAACCAGTCAAAATTGTTTGTTTTCTTGAATGACATAATGCTAGGATATAGATCATCTTCTCCTGGGTTACTTATTTTTTCATAGATTTTTAAACAATCAGTAAATGTTGCAAACGATTTCTCAAAACCCTTGATTACAGGGTCCGGTTTCATACAAATTAAGCTAATATGTTACGAATCTGTTTTACATTAAATTATATTTTTCTCAATCTCACTTTCAGAACTTGTGCTATCAGTAGTACTTTTCAGTTTAATTTCTTCTAAAAAGCATATACATCAGTTACCTATATGGTAGAAAATTTAAAATACATACCAGCTGAAAGTATCTTGCAAACAGTGAACTATAGGGAGTTTTTTATAATGTGTTAATCTATTACACAATAATTTTAGGCAGGCCATAATTTTTATGTAAGTCCATGTAACACTGAATTAATATTCTACAAATATACTTACATGTATTTCGTAGTAATAATCATTTTCAAGACATAAATTTCAAAATATTATGAACCACGAGAATTACTAAGCGCCAATCTATCTAACGGTAGGCCAGAGCGGGTGCGAAGTGGGGTGTGTTGAAACAGTTTTAAAGAGTGGGAGAGCGAGAATTTCCAACGAACGCATGCCGCTGATAAGCTTCGAAAATTGATACCACGCTACACATTATTAAATATTTTGGTTATTAAATTCTCAAAAAATCTGATTTAAAAACCATTGTAATCTGGAATATATGGCAAATATTTTATAAAGAATATATTTTTTTGATAAATATAATAGTTTAGGAGATATCGTCGTGGGGATGGAAAAGTAGACGAAAAATAATTAATTTTCAGCCGTAGTCGAACAGAGAAAATGAGGATTTTTGATTTTTACTGCCATATAAGCCTATGCAAAAGTTTGTTTCCTTATTTATTTTAAAAATAGAAATTCTACAGAGAATTTAATGATTTTTGGATAAAATACGCTTCATGATTGACTCTATCGCGTGGTGTAGTTAATTAGAAAATTTTGATTTGCGCCCTTATATTCATGACGATTCTTTGACGACAAGTGGATTCGTAATCCACAGGGCATAAGTAACACATCTGACAAGGTCATACATTTTACTCTAAAAGTGCCAACGGGATCGAAAACTAAGCGACTTTTGTCAACGCGAGCACTCTACTATTACCTTCAGACATTTTTCCAGTTTGATTGGCCTATTTACAGCTTATCCTCTATAGGCAAAAATTCGACATTCGAGCCTGAAAATTTAACCTACATATATATGTACCCTGGGAATCATGATGTATATCATGTGCGAGTACTGCGAGTAGTTTAGTATTCGATTTGTATAATCAGAATCTTGGATTTTTAAGGATGTCATGTAGAGTTTAAATCTCGTACAGTGTTGACAACCAGGCTGTACTTCGAAATGAGCGACACTAAAAACTTGAAATATGAATGCAACTAAATATTTATCCACAAACATGGATTCCTCGAATTCGTGATCAGTGTGATCACATCTAAATTACAGATTTAGAAAACAATGCATTCCTACGTAACAGTGGGATAATATAATAATAACCTATAAATTATAACTGAAGTTACGAGAGGTATTAATATCAATTTAATGACACGCGACCTTCGTTGGGACATAAGTTGACAACTACACATTATTAATGAACATATGAAATAAAACTTAAAACCTTGGCCTTCGGACAATATTATGGTATACGTACAAAGTTAAGTAAATACATATGAGGAGCATATCTTATCATTATAGGTGAAAGTACAAAGTGGAAAGTTGTACTTATGAAAAAAGTGTAATTATATTTAAATGAAGTCAAATGAGTACCTACATCAAACCGGAAAAAAACTATTTATAAGAAACACTCCTAACCTCTTTCAAACAAATAGGCAAACCATAAAGTTCTCAAAGCTTATCAGTTATCATAGCTATATTGAAAAAAAAAATGTTTGTCAAATACTATACAAATACTGTTTTATCGCAGATTAATCGCCATATTCACGAGTCATTCTTGTGAATATAATTGTATTGTAAAAAGTAATCAATTAATTGGTTATTATTAATTAATCAGTCATTTTCGCGATTTATTAAGACATCTTATTATTCTCCATTGTTAATAACCGCATTATAATTCTTACTATTCTCTTTGGATATTAAAGGGAAAAATATTCACAGAAATCTCAATAAAGATGCTTTCTTTTGTACTGTTAAATGGGTAAAAATGAAAACTGTTATTGATGAATCAAATAAGAAATTTAAAATAATATGTCTAAGGGTCGGTTTTTCAATGTCCAGTTTAAATAGCTTAACCGTCCGATAAAATTTATCTGGCAGATAAACTGTTTTTCAATGTACAGGTAATATTTACCGAAGAAACTCACTATCTGAAAGTAAATTTAGCAGAAAGTTGAAAGTGCCAGTTAAGGATTTATTCTACTGTTAGTGGATTTGCACATGCACATTTGGTTCAATTTCTGACAATTCTAAAACATTCTAACCTAAAAACCAATGTGATTGACTGATATGTTCGTTTTTAATTTGTGATTTATATTAAATATGTTATTGCCAATAATGAATAATAATAAAAATATTCTGGATATGAGTGATTATGACGATGATATTAAGTATACAATTGATAAATATGAAAGGAGACCCTATACCATAAGGGAACGAGAAAACAATTTTGAGAATTATGATGATAAAGATGTTTTAATAAGATTTCGACTGCGTAAAGAAACTTTTTTACATATTGTTGAGATGATAAAGGAAGTTGCAGGGATAATTCTGATTCTACAATCACTTAAAGTGTAGTTAGCACCTTTTTTCCTTTTTACGTTCTCTATTGCAATTATTGCTGATACACAAACGCACAAAATTAAGAACAGAACATCAATCAACACGTTAGACAACGCAATGAATTTTGAGGTTAAATCAGATAAACTGTCACTAAAACACGCGCGCAATTTGAATTAAACCAATTGAAAGAAACTTCAGGTAGAATCAGTAGTGTCAACATAGCTAAGAAATAATTCAACTCATGAATACGTAGCTGGCAGTTAAATTACTGTTGATAAACACTACCATAGATATAACTGCCAGCTAAGCGTAACTAGCAGCTACCTATCTGGGTAATGCGGTAGGTACAAAGCGAGCAGGCGGTATCTTTACCTATTCAATGATACCGCCGCGCGGACTCGTTCGACGGGAATTTTTTATGTGACTTATAAATATGAAGACAACTTTACGTCTTTGATTGCTCTCTACTTTCATTAGGTATTTTGAATTGATTTATTTAACGCTGTGGCTAGCCTCCCGGTACCGGTATCTGGATAAATCCCGGTACAATGTTGACGTATACATGATGACATAATGGCCTACCGGTATTTGCAACGCTGTGGCTAGCCTCCCGGTACCGGTATCTGGATAAATCCCGTCAATAAACGTATAGTTTCGAAGTTTCTTACTTTTAAAAATAATGGTTTGTCATTGACCACTCATCCTTAATGTTATACCAGTTGACATTAAAATATTCAAAGACAACTTTGGGAACATTTTTGCATAGTCTTCTACAAGTCCTCGAATTCCTCCACAGTTTTAGAGTAAACCATTTTTTGAGGAATTTCAAGACTTAGGTTCCGTCGCCCAAAAGATATGCCCGTTTTTCCGCAAGATATTTGTCTCTGAAATATGCGCATGGTGTGGAAAATACAGATAATAACATTAGCGTTTGGAAAACTTTGTTTAACGAGTAAATCTCTGTCCGTCATTACACACTTTGTCTCCGTCCACTTAGAATTTTTAAGTTTAAACTCATTTACAAGCCACTCAAAACTTTCTTTGTCTTCATGAACCAGTAAACAAAATGCGACTACTTCTGTTTGGCAATTGCCATCTTCACACACAATTAAAAACAAGGGAATATCTATATTAATTAACTTATAAATTTCATCAAGACTTAAAAACTCTGGAAAAGCATCGAAGGTAATTTTCATCTTTTTGGTTTGCATAAACATACTTCTACTAAAATTGTTACTCTCATCTTCACTTCACAGTCATATGATTTTCTTAAAATATTTACACACTGCTCTAAATCTATAGGTGCTTTATTGGCTGGACTTTGCTTAATATTAGATAAATCTTATAGAGTTAGTTTTAAACCGGTATCTTCCTCCAACATTTCCTTAACTTTCATCTTATTTGCATCCAGCAACAATAACTCTTTTGCGTTTCGGGAAACTCGGAATGCAATGCAAGCAGGACAAGGATTTTCCTTTTTGAAAGTTCTTACCTCTTTTAAATTCTTTCCCGCTTTTCGACATTTTTGGCCTCCGAAAATACAACAGTATTTTATTTCATAATATTTTAATTCCGCTCTAATGGGCTTTTAAATTCTGGCCGAAGCAGTAAGCCGTGCGTCTCGTTTCCAGTACTTCGAAAATGTTTTACCTTCATATTGTCTCATAGCTGTATTTACCTCTTGAAACGTTTTAAATGTCTGACCAACGAAAAACATTATTAGTTAACTTTATACACTCACACTTGCAAAAAGAACAATTATTAAATTATTTATCCAGATACTGGTACCGGGAGGCTAGCCACAGCGAGGTATACATTAACATTTGTAGGTTAGGCTTACAATTCAGTATCGCATGTCGTGTCGATAAAATCGAACAATTCTACCGGGATTCATTACAAATACCGGTAGGCCATTACGTCATCATGTATACGTCAACATTGTACCGGGATTTATCCAGATACCGGTACCGGGAGGCTAGCCACAGCGTTTATTTAAATATAGTGGAATAAAACTAACATAAGGGTCTAAAGGCCTAAAAAGGAATTATCTTATTATAGCCATTTTCTCTCTAGAACCTGTAAACATTTCGACTCCCAATAGGCCCGTTCAGCATTTTTTTTTTATTTTAGAAATCGAAAGTAGAGCACTTTAGGATACGTTTCGCAATTGTTTGTTAGACGTTATTATAAACATTTCAACTTGAAATTTCGCTTGATGGTTTAACTCTGGAAGGGGAATATTCTTCTAAAGTTTGGTTAAAATATGTGCATTATTGTTCAAGTTAGAAGCCAAGGTCTCAGATTTTCTTATAATATTTTTCAACCACCTACCACCCCTACTCCATTTGGTACACGTATGTATTATAACGATATCTGGAATTAGATTATATCTTGAGATGGTTCCATTGAAGGGTTGGGGATTAAATAGGGGCAAATAGGGGAAAACAAGTAAAGCAAGTTGGTAACAGTATACTGACTTGAAATTCAGTGTATGTACTAGAAGCTAAAGCCTCAGATTTTTTTATAATTATTTTTCAAACCCCTACCACCCCCACTCCATTATTAAAGAGGTTGATAAAATAAAATTGAGATATTCATTTGAAATTTGGTACACGTATGTATTATAACGACATCTGGAACTAGATTATATTTTGAGATGATTCCGTTGAAGGGTTGGGGGTTAAATAGGTGAAAATAAGTAAAGCAAGCTGGTAAGAATACAGAATTTTGGGATTTGGTGTATAGGTTAGAAGCGAAGGGTTTTTTTATATTGTTTTCCATCCCCCACTCCCTTATTAAAAGACTTGGATAAAATTAAATTGAGATTTTCAATTGAACTTCGGTTCACGTATGTATTATACCGACATCTGAAACTAGATTATATTTTGACAGAATTCCGTTGATGGAGTGGGGGGTAAGTAGAGGTAAATAGAGAAAAGTAAGTAAAGCAAGCTGGTAAGAGTAGAGAAACTTAGGATTCGGTGTATATACTAGAAACCAAGGCCTCAGATTTCTTTCTAATGTTTTTCTATGACTAGTAATTTCCACATACTAGAGTGCAAATATAGTCAAGGTGTTTCCTTTAAAGTGACTTGAATGAAAAATGTGGATGTGGAAGTAGTGATTCCTTAGGCAGTGGTTTTTAGTTTTACTCCAATACACGCATCTACGCATATATTTTGACTATCGCAACAAAATATTTGCAATAATTCAATTTTATTTAAGTAATTAGAAAAGAAAAATTTTAAAACGATAAGATTTTTAAAGCAATAAAAATTGTGTGTACTACTATTATTATTGTTATGGTTACAAAGTTCAACTTAACTAAAACAACAGTTTAACATATTAACAAAAATAAATGCGTTCGAGATGTATGATTTAGAATTTCTTTGCGAAACAAACGCATGTCTGTATTTAATTGCAAGAACATCTGAAAAGCTTGACTTTGATGAGAAATTTAATGCAACTTTCTGCAAGATGTCACTGCCAAACTAGACATTGATATTCCATGTGCTGTCGCCACATAATTACTGCAATTACTGCTTCCGATGAGTCTGCAAGTCCTCTACTAACTTTAGGAGCTGATAATAGAACAAACAGTTGTCTATTGTATACATTTGAAATATTGTAACAGTTCCATTGTTATAATGGGTGCAGGCGACTCTGTCATATTATTGAGACTGAAAAAAATATCTAAAAAAAATCTGTTGTGCCTTGAAAAGTTTTTTTTCAAGTCCACATATGACGATTTTTTTCAGGTTCTTAGTTGCATTTTAAATGAGAACAATCATAAAGCTACTATCAAAAAATGACGAGAAGTAAAACGCTTGAGAGCCCCATTTTGCATCTTTTGCTGCCGGTACAAACTTAGCTATTGACTGTACGGCTGGTTTTGGTGTTATAACCATTATTATACAGAATTATATGCTAAAGTAAAATGGTAACTATAGTTTTTCGTCATATCTCGCTTGGTTTTCAAGATATTGACAAACAAGGATATTTTAAATATTGTCTAAATGTTATTCGTGGCATTATCTTAATTTTTTTCTTCTTCTTTGGGACTTCCTGCCACATGTATTTTTTCTTTTTAAGCGGTGCTCGTGGAATCTACAAAATATCACAATTAACCAGTTACTGGTAAATAACCTCTACGCCTGTGACTTTTGCGTGAAAGGATCAGTTAGAGGTTGCTTTAAAAAAAAAATAAACAACACAAATAAGTATAAAAACTTGAAATTAAATATTTCGCCGACGTTTCGGAAATCTAATCTGTTTCCTTTTTCAAAGCTTTTTGGAAAAATCTTTTTTGCTGTATATGATAAATACACAGTTCTAAGAATGTTTGTTATATTCAATATCCATAGATACACTTACTATTTACATAGAACTGTTGATATAGTTAACAGTTCTTTTAGTTTTTATACAATGTTAAGTTTGTGAAGTTCTTCTTTTAACATTGGCAACCAAGTTGTACAGACATACGGAACAATTCGACACGCATCTATCCTCATTCAATAATATTATCGCGGATTCTTTAATTTTTCTTTTTTTCCTATCTGCCTCTTTTGTTAAAATTTTTGCCGAGTTCCAGTTTATTCTATGTCCGTTCTCCCAAGCGTGTTCGCAGATCTTGGACCTCTGAATTTCATTTATTCTGATAATATTTTGATGTTCGCCCAATCTTACACTAAAAGGAACACGAGCACCGCTTAAAAAGAAAAACATACATGTGGCAGGAAGTCCCAAAGAATTGAAGAAGAAAAAAATTAAGGATATTTTGTTGCTAACTTTGGTAAAAACTAGTGGTATCGAAAAAAGAGGGGGTACATATCTTACAGTAAGTATACAATTCAATTTTTTATGATGACCTGTGAAGATCAATTTCCGCAGATACCACTTGAAATTAGTTAATGTTCTTGACATATTCTTGGAATCTCATATTAGCAGTTGTTGATATGGCCAGGTGGTCGAAGGTATACCATTTTGTTTGCTACCTTAAACTCATCTATCAGGTGGTTGAACGCGATGTACCGGCCATCACAATTTTCGGACTTGTATTTTTATTTACATGCATTTCACCCAAGCAAGTTTTAATCATATTAGTCTTCATGTAATTGGCGAATAATCTCCATCAGCCCACTGTTTGTCCCAGTCCACGTTGCTAATAGACCAAGAGCCTGTATTAGGATAAAAGTGGTACGAATTGCTACTAAGACGCATATTATACATATTACGCAAGCCCAGAGAAGTTCTCTATACCACATTATTAACGTGCTTGGCCGTACCGACGCTTTATCCACTCAGGTGTTTAATACTCAAAATTTTAACACGTTGCTACTTACTGGCAATATGAAATTATGATCTGGCATCTAAAAATGTACAGGAATACAAACTCGCCAGTAATTTTACGACGTCCATTTTGTTTTGTTGGAGGAATGTACATAACTCAAATTTCGAATGAGTTGCTACTACAAAAAAACTATATCATTTGTTAATTTATAGTGTCTACATTATAAAGCAATAAACGGCAGTTAAATATTCTCGTCCATTTTTTTACAAAATTTTAAAATATTATGAAATTAGACTGAAAACTTGAAAATTTTGTATGGTTTTTCAAAAAATTCATTTAGACAAGAAGGAATGAATATTAAGACTCAAAACATCATTTATTGTTGGGGGTATATAAAACAAGTTTGTGAGGTCGCCAGTCAAATTCATCACCTTATGCTCTTTTCCAGCCCTTTTAAAATACGCATTTTGTAACAAAATGATGTTTAAAAAAACACCTTTTTTCGAGTGTTTTTAATAAAAAATAGTCATTTTTGGACGTTTTGACGAAAATACCCCATTTTTCAACCCTTATTAAGGGGTCTAAATATACTAAAAATACACGTTCAAATTTTTGTCTTCTTCTATTAATGCCAATGGGGATTTTAGCTCGTTTTAAGTTTTTTTTTAGCTAAACGTACATTTTTTAAAGATCCGCAATGCTATCTTACCTTCAACCCCATTATAAATAACCATGTTCAATCCCTTAAGTGAAAATGACGCATTTTTTGTTAAATGCAATGTTTCATATGATGATTTACGTACAAATTTATATACGTATTTTAACTATTATAATTTTTGAACGTTTAAACGAAAATGCCCTCCTCTCAACACGCATGCAGAGTACTGGGTCAGAATAGTTACTTTGAAAAGATTTTTACAGTATTGGTGTCAAACCCCAAAATCTTATAACTGTCAGTTCTTGAAGTACCGGTGGGAGTTTTATTGACTTAGTTTATCTGTAGGCTTACGTGTAACTGTGGATGGTCTTCGCTACGCGTCTGAAGAATACGTCATAATTTTTTTATTAAATGGCGCCAGAAGTAAACGGTGAGTGCATTGAGGGTGAGTGAATCTGTCCACCTTAGTCGGGTTCTTTACAATTTGTAGAAAAGTTAAAGGCGAGAAAAGGAAAATATTTACTTTCCGTTAATTCTGAATTTGAATAACTGTCTGTTTTATGTCTTCTAAATTTTCAATTAACTAACCACATTTTTTAACCTTTGATCGAACCATTATTTGAAATGTTTCAAGCATATTTAATATCTACGATTCTTATACGCTGTTTAACGTCTTATTTAAATTATTCTTTATTGTTGTTTAATTACTAATTTCGATTTCATAATGTATAGAAAAAAACACGAAACTTACTAGTATTTAAATTTTTCTCTTATCACAAATCAATAAATAACTAAAACCCTACTTCACATTTGACAAGTTACTTTTTTAAATTTATGAGTTTATACTACGCATTTTTTAGATCTATTTCGGCAATAACCTTGCCATGTTTTACAGGGTGAATCGTTACAAAAATCTGAAATTTACGTCGTCGGAAATATATCAGTTCGTAAATGTTAATGAACTCAAAATACCAACATTTTAGATAATCTAATAATTTATCTGGTGCATGGTCGTCTTCAAATTAAGATAAAGCAATGAAATGTGAAGGGCTTGAGGATACCTTGATATGCAAAAATTGAACAAAAGTTAATCGCCTTCAAGAGAAAACTAGCAAATAAATTTTTTTAAGTATTATTAAAAAAAATTGAGGCCTTGGCTTCTAGTACATACACCGAGTTTCTGTACTCTTACCAGCTTGCTTTGCTTATTTCCTCCTATTTAACCCCCAACCCTTGAACGAAATAATCCCAAAATAGAATCTAGTTCCAGATATCATTATAATACATACGCATATCAAATTTCAAGTAATTATCTCAATTTATCAACCCCTTTAATAATGGAGTGGTGGGGGGATGGAAATTGTTATAAAAAAATTTAAGGCCTTTGCTTCTAGTACATACACCAAATCTCACGTTTCTGTACTGTTACCAGCTTGCTTTACTTATTTCTCCCTATTTACCCCCAACACCGGATGTGTGCAAAAAAAAGTCCAGTTCCAGATCTTGTTATAATATATGCGTGTACAAAATTTCAAGTCAATATTTTAAACCGTTCCGGAGAAAACGTGATTACAAAACAAGTTACAGACAGACCGACAGACAGAAAATTTTTTTCGCTCAAATCTCCACGTTTCATGGCATTCTAAACATATTTCAAGAATTTTTTTTTTACGAATAGTATACTTCCAATCTACTACGTGAATGTGGAAGTAAAACTATGTGTTATAAAGAAACATTTTTGTATTATACTTTTAGAGAGTCAAAAAATGGGAATTGGCGATTTTTCAATTTTTTCGAATTAATAGCATTGAAAATATCAACTTTACGAAAAAAATTATGGAATATTTATTGTTGGAAATTGGTAAAAAATATTTAAAAACATTGTTTGATTGAACAAATGTAGTATTTCCTTTTGTTATAAACAAAATTGTTTTAAACAATATCAGATCAAGTTACCGTTTAGTAACATGGATTTTCAAAATCGATAGTGTTCCTGAATAGTTAGAGGGACGGGACAGTAATGGCTGCAGCATTAGCAATGTATGATATTTTTTTTTTCATGGAGTTTAGGTCCCCCACTACAACTTTGTTATCTGAAGTAATGCTCTAGTGCTTCGCTGGGAGGCGCTGGAGCGCCTTAGGGTAAAAATTTTTAATCAATTCAAAAGCATTTTTAATCATGTCTGAAAATGATTCCACAGCATCTGTAAGACCCCAAAATCACGTGAAACCCATTTTTACAAGTCACCCTCTGCAAATAAATTTCCCAGCATATCAAAGAAAATATAAAAGTTCTAAAGTATTAAGTGAGCTTGATCGATTCGTATTGACATGGAAATTACCCGAATATGCTTTTCTGACAAAATTGATCTCGTCAAAGTGCGGCTTTTTATCGCAAAGTGCGCGTTGGCGCTGTATCCCATGCAAAGCGTAAAACCTGTCCACTTCTGATACTGCAATACGATTATATGTTCCCCTACGTAAATTTTTGCGCTGAATTGATTGCGCGGGGTCCCGGCTCCCCTGACCCCCCCCCCCATGCTTCACCCCTATCAGGCAAAAACCACCCCCGAACGCGTTTTTCGCTGTTTGCGATGCGGGAATGGTTCCTTTTTGTTTTTTCAATCAAAAATATGATGAATATGACCAATACCAACTGAGCCGGTTCTTTTGAATTTTTGAAAAATACGTCCAACTGTCGAATGAGAAACAGACTTTTGGGGGTATCTTAGGTTAAAAATATCAGCTGTGTCCCTATTTGTTTTGTTTTGGCCGTGAATTAAAATGATTTCAATTGTTTCTTCTCTAGCAAGCATCTTTTGAATGATCAACAGCAACAGAAAACTTATATTTTATTATAGACATTAATAAGACATCGATACGTCAAAAGCATTTGTTTTCAAAACTTACTTGATTACCTAGCGAACGTTATTAAATAAATCCGTATTATTCACGTTTGAGACTTTTCAGGTAAATTTAAATAGGAATAGAGTCTTATTTAGGTATGTGATCTAAATTTGATTTAAATTAACAATGATTTCTTTAATATTTAAGCCGATTATCGTGCAAAATTTCACAATAAGGGTTCAGAATTACTGAAAATGTCTTGTTGTATTGTATTGTATATGTATTATTTGCATTGAAATATTTCAAATTAACTCAACTGTAAACAAAAAATTAAATGTTACATAGTTTTGGAAAAAAAATGAAAAACTAAAACATTGAAATTTTCAAACCAAACTTCATATTTAGATCCTTATAATTACAAACAACTTTTCCTTATTGTGTTTTCCATATTTTGATAAATAAGGGTATTTTAGGCCATTTTAAAATTTCTAATGACATTTTGCAGGTCATAGTTGTGACATGACAAATATTTTTGGCAATTTTGTGATTATTAATCATGCTGAAACTAATGGTGTGTTCTAAACCAGCGATTTAACACAAAAGAACAAAAACATATCGAGTCGCACTATGTATTAGCTCGAAAACGCGTTTTGTGGGTGGTTTTTAGCCAATAGGTGTGAATCTAGGCGCGGGGGAGGGTTGAGACCTATCCCAATCGATTCAGAGGCCCAAAAGACATAGGGGGATCGTGTCTTGCTTGTCTTGATCACCACTTGTCATTTTTCCGGTCATTGGACTGGATGATACCTGCCTCTCGGCAGCGCTGAATCATCTTGTCCCATTTTTCTGAAACTAATTATTTCATAATATTTGGGTGTTTCAGAAAGCAGGGTGATAATTTCAGACATGGCACAAACGTTTTACGAATTTGGGCCCAACAAATAAAAAAAAATTGTAATAATAAAATGGCCAGACCTGGAGCGATACAAATTTTTTCACGCGATATTGGGTATATAATGTGCCATCCTGCTAAATTTTTTCTTCCAAATTTACCTTTTTTTCTCAAATTTTTGTTATGCTGGGAAAGGACCCCGCACCAAATACATGGGAAAATGGATTTCGGTGAAATTCTTTCTAACTGGGGGGAATCAATCCGTTATTTGATGCAGAAAAAAGTTCCCAACTTGGGTCTGAAAATCCCGGTGTCAAAAGTTACAGCTTATGAAAGTCGGCTATTTTCTGCCAATTAACAAGTAAAGTGCAATGTATACCTGCACTCCTGAAAAAAATCAATAATATAAAAATACAAAAACGTTTTTATCCCATAAAAATAAGTCCATTCTCTCTTTTTACAACCCGGCGATATATACATCGAAAACACCTTGGTACCGCCGGCATTAGCATTACCCTATGTGCACCACGAGGAGGTTGCGCGGTCGGATTTCGCACATCGTGTGGCCCTGAAAAGGGCCGTTTAAGGGTTGATAATACACTCCTTCCTATTATATATACGTATATATACATACATACGTATCAAACATATCTCCAGGGATTCATGCATATTGCACTTTGCTTGTTAATTGGCAGAAAATAGCCGACTTTCATAAGCTGTAACTTTTGACACCGGGATTTTCAGACCCAAGTTGTATTGGGAACTTTTTTCAGCATCAAATAACGGATTGATTCCCCCCAGTTAGAAAGAATTTCACCGAAATCCATTTTCCCATGTATTTGGTGCGGGGTCCTTTATGTGCAAAGGGTGACTTGCCTGAAAATGACTTTAGGGTTTTACAGATGCTGTGGAATAATTTTCAGACAATATTAAAAATACTTTTGAATTAATTAAAAATGTTTAATCTAAGGCGCTCCAGCGAATCGCTAGAGCTTTTCTCCAGAGAACAAATTTGTAGAGGGGGACTTAAACTCTATGAAAGAAATCATACATTGCTAATGCTGCAGTCATTATGGTCTCCGTCTCTCTAACTAGAACTGATTCCAGCAAGAAATAACTGCATTCGAAATGTATTTGAAGCGCGTGCGCCCATACCACCTGGTCTAATTCTACAAATAAAAATGTTCACGAAAGAAAAAATTCAGTTATGCTAATACAATATTAAATGTACGCAGATATACAGTTATTATATTATTTTACTTTATTATTCATTGTAGCACTTTTCCTGTACGATCTCTGCCGTATTCCATCCAATCGACTCGACTCAACGATTTATCATCTTTTCTTTTTATACTGAAGTAAAAGTCCCAATCTTAAGATTTTTATGTATTCTCGAGTGCCATGGTGGGTAGTAACTCTCGACGTTGTTATCATTGTCAGCTGAATCGTGCTCGCTATATTAACAATTTCAGAACGATGTAATTTCAGCTGACCTTATGAAGGTCAAACGTATGACAATATGTTCTGTACAGTTAGAAGATATACTGTGTCAAATATAGTAAAAGTGATGATAGGTAAAAGCTTCAATTTGCATTTGTCACAACAATGTGTCGGTGTTTTTTTAATTATGAAGTAGCTGAAACGACTCCTCAAAAATCGAGTACAGTTCCCACTCCCATCTTTGTTCGAAATAAATATGAAATTAACTGTCTGATAATTCTGAATTTAAACTTCAGGATGGAATCGAACTATAGACCTTCTGATCTCTAATCACTTATTTTCCGTTCGAATAATGTTTAATTAAAAGCGGACTGTAGGACTGGTATGATTTGCCTCGTTGCAACTGATGCAATTCATATAGCGAACATTCATAAAAAAAGATTAGACAAAAAAAATTGCAAATAACGGAATTTTGACTCACCTTTTGTGGGGATGCAAACTGGAGGAGGTATGGTCTAGTTTTAGATGTCCCATAGAAAAACTTAGAATATTTTAAGAAAACACTTTGAGCGCACACGTGTGTGTTGTAATGTCGAAGGACGACTCTCTTCTCTTTTTGCTTCTCGACCGCAGTGGTGGGGCGAGAAGGAATAGTGAATAGGAAACAAAAAAGGTAAATAAAAAGAAAGGAATGTCAAAATTATTCTCCGAATAATTAAAATATAAATTAACAAGTTATTTAATTGTTACGCATACACACATGCCCATATACATATGCACGCGTGGAGCAGAAATAATAATAATAATAATAATAATAATGATAATATTAATACCAAAAAAAAATTAATAAGTTTATTCTAAGATACACATTTTAACTACGAACGAAACATTCCCACCCACCTAAAAATACAAAGTATTTTTAAGATGTTTCAGGTAATGGGCATAATTTAACTAATGGGCGTTTAAGTAACCCATTAGTAGTTTTAACGGTGGCAACCCTTACTACACCGTCAGTGCCGGCATGTAATTGTACCACCCGCCCAAGTCGCCAATTTAAAGGGGGTAGCAATTCATTTTTAATAACTACCATGGTACCAATGGCAATAGACTTTGAAGTATCATGCCATTTAGCTCTCTGATGGAGAGTGTGCAAATATTCTTGATGCCATCTGTTCCAAAAATCTCTATGTAGGCGCTGTAAAAGTTGCCAACGAGTTAATCGATTTAAATTAGTCTGAGAAAAATCAGGGTCTGGTAAGGTTGTCAACGGTTCTAACGTTAAAAAATGTCCCGGAGTCAAAACTGAAAGATCATTTGGATCTGCACTAACCGGGCATAAAGGACGCGAATTCAAAACAGCTTCGATTTGTATTAAAACAGTGTTTAGCTCTTCGTAAGTGAGAACTTGTTCTCCTACAATTCTACGAAGATGTGACTTTACTGATTTTATACCGGCCTCCCAGAGTCCACCGAAATGAGGAGCCGATGGCGGATTAAAATGCCAATTAATGGCTTCTTTGTCAGCTAAGTTTTTCATGATTTGGAATAAGTATTTATTAGCGCCAACAAAATTCGTTCCACAATCCGAATAAATATCGCTACAGCGCCCGCGGCGAGCAATAAAGCGGCGAAGCGCAGCTAAAAAGGCCTCAGTGGATAAGGCTGAAACAAGTTCCACGTGAACTGCCTTTATAGCACAACATACAAATAAGCATATGTAAGCTTTAACGGTTTTAGAACCACGTACTCTACCCATAGAAATATTAAAAGGGCCGCCGAAATCTACAGAAACATGCGAAAAACATTTAACTTGCGAAATACGAAATTTTGGTAAATTGCCCATAGGGGGTTGAAATGGCGTTGGATTTGTTTTCCAACAAGTATGACATTGTGAAATAACTTTCCTAATAATTCTTTTACTGGAAAAAATCCAGAAATTTTGTGATAATAAAAAATGTGTTGTTTGAACCCCTGTATGTAAAAATATGATATGAATTTCGGAAATTAGTAAATCTGTAAATCGACTATGGCTCGGCAACAGAATAGGAAATTTTTTATCATAACTTAATGTAGAATGGTGTAAACGACTTCCTACCCTTAAAATTCCTGTATCATCTACAAAAGGATTTAATTTTTTGAAGGCTTTTGGAAGAGATATATTATTTTTAATGTGAGAGATTTCAGTTTTAAAATGGCTACATTGTACACGTTTGACAATTACCATTAATGCTGTTTGTAATTCATTTAATGTAAGAAAACCAACCCTTTTATGTTTCGGATTCTTAGCATTGAAAATAAATCGTAAAATGTAAGCTATAATTCTTTTAACAGTAGCAAGTGAGGAATGGTTTTGTAAAAGTACATCAATATTATCCAATGAATGAAAAATTACGAAAGAATTTACTTTCTTTTCTAAATCAATATTAGAATTAGATGCACGAACACAATCGGGTATGTTCCAAGTACTTTGTGGCTGAGATAGAAATTCAGGACCCACCCACCATAGGGTACAGTGTATAAGCTCAGACGGAAAAAATCCCCGTGAACCACAATCTGCGGGGTTTAACGAAGACGGTATATAATGCCAAAACTCCGGCGCGAGTTTTTCTTGAACATACGTAACTCTATTGCTTACGAATGTTTTCCACCGATGAGGGGATGATTTTAGCCACGTCAATACAACAGTTGAATCGGACCAAGCAAAGATATTTAACGGTGAAATTTTGTAATCTAGAGCAGTTAACACAAAATGAATTAATTTTGAAAGCAATACTGCAGCACAGAGTTCAAGTCGAGGTATAGACAATCTTTTTAAAGGTGCCACCTTCGATTTTGCACAAATAAAATAAGTTTTTATGTTACCATTTGTATATATTACACGAAGGTACAAAACCCCACAATATCCCACTTCCGAACTGTCGCAAAATCCATGTAATTCACAAGACAATATTTCATTTAAATTAATATGACGAGATAAACGCAAATTTAAAAGTTCACTAAGTTCAATTTGAAATCTCTCCCATTTATTTAGTACATCATTAGGGGGTATATCATCCCATTTTAGTCCTAAACTCCAAAGATTCTGGATTAATAATTTTGCAAATAATGTAAGCGGAGTAAGAAAACCAAGTGGATCAAAAATTCGTGCAAGTTGGGACAAAATATTTCTTTTTGTACAAATTTTATTGGGGGGATTAATAGAATAAAAGAATGAATCTGTAATATGACTCCATTGCAATCCTAAAACTTTAATAGTATTATGATTTTCTTTGTCAAATGAAAATACCTGTTCATGCACATGAGTATCTGGAAAATTTTGAAGTAAACTAGGCTCATTGCTCGCCCATTTTCTAAGTTCAAAGCCAGCACTTTGTAATAACATAATTAATTGATTTTGCATCAATCGCGCTTCTTCCAGAGACTGACCTCCGGAAACAATATCATCGACGTAAGTGTCGAGTTTTAAAATTTTAGATGCTAAAGGAAATTTATTTTCTTCTTGCGTCAATTGCAAGAGGGTTCGAATCGCTAAATAAGGAGAACAAACGACTCCAAATGTCACAGTATTCAATTGATAGTCCAAAATAGGTTCAGATGGAGAAAAACGCCATACAATACGTTGAAAATTTCTGTGACTTGGATTGACCAAAATTTGCCGGTACATTTGTTTTATATCGGCAATAAAAACAACATTATGTAATCGAAAATTCAGTAAAATAGTAATTAGATTATTTTGTAATTTAGGCCCAGTGTAAAGTGTTTCATTTAATGAATTTTTATTTATAACATGGCTTGACGCGTCAAAGACCACTCTCAATGGAGTAGAAGTGGAATCCTTTTTAATAACACAATGATGTGGTATATAATAAACATTATTTGAGTCTATAGGGGGTGGGACACCCTCCATGTGACCCAGTGCCAAATATTCTCTCATAAATTCTGAATAACTAAAATGCAAAGATTTATTGTTTATAAAACGACGCTCTAAAGCGTAAAAACGTTGAAGTGCAAGTGCTCGCGTGTCGCCAAAATCTAGTACTTGATCACGAAAAGGTAGAGATACTACAAAACGGCCATCCGTGTTTCTGAATGTAGTATCTACAAAATATTTTTCACAAACGGCATTTTCAGGAGAAATTGTTTCGATATCAGGTACTTCTTCTATTTGCCAAAATTGTTGGAGATTAAAATTTAAATTATTACTAGTTAATGATGCAAAAAAAGATTGAATCGGTTTTACATGCGAGCGAGGTAGTTTTCCCGTAATTATCCATCCGAAAATAGTATTAAGTGCAATAGGTTCGTCGGGATTACCAACAATGCGACCATTTTCTAAAATGCTAGGAAAAATGTCCGCTCCCAATAGTAAATCAACACTACCAGGTGTATTGAACTGTGGGTCTGCTAAATTTAAATTCGAAATATGTGCCCATTTGTCTCCTGCAAATTTTACAGAGGGCATATCACAACAAATTTTGTCTAAAATAATAGCTTCGAAATTTAATGTGGGAGATATTGTATGTAAAGGTTTAAGAGTGCAGTGCACTCCCGAATTTGCAGGGATACACATTTTGTCGACACCTTGAATAGACAAGGCAATATTAAATTTTGATAATCCTAATTTATTTACAAACCGTTTTGTAATAAAGTTGGCTTGCGATCCGGAATCTAAAAGAGCTCGTGCTGTATGAAAATTACCGAATCCATCCTGTATAGCGACCAGTACAGTAGATAATAAAACATTTGTTTGATTTTGTAACATACCTGTAAGGGAAGTAACCGGTGAAACAGTATCACGCGTTATTACAGGAGTGCAATTATTAAATGTTTTTGAACTAGTTAAATCGTTTTCATGAACAACAGCGCTTTGCGTTTGAGGAGGTGTTAAATTAGACTCGAAATGCAAGAGCGTATGGTGACTTTTATTACATTTACGACATCTATTTTGCGAAGAACAATTTGGAGTTCTATGCGTAGAAGCAAGGCAATTGAGACAGTATTTGTGCCTTTTTACGATTTCATATCTTTGTTGAGTATTTTGAGACAAAAAGTTTGGACACTGATAAATAACATGTTCAGATTTACATATAATACAAGAAGTTTTATTAGCATTGACAAAAAATGTAGATTGTTTTCGAGGACTCTGAGATTTTATATTACGAGGGGAAGTCGAAAATTTATTATTTTCAATTTTTTTAAAATTTTTATTATTAGAAAGATTTAAAGCTTCCAAAGCTATACAATGCTTCAATAGAAAGTCACGTAACTGTTTATATGAAGGTATCTCATTAGATGCATGGGATGTTTCAAATGATTTTAGGGTGTCGTTATCAAGACAATCTAATAACATATGCATTAGAATGAAATCCCATTTATCAACGTCAAAACCCAGATTAGTTAGTGCAGCCAAATTTTCATTGAAAGTGTCTAACAGTTTACGTAATGATTGTGAATTTTCGTTTTGTAAGCATATACTATTAGCTATCTCTTTCCAATAAGCGGTAGAAAGAATTCTTTTATTGGAATATCTTTCCACTAGAGCATTGTAAGCAATGATATAATTGTTTCCTAATAATGGTGTACATTTAACAATAGAAAGCGGAGGTCCACTTAAAACAGAAATTAAATAACTGAATTTTTCAATATCAGGAATTGTATTATCATTATGCACTTGGGCATCGAACATTTCAATGAAAGTAGGAAAACATTTTACATCCCCTGTAAATTTGATTAAATCGATCTTCGGCAAAGAACTTTTTTTTGTCTGAACAAAAGAATTGTCTAAGACTTGTGTAGAATTTTCCTTGGGCAATTCAATTAAGTCATAATAAACCGTTTGAACTTGATTAAATTTCGTCATAAAATTTTTTCTTATTGTTTCTTCAGCATTCAGATCAGCATCATCTGATACAGCTAAGGAATTTATTAAACTTATGTGTTGTTTTTCAAAGTCATCGAAAATGATTTGTAAATCTCTACATGCTACTTTAAAACTTGATAAAAAACTTTTGTCTACAATGACTTGGTTAGAAATGTCCTGTATATCAGATATTTTTTCTATATCGATGTTACGCAATGCTCGGAGGCGTTTAATTTTGTCTTGAGATGACATTGTTGAATTATCAACGAAATAATTACGAACTCAATATAGAAAATATACAAGGACCTATAATAATTATTTTTATTAATTAGATTAGAGTGTTAAGCAAAGAAAAGAAAATACTTACAACTCTTATTTGTAAAATGAGAACTTTTCCGAGAACTGTTTTTTTTTTTTTTTTTGAAAAAACAGCAAGAATAGATTTTTAATTATTTATTTGATAAAATAAATTCAATGGAATTTTTATGCAAATTAAAATAACTAATATACTAATTAGACACCCAATTATAATGGTAAAACAGCTAATAGTTAATGTACTAATTAGATAACCAATTATAATGGAGAAACAGCCAATATAGTTACTAGTACTAGTTCTCTCTATGATTTTATTAAGAAATCAATATGGAGAAATATTTTAAGTCCGGGCCTGGCCCTGATTTTATCTCAAAGAGAAATAAATGTAAACACTATAAAAAGGTAAGTAAAAAGTAGCGAGCGCTCTACGATGTTTCTAATATTCAAGGAATTGATACAAGTTAACTAGAGTTAGTTATGAATGTATAAAAATATAGTAATTTTTTAAAAATTATTACCTCTGCTCCACTCAACGCAACAAACAAACAACTTCTATAGTTACCATATGTAACAACTTGTTCTATGAACCTCGCGCAAACAAAATGCAGCAATTGCAACAGACAGAATCCCGACTCGAATGGTCCATAAAATGATCTCTAATCACTTATTTTCCGTTCGAATAATGTTTAATTAAAAGCGGACTGTAGGACTGGTATGATTTGCCTCGTTGCAACTGATGCAATTCATATAGCGAACATTCATAAAAAAAGATTAGACAAAAAAAATTGCAAATAACGGAATTTTGACTCACCTTTTGTGGGGATGCAAACTGGAGGAGGTATGGTCTAGTTTTAGATGTCCCATAGAAAAACTTAGAATATTTTAAGAAAACACTTTGAGCGCACACGTGTGTGTTGTAATGTCGAAGGACGACTCTCTTCTCTTTTTGCTTCTCGACCGCAGTGGTGGGGCGAGAAGGAATAGTGAATAGGAAACAAAAAAGGTAAATAAAAAGAAAGGAATGTCAAAATTATTCTCCGAATAATTAAAATATAAATTAACAAGTTATTTAATTGTTACGCATACACACATGCCCATATACATATGCACGCGTGGAGCAGAAATAATAATAATAATAATAATAATAATGATAATATTAATACCAAAAAAAAATTAATAAGTTTATTCTAAGATACACATTTTAACTACGAACGAAACACCTTCGTTACTGAGTAATTATCTACAAGTGCTGTACTCACTCGGATACCATACCAACAATCAATCAATATTTTCTTTATCACTGATGAACAGACTGCTAAAAAAGTTGCTTTTGGTGTTTTCTTTTTGTTCAAACGCGTCTCGCGTTGGTGTACCAGGGGTGGCTCTAGGAAGGGTCCAAAAATAATGTCTGATCGATAAGACAGTCAGACAGAAACGACGAAATAGAATATCACTTTTAACTCTGAAACGGTTTCGGGATTTGTCGGGTACGCACTAATTTAATTTGACCAAGCTTACTAAAAGACAGGCTGGCTCGTTAAAATCGGCAAGTGCTACGTTACGTGTAGCCCTCGATGCCAGCCGAGTGTGGCTGATATTTCTTCATTTTATAAAATAAATTGTAGAAAAAATATTTCAAAATTAATCAATAATTCTATACTAATTAAATAGATTACGAAGGCGTGGAAAGGACAGTAAAAATATTTTTGTAATTGCTAGATTAAACTTGCAATTATCTATAATTGCAACTTTAAACTTGCAATTATACATAATTGCAACTTTAAACATGCAGTTAAGCCTAATTGTCAGTTTTAACGTACCATTCGTTAGTTTGAGTATATGCATTTAGTAATACCGGGTACCCCATTATATTTTGACCCTTTTTAAACCTGTATAACTTTTGAGGCAATGAAATGCGGTTTTAACCAGTCTTCTTCTAATTTTGATAAGTTTTTTCCTGAGTAATCATCTTTTTTTGCCCACTTCCGGTTTAACCGGAAATGACAGCGTATTTTCGGAGCTAGGGCAACTTTGTTATTTCAAATGGAACACCCTGTATATTTTTTCACAGTTGGAAACCACATTGTTTCCCCTTTCCGGAAATGCCGTATTTGTTATGGAAATTATACAGAGTGATGGTTTTATAAGGTTTTAAAGTGAATAACGAAATGCTACGAAAAAAATAATAATTCACAAAGTAGACTATGGAAACAAGAGACAGTATCACTTGCAAACGTCAAATTAGTCGATTGACAACTCGGGTACTAAAGTTACTGTAAGGAAAATGTTAACTTTAAGTGAATAACCTAAGTATGTAATTTTCTTTGCTGAAACTAAATCTTACAAAACAATACAAAGAAGATTTAGAACTATGTTTAACAAGGAACCTGCAACAAAAATTTTAATTAGAAAATGGTATAGAAACTTTTGGAATTCGGGTTGTATTGACCGTACAAAAAAAACTCTAAATAATGAAAATAATGCAATTGAAATTTTGGAAATGACAAAATGATCCTTCTTCTTCTATGAGAAAATTTTTCCGCAACAGGTATTCCGAAAATTACTGTTCGTACTGTTATAAAAAATGTTCTAACATTGTATACTTATAAAATTTAGATTCATCAAGAATTAAAGGAAAATGATTTTCCAAAACGAGTACAATTTTGTAGAAAAATTCTTGATTTAAGTAGAAGAAATAGGCATTTTCTTGATAAGTTAATCATGTCAAACGAAGCATCATTTCGAATGTCAAGGTGAATAAGCATAAGTGCAGAATTTAGGCATAGAAAACCCCAGAGATTTTCAGTATGTCAGATCGTCTCCAAAAGTTATAGTTTGGTGTGCGGTATCAAAACAAGAAATTTACGCTCCCTTTTTTAACAATTCAGTTGTCAATACCGTATCATATTTGGACATGTTAGAAAATTTCTTCTATTCGTAACTTGAACAGGATAATTTGTTGAGGACTATCTATTTTCAACAAGACGGTGCTATGCCTCATTATGCTGTCTGTGATAACTAGAGATTCCCTGAATGCCACCTTTGGAAATCGTTGGATAGGAAGGGGAGATCCTACAGCATGACCCCCTCGATCCCCGAAGCTCCAGATTTTTTTCTGATATGGGGGGAAATGTCTTTAATAACATTACCCCCGAACAGTTAAGTAGAAGCTATGACAACCTTGTAAAGAGAATAAATAAATCTTTTGTAATTAATGTGTATTATTTTGTTTAATACATATTCTGTTACACTTTGTTATATCGAATTTCATATGTACATTTTCAATATTAGCAATTTTGAATAATTTGACCTTTACAAGTAATGTTGTCTTTTGTTTCCATAGTCTACTTTGTGAAACATTATTTTCTTCGTAGCATTTCGATAAAACGCAGTGTTCACTTTAAAACCTTATAAAACCATCACTCTGCATAATTCTCATGACAGGTATGGCATTTTCGGAAAGAGGAAACAATGGGCTTTCCAACTGTCCAAAAATATACAGGGTTTTCCATTTGAAATCACAAAGTTACCCTATCCTGAAAATACGCCATTCCATTTCCGGTTAAACCGGAAGTGGGCATAAAAGACGATTACTCAGGAAAAAACTTATCAAAATTAAAAGAAGATTAACGGAAACCGCATTTCATTATCTCAACTAGTCCAAAACTTATATAGGTTTAAAAAGGGTCAATATATAATGGGGCACCCAGTATTACTAAATGCATATACTCAAACTAACGAATGATATATTAAAATCGACAATTATGCTTAATTGCAAGTTTAAAGTTGCAGTTATGGACAATTGCAAGTTTAAAGTTGCAATTATGTATAATTGCAAGTTTAAAGTTGCAATTATGTATAATTGCAAGTTTAAAGTTGCAGTTATGTATAATTGCAAGTTTAAAGTTGCAATTATAGATAATTGCAAGTTTAAAGTTGCAATTATGGATAATTGCATGTTTAAAGTTGCAATTATAGATAATTGCAAGTTTAAACTGGCAATTATAAAAATATTTTTACTTTATTCTTTCCACGCCTTCGTAATAGATACCTAATATATAAATATAGAAATACTGGAGGTGCATGTGACGAATGTTACGAAGTAGCCTGTTTCTTTAGCAATCCTGGGTTCTGACAATCAACTGAGTTCGGTGGTTCTACGAAGACAATGCTGCCGACGTTTCACAGTTGGCCTCTCTCTCTCTCTCTCTCTCTCTCTCTAATTTTAGCTTTTCCGTGTGATTGATTGTTTGATTGATTGTTAATTCTCTAATTTTTGCTGTAGTATTCCTCTAGTATTGTTTCGGTGTATGTATTTAATCTTCTGTATATTACATAAGTGATAAGATTTTATATATCGAATTGAACAGTGTGATGCCTCTACAATTTTTATAATTAAGTTCGTGACCTTATGTAATTGATATGTTATTTTTATATGCCACTCTTTGGGCATTTGTTCTTCATTCCATATTCTGCTGATAATTTTCTCTACTTTGCGGTTGGAGTAGAGTATCTGGAAAAAGACATCTGAAACTATTGAGTGAAATTTATAACACTGTCCTCACAGTTCTAACAATTTCTACAAGACAGAACAGTGTTGTTTTCTCTACTGGATTTCTTATTTATATAATGGAATACGTTCCTGCCAAGAGCTATGTTAGTACCTATATTAAGTTTGTGCCTGTTTAGACAACCGAGCTGTCTTGCACATAATGGGTATAAACTAAGACATAATGGGACTGTCACAGAATATTTACTCTTTACTTTCTGTTGGGTATAAAACGTGTCCGCTTTACGTCCACATAATACGTTGTTAAAATTGTATGCCAGTGGCCATGACCCATCTGAACTATTTTGCTCATTTTTATTAGTCCGTGTAATTTTCTAATAACGAAGATTATTCATTCATCTGGGGCCCTCAGAGTCTACGCAGCGTGTTTTGTCACATTGTCATAAAGTAAATAAACTGAAACATGTGGTCAATGGTGGTCACATGCACTTAAACGCAGAGTAACAACTAAGCATTGGTTAGAGGCCCGGGCCCTTGGGGCTCCAGTCCAAGTTCCGTACTCATTTTAACTATCTCGCGTGGAATTTTTTAACGTTATTTAAAAATAACGGAAGATCGCAATGAAACCATTCTCAGTCATCACAGGTATTTTGTCACGTATTGTGATTCGATAGCTACGGAAAACAGACATTTAAAAAAAAATGATGGGAGTCGAAAAATATTTTAACACGGTTTAAGGTTAATCACTAGGGTATGTATATTTGTATAGAAGCTGAAATGAACTTGATTAGTTCTCTGGGTAGCTTGATGAGAAACTAAATCTTTACAATTTTTAACTTCTATTGGACCGCCATATTGAAAAATTGTCGATCAGTTTTTTGTAAATTTCTCGGTAAAAATGGAAAGTCGTGGTTTGAAAATATAACATCCATATAAAGAAAAAGCTAATCATATTTTTGCAAACTAATAATTATAACACGAGGAGAGTAAATTGGTTCATAAGCTCAGATTGTGTCGCAAAATCATTATATCTAGGTTCGTGCAGTCTGACAACTTTACTTCCAACAGAGAGTGAAGCACAAACAATATTTATTTATTTATTTATTTATTTATTTAACTATAACTACTCAACAGAACATTCCAATTACAGGGTAGGAAATAATACCGAAGTACTTACAATATACAATAACGTATGAGAGTAGAAACAAAAGAATACAAAATAAATAGATAAAAACAAAGATAAAACAAAAATTTTAAATTATGCAGTTAATCTTTTTATCGCAGCTACATTGCAGTGGAATATATCAAACTGGTCTTTTAGATTATTATAGTTCTCACACATTTTGTATAGTGACGAAAATTTCTGGACGTTAGCTCTGGGAGTCGGCAAATAGAATCATGAGTTATGCCTAGGGCCTAGGACCAATAGCAGGGTAGACACCATCTTCCTTATGAATCAAAGACTTTAATAAGCGCCTTAGAATTCTCTGTATGGTCTGCATATGTATCTTATAATGGGGCGACCAAATAATTGACGAATATTCAAGTTTCGCTCGAACAGATTATTAACAGAACAGAACAGAAGATTAATAAAGTAGTTTCAGTGTGTTAATGTCGTTCAAATCGCGAGAACATCGTATTATGAATATAAAACTTTCATTAGTGATGATACTTATATGGCAATTAAATGATAGTTTGGTGTCAAATGTTACACTTAGGTCGCGGAATGTTGATGGACGTGTAAGCACTGAATCTTCTATACAGTAATTAAATTCTACATATTAGTGTTTATTAGTAACAGTTAGAACACTACACTTCCTTATACTCAACTGTAATTTGCTTAAATTACACCATTCCTTAATTTTATCAAGTACACTTTGTAATACCACAGAATCAATCACGTCATCATTTACTTTATAGTATAACTTCATATCATCTGCGAATAAAAGAAAATTGACACTCAATTTCTCTGCGATATCATTAATGAAGATATTGAAGAATAATGGTCCTAAAACAGAACCTTGGGGTACACCCGAAATATGTAATATAAAGATAAGTTCATATAGAGTCCACAAACGGCAAAACATGAATACTATTACTCGACGTGTGTTTCGTTAACCATGTTGGCATCATCGGGAGATGCATAAAGTTCTCATCATTAAATTTTGTAGTATCAAATACCGTTTGGTCTACTATATACACAGAGCGACATGTGACCACAGTGGTCATTGGAAAAGTGGTAATAATTTGTGCGAAAATGCCCAAAACATATCAGTAACAACACAAATTAAACCGGCCAAGAGCGTGTTAGGTACGCACAATGGGGTTCCGTGGCCGTTTCAGAATTGAAACGTGCACATTTAATTTGTCATGGAAACTGCCGTTTCTCTTACCTTGAGATGTTTTTGTTCATTCTATATAGGTAATAAAACAGTTTAAATTGTTTTTACAGGCAGTACCTATGCTCCAGTGTTCGTTGTAATTTTTATTGTAAGTAGTTGTCAAAAGGTACTAAAACAGATTTTTAGAACACCCGGATGGAAAATTAAAAGGGGGTAAACAATATTGAATGAATTTGAAACCAAATATTTCGAAGACGGCACTTTGAGGTGAAAATCTGTCTAAGAAACTTCAATTTCATATTTAACCTGTACAGATTTTTAGAACACCCGGGTGGAAAATTAAAAGGGAGTAAACAATATTGAATGAATTTGAAACCAAATATTTCGAAGACGACACTTTGAGGTGAAAATATGTCTAAGAAACTTCAATTTCATATTTAACATGTTTAAGTGTTTAATGGTACCCCACTCCATGGGTTGCTTGAAAAATAATTTGATCTCCGATTTACATACCGGATGCCTACGAGAACAAGTACATCCTTACTTTTTTCTTTATTTTTCGAAATAAAGATTTGACATTTGAAAAATATTTTTTTTCATATAACTGCACCCAAAATAACACTTCTGGTTTAACAGGAAGTACTACCAACTTTTTTATTTTAAGTAGCACCCCTTTTTTAAAGTCTAAAATGCTGTTAATAAAGTATTATTATTATAATCTGCTGGAGATTTTTCAAATCCAAATCTAATCATAAATGACCTTGAAAATGGAATTTCGGGTAATTACGTAGTGGACATGTTCAAGTTTATAATACCCTGGTAAATATCTACAGCATTTAATCGAAAGGTATTTTTACACATTTTTCACCTGAAACAAGTGACTTATTTAATTAATGTCTGGCGTTGCTAAAAGATAAAAGTATTTTATAAAAATTAAACGGCCCAAAACTTCCACTTTTTAAATGGCATCTTGTATATTTTGCTTCCACATCCACGTAGTGGAAGTATAGCAATCGTAAAAAAAAATTCAAAAATTGGTTTTCCTGAAATATTTTAAAAGGGTTGAAGAAATAAAATTGAAATATTCACTTGAATTTTGGTACACGTATGTATTATAACGGCATTTGGAACTAGATTGTATTTTGAGATGTTTCAGTTGACGGTTTGGGGGTTAAATAGGGAAAAAGAAGTAAAGCAATCTGGTAAGGGTACAGAAATTTGAAAATAAAAGCCAAGGCCTCAGATTTTTTATAATATTTTTCAACCCCCACCACCCTACTTCATTATTAAGGGGTTTGATAAAATAAAATTGAGATGTTCATTTGAAATTTGGTACGTATGTATTATAACGACATCTAGAACTTGATTATATTTTGTGATGATTCTGTTGAAGGATTGGGGGTTTTAAATAGGGGTAAAGAAGGGAAAGTAAGTAAAGCAAGCTGGCAAGAAAACAAAAATTTAGAATTTGGAGAATATACTAGAAGTATATTCCTCAGATCTTTTAAAAAATATTTTCCATCCCCTCCCAGCACCCCCACTCCATTATTAAAGGGGTTGATAAAATAACGTTGAGATATTCACTTGAAATTTGGTACAAATATGTATTTTAACCACATCTGTAATTAGATTATATTTTGTGATGATTCCGGTGAAGAGTGCGGAGGTAAGTAGGGATAAATTGGAAAAAATAAGTAAAGCAAGTTGGTAAGAGTACAGAAACTAGGATTAGGTGTAAATACTAGAAGCCAGAGCCTCATATTTTTTATAACATTTTTCAACTTCTCTGCCAGCTCCACTCCCTTGTTAAAGGGACTAATACAATTAAATTGAGACATTAACGTGAAATTTGGTACACGTATATATTATAATGATATCTGGAACTAGATTATATTTTGGGATGATTCCGTTGAAGGGGTGGGGGTCAGTAGAGGTAAATAGGGGAAAATGAGTAAAACAGGCTGGTAGGACTACAGAAACTTGAGATTCTGTGTATATATTAGGAGCCTGGGTGTGAGATTTCTTATCATATATTTCAAACCCCTCAAACCCTTCATTATTAAAGGGGTTGATAAAATAAAATTGAGATATTCACATGAAATTTGGTTTATGTATTATAATAACATCTGATTGATATGATTCCGTTGAAGGGGTGGGTGGAGTGGTGTGTACTGGGAAAATTGAGTAGAGCAAGCTAATTAGATTCCAGAAACTTCATTTTTGGCGTATATGCTAGGAACCAACGTCTCAGATCTTTTGATGACATCTGCCTCAAGTATTATTAAAGTTTTGTGACCAATTATTTCCACCTACTAGAGTTCAATTATAGTCAAGATGTTCTCTTGTAAAGAGACTTGATGGAAAATCTGTAATTGATGAAAATAGTGATTCCTTAGACAGCGGTTTTTTACATCCTTTCGGTTGATCTGCAAATTAGCTTTCCAACGCAATTTTTTAAAATTGATCCATAAATGTGAAACTACAGTTTAAAGTTGGAAATGACAATGAGGATTTAGCATTTTTGTCAGTAATCAATTAAAAGCATAGTACTTTAGAAGGACATTTCTGATTCGATTATGATTTTGAAGAAACCGTTGTTCTGGTAACTAAGACCGCTGCCAGATAATATAAAAAAATATACAGAATGTTATTTAAAATAAGAAAGTAAGTAATATATCCGGTTAAACCAGATGTGAAACTTTGGGTCTAATTATGTTAAAAAATATATATTTGTGTCAAAAATTCTGGACAGTAATTAAATGTTTCGTCAGGAAAAATAAAGTAAAAAGTGGGGGCGGGCGCCCGGTATAGTGGAGGTAACCGAGAAAAAGAATTGTTCAAGATTTTATTTTATGCCTGTGTAGCGATTATAACTATCCACAACTGTACAAAATTTCAGCCATCTAAGCCCAATACTTTCTAATAACACATGTGACAAACGTATGGACGGACACACTGGCATGACAGAACCTTATACTGTCAGGATTTCTATACTTTCCCATTTACGAGTAAGAAAATAAAATAAAAAATTGACTTTAGGTAGGTGTCTGTTCTCAAAGGGTACTTACCCCAGCTTTTTCGCCGTTTTAAAATAAGAAAAGTCAGTCTATTCTGTCACGCACGTCTCGTATTGTTAAAATCTCCATTCATCTTTCTTGTACATACATGGACACAACAAAGTTTATATATTTACTAACATTATCGCATTATGAGTCAATAGTAATCTTAATTTATTGTCGTACGGAATGTCTACCAGTATTTCCGCTGAGTTGCATGCATCAAAGACCAATTTTTATCTTGGGTTCTAAGTTCATTCAAGTAAGGTGTCCGCATTCTTCTAAATTAATGAATTCATTTTACGAGGTGGTATAAGACAATTGTAACATCTCTGTGTGTGAGAAATAATATTTATTCGTCTGTTTTACTGATTCACGGAATTACAAGAGGTATGTTTTTTTTTATTTAACATAATTTGCCCCTGGCGGGAATTTACAAATATTACAATCTGATCAAGGAGATCAGTAAGAAATTTTGTTCTAACCTAACTTATCTAGGGCTGAAAATTCTTTAAAAAACTAACGTCCTACTTACTAGTGTACCTTAGGGTCTGATAATTTGATTAGTTACACTAAGGTTAGCATGTAACACTAAACCGCACTATGCTCTGCTTTTAACTAGCACATTCACCATTCACTGAACCAACTCAATAGGCTTGATTCTCTTGAGTCTTCTCACTAAGTTGGTATTGTCTAGGAGCTAGATAGCCTCGGTGTTCACGTGTTGGAACAGCCGTTGTTCGTGACTACTGGCATTTAGATATAGTTTTGTCATCAGTCAACGATGTTCCTTGATGCTTTATTTTGGAAACGTTAAATAACTTGAATGTTCTTTTATTGGCGCAGCCCCAAAGCTGGACACCATACGTGCAAACGGGTTTCAATATCTGCTTGTAAAGGAACAGTATTGTATGTGGATAACTTGGAGTACCTCCCTAGCAGCCAACACATGTTTCTAAATGTTATACCAAGCTCTTCACGTTTCCTTTTGACTCTCCAGCGAAGTTTAGCATCGAGGGTCATTCCCAGATACATTGTGAATTAGCATAGGGAATCAGCATCGTTTATTCTAATGGGAATATGTTGGTCTCGTGTATTGGTAAAGTTGACGTGGACAGATTTACCTTCATTTAACTTGATTCCCTATCTTTTGGTCCAGGCCTTATTATAGATATTTGTAACTTTCTGCTAGCTTCTTCGTGATCTTTTCCAACAGCCATAATAGCAATATCATTGCAAATGTTGCAATAGTGTCATATTCAAGACTAGGAATGTCACTGGTGTACAGTGAACGAGGTACGTGAACGAGGAATTTATGTTGTTTTGGATGCTAGTTTTAAAATTAGATTCTTATAATCAAATATCTGTATGGTCATCGCATAAAACATAACGCAACGTAAACACACCACATATATTTAACAAGCCTCAAGTTCAAAGGCAAAAGGTATCCGGATAACACAGCAACTTGGTGATCTCAGTTCGGACTGATTCTATAGCCGTTTCAAAAATATTTTTGGATAGTTTGATTCAGAATGGGCCAAATGAATATGAAATATTAAAAAGGAATAAGAGTGCTCTTTCGTGGGGGGTGAGTTTCACCCCAGCTTAGGGATTTCGAAAAGAAAGGTGACCATTGGAACGTGTAGATCGTCGAATTCTACAGCAAATAAACTGCCTAAACATTATTTTTGTTTTAATACTGGGACTTGAAAACATTGATTTTTTAGCAAAAAACACTGATTTTAAGCAAATGACTCAAAAAGGATTACATTTTTGAAAAAAAAAAAAAATAAATTGCAAAAATAATCCATGAAATAAAAATGTGTTTACGCTCATCGTTGCCGAAATATTGTTAATGTTACGTGCGTTTGATGGTAGCCGTAAAAAGATCATGCTCTTCAGTCACAAAAAAACTTGTAAGGTTGCCATTCCCTAGAAAGAGACATCCGATAGGAAAATATGTATTATTTTTGGCCATAACATTTTTTTCTTAGTACGTATATTTAAAAAAACTATAAGAGTACCTAAGTAGATCCATGACAAGACTATTACTATGAATTTTCACTCAATAATTTCAGTGTTTTGCAAAAGAGCTAGATTTAAATTTAGAAATTATGTTGATTTTCATATTTCGTAGTTTTAAATCTATTTTGCAAACCACTGAAATTATTGAAAATTCATAGTAATAGTCTTGTTATGGTTCTACTTAGGTACTCTTATAGTTTTTTAAATATACGTACTAAGAAAAAAAAGTTATATACAAAAACAGTAAATATTTCCCTATCGGATGTCTCTCTCTAGGGAATGGCCACCTTAACATGTACCTTGAACCAAATTAAAGCTTTATTACAATAGCTTAAAATCGTCTTTTGGCAAATTTTTTATATCTGCGAAATCAAAAATGATTCAAGGAAAACAAAGGCAGTCTTAATTTCTTACACAGAATAGTGTTCTTAGTTCTTAGTAACTATTATTTATTCGCTCAAATTTTTTTGACTCTGATGGATGCATGATCTAAAAAAAAATTGAAGACATGAATTTTTTTAGCTTTAGGGTTAAATAACTTAGCAGGGAAGCATCTTAGTTGAATGTTAGTAGAGACAAAAAATTATGAAAAACAAGTAAGGAAAACGTTTCTTTGTTTTTTTTTTCATTTGACGCATTTGAGATGAATATAGAAATACTGACAACCTCTGTACAGTGTTCATCTATCTGATCTTAAAGCGGATTAAAAGACCTTCAATATGATTTTTTGGATGATTTTTAGCGTTAGGAGATATAAAAGATGGAGTGCGCCTTGTTTTAGCAAATTCCGATATTGCTCGTTTGGTGGTAAATACTCAACAATATTTTCAATTATAAAGGAATAATCATAATTTTTGTACTTTTTTGATACTCACGCACATTTCTTAAGTCGTTGGACATCGCATGAATGTATGTATTTGTGTAAATATATATATTACAACTTTATGTTACAGGGTTGCGACGATTTAAATCAATTTGAATAATGTAAGTAAATCAAAGTTCAGAAAATCAAATAGAAAGTACAGTTTATTTAAAAGCTAGGTACATACAAAAAATTCAAATAAAAAGAAGAAAAGAACACTTAGGTTACACATATAAAACAAAAGTTACCTTCTTAAATGTACATTATAAATTAGGTGCCTACTTAAAAGCAGAAACATAAAGTAAACAAATTAAACAACCAACTCTAAAAGAAAATAAAACACGATTTACAATGAAAAAAAAGTGCAGGTATCTAGGATTTGAACTGTGAACCTGCTTACATGCGAAGTAGTTCTTTCTCCACTACTCCACTCGCCGTCTGTAACAAAAGGCTTTGTAGAGGCTGATAAACAAATATCATCTTAAATGGCAACCACTTTCAAAAATTCCTGGGCACTCGCCCCACCGACGTCCTTTAGCCATACTGGCCATTCCTTCTTGGGGGAGATCTAAACTAACATTTTAGCAGATTTACAGCCCTGTGAAAATGTGTATGTTGTCGAGTTCTGTAACTCTTAGACTATGACGGGGGCGTAATCGGCAACCGTCCGACGGGAGTGTAGACACTATCTTTCCTTATTAGGATATAAGTTTTATATCCTAAAATACAAGAATTTGCAAAAACAAAGTTCTACTTGCTCAATACAAACAAAATATAACTAATTTTTTCATTCTGCCTCTATTATATCGGCCATATAAGGGCACAATCGCGAATTTTAAAATTTTGGCTTCAAATTCGTGACCTTAAGAATATATACATGAATTTTTCTTTTAATACTTAAGTCACTATTACATTTTGAAATTTAGGGATTGTTTTCACCCTCTTAGGGGTAAAAGCACATCTACTCCTTTTTAATATTTGAAGTGATTGTACTAGGAAAGGATATACATTTGAAGAATCTGTTACCCACCGACCTTGCCAGTGTCGGAAGCTGAGATTCGAACCCAATACACGATCATCAGTATGACCAGTGTAGTTCCCACACAAGTTTTGGCTTATTGTGTGACCTTGTCTACGTTACAGTACCTAGTCTATATACAATGAATTAATAATGTTTCCATTTTATTTCCTTTCACAGTTTTATTTTAATAACGCCTTTAATAATGGAGTGGGGGTGGCAAATATCATAAAAACATTTGAGACCTTGGTTTTTAGTGTATACACCAAGTCCCAAGTTTCTGGACTCTTACTAGCTTGGTATACTTACTTTCCCGTATTTACACCCAACCCTTGAAAGGAATAAGCCCAAAATATAATCTAGACCAGATCTCGTTATAATACATACGTGTACCAAAGTTTAAGTCAATATCTTAATTTTGTGTTGTTAACCTCATCATCATCGTCATCATCATCATCATCATCGTCGTTGTCGTCGTCATCACCATCATCCTCATCATCTTCATTATAGTACTACAGCCCCGATTTTCTTCACCCTCATCCGCCATCATCCCTATTCATTGCAGACCGTTGCCAGTTTGCTGCACCGCCGCGCCTCCACCTTTCCATCTCAACCTTGGAAAGGAGGAGTTGAAGATGTCAAAAAAGACTTTTGCTTCTAGTATATACGCCAAATTCTAAGTTTCTGGACTCTGATAAGCTTGCTTTGCCTGATTACCCTTATTTACCCCCAAACTCTGCAATAAACTGAAAATATATTCTAGTTCCAGAACTCAGAATACATACGGGTACCAAATTTCAAGTCAATATCTTAAACCGTTCCAGAGTAATCGTGTGTTACAGATAGACAGAATTTTTTCCATCAAGCATTTTATAAAAAATTTGTACAATTTTTTAAAAAATTTTCTAAAAAATATTTTTTTGAAATATGTTTAGAATGTCATGAAACGTGGAAATTTTAAACTTAAGCAAAGCAATTTTCTTTCCATCATCCATTTTATATAAAATTTTCAAAATCTCAAAATTTTTTTCTAATTTAAATTTTCACATTTTTTTTGATAGGTTTAGAATGCCACAAAACGTGAAAATTTTAAATTTGAGCAAAAAAAATTTTGCATCACCCATTTTATAAAAAAATTTGAAAAGATTTTTTTTTTTGAGATAGGTTTAGAATGTTATGAAACGTGGAAATTTAAAATTTGAACGAAAAAATTTTTTATTTACTTTAGACGGTCCACCCTGTATATTTTCCACTGAAAGCCTAACCATTTCTTCGGTGGCAGTGGCGTTTAGCTACCTACCAAATTTGACTGTCTTCCGTCAAGTTGTTTTTCATTAATGCACCAACAGACCGACAGACAGACAGACGGACTGACGGAATTGAAAAACCTATATTTTCATAATCTACACGATCTGAGACGTGAAAAATCCGAAAAATCTCGGAGGGTGATTTTTTCTCGAATACAATACTTCGGTATGCGAGGCAAGTAAAAAATTATCGATTAAGACTAAAGTTTATGCTCTGACTAAAGTTTCACTCCATTACGTGGATGTGGAAATAATACCCCAATGCCCATAATATAATATAAAGATTTGAGCACATATCATTCATTCTACTTTGATCCACCTGGTACACACGTACTATCATCATTAATGTCGCTATGTAACCTTATCTATTGTATACGGAACGATAAGATTTTGACGTTTTTTATATACTACATTAAAACTTTGACCTCTCCCAGTCAATTAATGTAGGTAAAACGTGGTTAATAATAAGTGTTAAAATTGATATCGAACATAATTTTCAGATCTGTGATAGTGACCAGTTGCATTTGTGGAAGTGGTGTAGTAAACAAACTATTTTAATAGTAATTTGGCTTTATCATCATAATGGATATTAAGTAAGTTTTTGTGTGGTTTATGAACCAGCTTAAGTTTTGTTTGATTACCTGCTCCACTAATTTGATATGATAAGTCAATAATCCTTTGTGTTAGTCTGCATTTCTAACTTTTGAAAAAAAAATGTTTTAAATGTCTGTGATGCTAGATTTATGTTATAAATTGAGTATAATAATTAGAGTATTTTAATAATTATTCTTGTTAAAGTTAGGAAACGGCTGAATATAGTTTCAAACTTATATTCCTCAATATGTAAGTATCAAATAAATTCAACAAGTTATTTTAAAAATGTATCTAAAAATATAGTATAGATTACAAACAGAATGTATAACAGAACTCAAAAAGACCAATAGAATATTTGAATACCAATGGGTCTGTTCACTAACTGGTTCTTACGCGACACGTTTAATTTTTTTTCAGTTTTATTTTTCACGCGATTTGCCAATATAGATTTGTTTAGTTTCTTCCGAAGAAATGTTAGGAATTTGGTACATTAAGGTTAAGATCTGATATTTATCATTTTCTCGTCATATATTTTTTTTATAACACAGACTATGTGAATACTATAGAACTATTACAATTAGACTTATGGATTTTCATTTAATAATGCCTGTCATTTGCAATCTAGAATTCTTAAAGTTAAGAAAAGTAAAAGGTTGCTTGATTTTGTTTACGTATGATAATAATTTAGCAAACAGTTGACATTAAATTAAAATGCATAATTCTATTTTCGTTAGCCTTCGTCCTACTTAAATATGTATCTAGTATCTCACCAGTACACAGGGTCTTTTAAAATTAGGTAGATCACATAGTCTTGAGATCAAAATAAGTCGATATAACCAAACTTGCATCCATATGAAAATTAATCAAATAATTCAAAAAATTTTCAAACTTTATAGGAGCCTTGAAACAATACTACTTTTTTTTTACTGAAGGCGAGACAGAAAATGAATATTTAAATGTTAACTTCTAAGTCTATACCAAAAGAAGAGTATAAAAATAGTTTTACCATTTCTTAATTTGTGATTGACAAAATACGTTAGAAAACGGTCATTGTAAAATTAAATCATTGGTTTTTAGCTTAACATTATTTTAACCTGAAGATTTGTAGTGATTCTTTGCTCCTATAGGATGATTTTTTCTCTTAACCACGACAACCATAATTAATAATGTGAGAGCTAACAAACTCTCCATAACGTCTTCTAGGCAAATCTACTTATTTCACATCGCTTATAATTAGGATATATGACTTTGCAATTTCGAAACATTGCTTGTTCATTCTTTTTATTATTACTATAAATTTAGAACTGATACAGACTCAGATCAGATAAGAGACTACTAAGTTGAGCAATCAAAACATACTTGTTGAGCAAAAATGCAACACAATCACTGATAATAGGAAGGGTGATCGTACAAAATCTTTGCGGTGGTTTGATGGTTTCGTCGTGCATTACGCTGATGCATTGCTGGCAAATGTGTCAAAATATGCTGTCTGGTGATGGCGCATAACTATTAAAAATAACCGATGTGTGACAAGGGAAATAAAATCTGATTAAAAAATATATAGCTAACGCTGTTTGCCAAGGCCTTTACATGTGTTCCTGGCTATAAGTAACATTTTTTCCTGACGTGCTTTAAATACAAACCTACGGCCTCCTCCACCGCCAGTACGTCCATCATACCTGTCCCACGAATCGCTCCTTTTGTTGAAGTCTTTCTCGCCAAATCGGCTTCCACCTTCTCCTCTACCCTCACGTTTGCCACAGCCACCACCACCATAGTTGTCAAACCTTCCGCCACCTGGTCTGCTACACCAGCTTCCCTGAAGCCACTACCTCCACCATTGGAATATCCTCCGCTACCTTTCTAACTCCCGCCTCCAGGTAAGCTACCTCTTCCCCTGCCTCTGAATACACCTCTACGTGACTTATCAAAAACCACTTTTTGGATTTTAGGGATTGTATTTCGAACGATGATGTTAACTTTTTTTTTATTTGTCCCTTCCAAACCCTTTGCTTTAAACTGCGTTACGCTGATGAGGAACTATAATTCCGAAGCAGATGTCCGTAGCTGTTTCGTTGTTTCTTCTTTAGACTATGTGGCGCGCTTTTTCTGTTTATTTCAAATAATTTCCTGTGAGTAAATTATAAAATATTGGCTATTATAATATATAGCAAGAACATTTTTTCATCAGAGACCGGCGAAGAGTATCCTATAGATTGTTGAACAATTATATAAAAACTTCAATATCCCCACTGAGACTGTAATTTTTATATCTAGTTTTTTAGTACTGCTACTCTAGACAGTCACAATAATCGGAAATAGATATACATCTGCGTTATTGCTGCCTTATTGAATAGTCATTGGTTCTTTTGTATATTCAATATCAGTCCGTCTGCTGTTATTTCGTATTTCGTTTATGTGAATGCCAAATAGAAACGTTTGAAAGGTTGTTGTGGTCAATGCATGCATCATGGCACAAACAATTACTATTAACCCAGTCCCCAGTTGGTTTTGGCTGGTATAAAATAATCCCTATGACCATATGTGATATTTTACATAGAAGTAGGCCTTTGCTAGTAGAAAAGTAGACATAAACGTGAAATACTTGGGCATTTGGCTTGACTCTCATCTAAAATGAGGCAACCATGTTAATCATATAATAAAGAAAATGCAATACTTAAGGTGGCCATTCCCTAGAAAGACACATTCGATAGGGAAATATTTATTATTTTTGGCTATAATTTTTTTCTCTTAGTACGTATATTTAAAAAACTATAAGTTTATCTAAGTAGAACCTTAACAAGAATATTACTATAAATTTTCATTCAATAATTTCAGTGGTTTGCAAAATAGTTAGATTTAAATTTAAACATTATGCTAATCTTCCTATTTCGTAGTTTTAAATTAAACTATTTTACAAACCACGGAAATTATTGAATAAAAATTCATAGTAGTATTATTGTTAACATTCTACTTGGTAGTCTTATAGTTTTTTTAAATATACGCACTAAGAAAAAAAAGTTATAGCCAAAACTAGTAAATATTTTCCTATCGAATGTCTCTTTCTAGGGAATGGCCACCTTAATATATAAATTCAAAACAACTGAAAACATTGTATTGTTCATTAATCGAATCTCACATTAACTATGGTATATTAGCATGGGGCAACGCAGGGAAAACTTATTTAAATAATCTGATAATTGTATAAAAAAGAATTTTAAGAGTACATTTTAATAAAAAGTCTACTTATCCAACATATACGCTATATAGAGGGTTTTAATGGATCCCCGACAGTTGTTTTTTTGTACATTCAAGCATTAGAACTACATGTAAATGAGGGAGACCTGCAAAAAAATATTCACGAAGGAAAAATTTGACATACTTACCACCTTTAATGAATAAGGCCATTGCATTGTCCAAAAAGGTTTGACGTATTTAGGACCAAAACTCTATAATAACTCACCAAGTGAAATAAGCAACATAAAGTCCACGTCACTCGTACATTTAGTACATATTTTATATATTAAATATAGTACATATAGTATATATTAAATATATGTGCTTTAAAGAAGTATGAATGTGTGTGTAAGTTTCTGTGTATTGTGGTTTAGGTATTAGTATACTGTATTTTATTAGGTATTATTCTTTTATTTTTCTTTGTATCTTTTTCCACTCACTTCGCTTTTGTGCACTTGGAGTATCTTTTTTCCCTGTGGGTATATGCCAAAATAGGTGCTAAAAATGGACGCATCGAGTGTGTGGAAGTGTGGTCGGTGGAAAACGCCATTATTGTCATGCTCCTCACAAGGTTTTCTTTGAGTACTTTCCTGTTTATTGTGGCACTGAGCTTTATCTATTTTGTATAAAATTCTATTATATTGCAACGAACATATTATTACTATTATTGTTATTAACATAAAACAAAATGACGTAAAACATCCAAAAATAATTTTATTCATAAATAACTAAAACACGCAAACTATAAGAAAAAACGTAAGAATCTAAATTAAAAAGCATAAAGTTTTACACAAAATGTTTACAAAAAAATTCGAAGATGCAACTGTTTTTACGTAAAATAAAAATCAAAGTTGGCGTCATGAGCCAACGCTCAAACATCATAATTAGCGTTTTGATACAATAACTTTGATTCGTTTTGATGAAATGAATGGATCGCAATAAAAACCATATCAAGGGGAAAAGGATGCACCCTTTCCCCCCTCTCAGTGTCCTATAAGTCATTAGTTGTAACATTTGTGTTTTGCGTTCAAAAACAAATTCGTTTCTTTGTCATTCTTAGAATATAATTCTTTAAATTATTTATATGTTGGTATATACTCGTTAATGTAACAAGTCCATTTGGTTTAGGTATCTTTCTAAGTTATTTATTATGGCGGTCAAAAATGTTCTGAATAGAAAATGAGTTGACTTTATATTTTTTATAATTTTGATACAGATGCTCTCAAGTAATACAAAAATTAGCATTGAAAAAAATGCAAATGAAAGCACCCACTTTTAATTAGCTATGCGTATTTTTGTATTCCCAGTATTATTGAATACTCAAAATTTTTTCAATGGTGACCTATGGTGAATGAATGATAATTCTTTGATATTGGGACTTATGGTTGTTCCATAACCAGACTTCTTATCTGTCACGGACACTAAACTTGTGAATTTGATGACAAGATCTACAAGTTAATGGCGATTTGTGTGTTGTGAAATACAGAATAATTATAATTAATGTAAAAAAACTCTTTACTCTGTACTTTTAATTACTTTGTAAATGATTGCACTTGATTTCTACAGAAAACGTTAAACCTAATAAGATTTGTTGGAAAGCGTTATTTATTGTTAGAAACAAACGACAGCATTCTCAGAACGCTGCGTGTCAAATACCTATAAAAGAAGTTGCCTTATAGACCAGACTATATGGGCGCATGGATTGAAAAATCTCCTTTTTTGAAGCTCTAAAACCATATAGAACATTTCTTGTTGGAAATCGGTAAAAAAATATTTAAAAAAAATTATTGATTAAAAAAATTTAATTAATTTCCTTTTGTTATAAACAAAATTGTTTTAAGCAAAATTATTTTAAACAATATCAGACCAGGTTACCGTCTAGTAACATGGATTTTCATAATCGATAATGTCTCCTGAAACTGTGTCCAAAATGTATTCGATCCTCATGTGCCCATATAGGCTAGTTTATTATGTTTACTGCGTAGTTCCTACCAATATATTCGATTTTTGGCAATGAACAGTAAATTATGGTTATATGACGAACGTCTAGGGCAAGGTAATGACCCTAATTTAAAAATAAAATTCAATATGTATTATGTCATGTGTTAATTAACACCTCAGACACGATTAATTCTATACAAGATTTCGGTCTCTTTTTAACCAATATTGAAAATTTTCTCCGAGTTGACAAGCGAGTTCTATGAAATATTTTGCGAACTGTAGAATATGGCTCGGCCATATACGTCAAAATATGTTTGTCAACAAAAATATAACATGACCAATCTAATGCCAAGTGGATTTATTATAAAGAACTGAGGAACTTTTTCACAGGTTCTGTACTACACGAAAAAAAAGCATATATGCAAAATGTTTTAAATAATAACCCGAACAATTCAAAATTACTCTGGAAAACCTTAGATAAGCTAAACATTCACTCGAAATCAAGATAGCTTAGTACACCGGATGACTTACTAGAGCCAGACAAAATTAATGATTATTTTAATTCAGTAAAACATACAACAGCCGATTTTGCAACTGTAGAGGAATTTTAAAATAATACATACGAAAAAATTAACACGTTTTTAGACCCCGTTACTCAAGTAGATGTTCAAAATATTATTAATGGCATAAATTTCAATGCCATTTTAGTGGATGAAATTTCCTCCGATATGTTAAAAATTTGTATTCCATATTGTATAGATGCTAGAACGCATATTATTAATTATACGTTAGCAAATGGCGCCATGCCGTCGACTTGGAAACATGTACTTATTACTCCGGTACCCAAAAACGATAAAGTTATATATTTTAGCTATATAAGGCTTATAAGCATTATCTAAGATAATGGAAAGAGTGGTATATGCTCAATTAAAAAAGCATATAGAAATTTATAATATTCTGCCCACGAAAGAGTCTGGTTTTAGACCTGGTTACAGCACAACTGCAGCACTGGTTGGTGTTACAGATGATATATTGCAGGCTATTGATGAATCCAATGAATCCAATGATATCTTACTTGACTACTCTAAGACTTTTGATTGTCTAGATCATAAATTGCTATGAGCAAAATTAAAGTATTATGGAGTGTCAGACACAAGCTTGAAGTGGTTTAAGGCGTATCTGAGTATTCGTCGGCAGCAAGTTAAAATCCCGACAGGTGGACAGGATATACTCAGAATCATTAGATATAACAAGAGGTGTGCCTCAAGGGTCAATTTTAGGACCCTTGGTATTTGTTATATATACTTCTGACTTATGTATGCAAGTAAAGTCACATATTCACATGTATGCCGACGACTTCTTAATGTATGAGTTTTATTTTATCCCGAAGATCAGCAGGCTGCAATAGTTAAATTAAATAAAGATCTGGTTGTCGTGGTTGGGTAAAAATGCATTGCCCTTATGTATTGGAAACGAATGCCATATTAATTGGACACACTAGGCAGCGTGATAAAGTAGATGTGAAAAATAAAATTATTTTAAATAATATTTCGATAAAATTTCAAGACATTTGTAAAAGCTTAGGTCTCACTATTGATAATGATTTATCCTTTTCAACACACATTAATGATGTTATTAAGAAAGCTTATAGTCGGTTGAAATATCTGTATAAATATAAGTATGTACTTAGTGCTAATATTAAGACTAAAGCTTGCAGATTCATTAGTATTATCCCTCTTTGAAGGCATTCTTATAGTTTTTTTAAATATACGTACTAAGAAAAAAAAAATGGGCAAAAATAATAAATATTTCCCTATCAGATGTCTCTTTTTAGGAAATGACCACCTTAAAGTTGATAGTATTTAAAGAGTTAAAAATTCAAAATGGCGAATTCAATAGGGCAGCCATAATTGAAAAGAACATCGCGAATTTATTGAAAACATACTTTTTTAATGCACACTTTTTTAATAACACGCCATTCTGGTGAGTAGAGCATACGGTTCATATATTGCGTGTATCTTTGGCGTGCAGCTGAAATTTTTCCAATAAAGTACAATTCTTGTTGAGTGGCTGAGTGTGCAAGAAATGACAATATGATCAATGTCATGTAGAATGGCCGGTTATAAAAATTTACCTAAAATTAAAAGCTCTTAAAAAATTAATAATATGTGCTGTAATCTAACGGGTTCGTCTACTGGATGTCTGCAATGAAATCGTCTAACTACCAAGTTACATATTTTAAAATAATTTGTCATCTTATTAGCATTTTTCTGTCGTTATAGGCTCCTACCAGTATTGACTCGTGGTCTCATGAATGTTTCAAATTTATTCATTCTCGTCACCTAGTTGTTCATAAGTAACAGATAAATTCATTGTCTACATAATTTACAATTTATGAGTAAAATCCTAAAACACGTCAATTTTTAATTCTGAAATTACATTTTTTGAACATAATTTTATACCCCCCTTCAACCCCCTTGGAGTGACAGCTACCCACCCCTTTATAATTTTTAAATGAAACGAGGGTGCGTGTGATTGCTCATTTGAAAGGGTTTTTAATTCTCTATCCAACATAAGATTTTTTGAATTTCTCAAATTCTTTTATTGAAAAATATTACATTTTTTTGACAATAATGGAAGCGTTGCTGAAATTCTTCTAAAACATTTTCTATCGTTTCCGGAGTGATTTGATTAATTTCTTGCCTTATTCTGTCTTTTAAATCATCGACGTTATTTGGTCTGTTGAAGTAAACTTTCGACTTTAAGTAACCCCATAAAAAATAATCAAGCGGGGGTCATATTGAGAGAACGGACAGGCCACCAAGCGCGGATCCACCGTTGGGCATGCTCACAACCCTAATAGAGGTCGACAGGCTAATGTTATATCCAATGTCTTAATAAAATTAAATAAAAAAAACCACGTGATCAAATTTTTGTCGTAGTGGTAGTAGTAAAATTACATTGAATGTAAGCGGAGTAGCGACAAATCGCTTAAAATTAAACATTGTTTAATTTTGTTCTGATGATCGCTGATCAGTGATCATTTTGTTTATCGTAAATTATTTTATTCCTTCATTTAAGTACAAAAAGTTAAAAATGAATCATAATATTCTTAATTGTGAAAAAAATGGAAAAGCGAGTCCGTATCCGACTCGCACTTAACCAATTTTCATGTGGCCGTGACCACAACCTCTTTTGGGGGCTGGATCCGCGCCTGCAGGCCACTTAATTTCACCGCGTCCACTGATCCACCTATTGGGAAAAACTTGATTGATATACGATCTTACTTTCAATGCAAAATGTCGTGTAGCTCCGGCCTGCTGATGCCAAATATTTCTATCAATTTCTTTAGGATTGTCATCATCTGGGAAAAGTATTCTTAATTACATTTAAATTGAATGTTATGACATGGCATAAAATTAATTAGCAAAGTTAGATGTGACAGATATTTGGTACATAGGCATAAATAGTTTAGGATACATGCATTTTAAAGTTTTCAAATTTAATTTTCTTGATGAAGAATATGTAAAATTCAAAAAACCCTATCTATATTGCCGGATAGATAATTAGAAACCCTTTGACATGAGGTATCACACGCACCCTCGTTCCATTTTAAAGAGGTAGCTGTCACTCCAAGAGGGTTGAAGGAGGACGTATAAAATCATGTTCAAAAAATGGAATTTTAGAATTAAAAATTGACGGGTTTTAGGATTCTTCTCATAAATTGTAAATTATGTAGGTAATGAATTTATCCCTTACTCATGGACCTTACTGTATGTATATCGACAGTTTTTGCAAGAAGCTTGTTTTAAAATTAGTTAGGTAATTCATTCTCAATTTGTCCACCTATCGATAATAATAGGCAATTTGATAACAATAACATACTACTAATAAATTAATGTTTTTGTCCTTTACGTTTTGATTAAAAAAAGCCACCTTTGGTTTTGATACCAGCGTATTACTTTTAATCGGCCGTGTACTTTAGATTCAATAGTTAGGAGGTTTTTTTTGTTGCCACGTACAATTTGCACGTAAATGTTAATCAGTTACGCAGAAACTGCAAATATCTATATATAAGTACAAGACAAGATAAAAATTAGTGTTTTGAATTGTTTTAATCGTTAATATATTGCGTAGGTCAGTTAAGTTAACTGAGTGCTTACTTTAATAATTTTAATATTACGCCAATTTAGTTTAATAAATGAAAATGTAACATACACAAAAAGTAAGGTTTAAGTTAAAGAAATTGTCTCAGATGTCCACCTTTGGCTTCAATGCAAGCTTTAAATCGAAAAACCGTAGATTTTTTAATACGATGTGTGGTATTTGGATCGTTTTTTACTTCCCTCGCATACCGAAGGGAAGTATTGTATTCGAGAAAAAATCACCCTCCGAGATTTTTACGGATTCTGACGTTTCAGATCACGGAGATTAGAGGTGTTTCAGGATCTCATGAGCCGCGAAATGCGCAAAAGGCAAAGTTTAATCTGAATTATAAGTATGTTTTTGAAGACACTGGAGGCTGCCTTGCTGTATACATAAACAAGAGCTCGGGATAAATTGTAAACAATAAATATAATATTTTTAAGAAGTGTAACTGAATCAACAGGACGGATTATGTCTCTGCGCATATGAAGGTCACGGCTCATGAGGTTTTAAAACACCTCTACGAAAATATAGGTTTTTCAATTCCGTCAGTCTGTCTGTCTGTCGGTCTGTCTGTCTGTCGGTCTGTCTGTCTGTCTGTCTGTCTGTCTGTCTGTCTGTCTGTCTGTCTGTCTGTTGGTGCATTTACTAAAAAACTACTTGACGGAGAGCAGTCAAATTTGGCAGGTAGTTGACGCTACTGTCAGCGCAGAAATGGTAGAAATTTCACTGGAAAATATACAGGGTGGACCGTTTAAACGGAATAAATAGAGAAAAAAATTTTTTTCCGCTCAAATTTAAAATTTCCACGTTTCATGACGCGCTAATCCTATTTCTGGAAAAAAAAATTTTGAAAATTTTTTTCACCAACATTTTTGAAAAAATTTTTACCAAGATAAAAAAAAATTTTTTTTGTTCAAATTTAAAATTTCCACGTTTCATGACACGCTAAACCTATTTCTGAAAAAAAAATTTTTGAAAATTTTTTTCACCATTTTTGAAAAAATTTTTACCAAGATGAAAAAATTTTTTTTTTGCTCAAATTTAAAATTTCTACGTTTCATGACACGCTTAACCTATCTCAGGAAAAAAAAATTTTGAATTTTTGAAAATTTGTTTACCACTAAAATAGATGGATTTTTTTTTTTATTTCTTCAAATTTCAAATTTCCACGTTTCATAGTGTTCTAAATCTATTTAAAAGAAAAATTTGAAATTTTCCTTACTATTTTAAAAAAATTTTACCACTAAGATACAACTTTTTTTTCTTTGTTCAGATTTTAACTATCCACGTTTCCATGACATTCTAAAACTATTCGAACCAATTTAAAAATGTTTTTGAAGAATTTTTTAAAAAATTTGAAAACATTTTTAATCCATCACTACTATAGAACAGACGAAAAAAATTTTTTTGCTAAAATTTAAAATTTCCACGTTTCATGATATTCCATTCCAAACCAATTTCGGAAAAAAAAATTTGCAACATTTTGTTACCAGTTTGGAAAAAAATGTAACACTAGAATGCTCAAATTTAAATGACATTCTAAACCTAGGTATTTCAGAAAAAAAATTTTGAAAATTTTTTTCACCAACATTTTTCAAAAAGTTTTTACCACCAAAATAGATCGAATTTTTTTTTATTTGCTCAAATTTAAAATTTTCACATTTCATAGCATTCTAAACCTATTTTAAAAAATACATACTTTTTAATTTTTAAACTTTTTTTAGCACTACTATAGAATAGAAGGAAACTTTCCTTTATGCTCAAATTCAAAATTTCTACGTTTGACATTTTAAACCTATTTCAGAAGAAAAAATTTTGAAAATTATTTTACCAACATCTTTTGAAAAATTAAAAAAAAAATGAAATTTCTTAACCACACACTATACTTCCACTCCATTACGTGAATGTTGGGTTGAAAATGTGACAGATGGCAATAATATCTGGCATATGGACCTATTGAAAAATGTACAGGGTGGTCATCCCAAGAAATAATTCAGTCATGGTGGACATTTGTAAAGGTATTTGCGCAAGCTTGCCATATGTGGCACCTGCTATTTAGTATTGAACTTTTGCTGTTGGATGAGCAATCTGTATATTTTTTTGACCATAAATTATCAAGTTTTCTTTGTAATATAGCAATAACTCTATTCCGATTATTATTCTCAATGTCATTTCGTAATTATTAATTTTTTAGTGACTGCCATGCACAAATAACGAGGGAAGTTCTGTGTAAATACCTTTACCGATTTTTCTGTTACTAGCTGCATCTTGATCATCTCTAGTAATTTCTAGCGGCTAGTAATTTTTTTTAAGTATTACACCAGTTGCTTCATGAGTTCCTATAAATAATAATCCAATGGATTTTAATCGAAGGAGTTTGAGGGCCAGGTCATTGGACCTTTATACCATGTTGTTTGGGAAATGTTCACTTATCCAATCACTTATTTGTCTTCCTCGATGTGGGGGCGAGCCATGGTGCCTTTACCACTTATTTTAAGTCAAAGCAAGAAAACTAACGCTCGCGTTAATCCGGCGTTTTATGTATATCCTGGGATAGATGTACGTATACATTTTCACGATACAAAAATTCTCGATTGAATACATGCCGTACAAAATTTTACGATATTTATAAATTGATTGCTAGACACCGAGTACTAGTTGAAGGATGATCGTGGATTCACTTCATGGGGACAAATGATATAGTGTGAAGGAGGCTTACCTGCTTTCCGAAATCTACGAAATAAAGCGCAAAAACTGCATGGATATTGGACAGGCAATGCTGTTTATGTGTTTCATTGTTGCTGTCGCGATATTTTATTATAAATCTTTAAATTCTTGAAATTTTTTAACCAAGACTAATTAGACGCCGTGTTCATATATTTTTTTTTTCTTAAAATCGATTCACCTTCATGTGTGAAAATTAGTCATAGAGATTGTAAATCACGCTGTATAATATTCTCAACTCCAGAAGCACAAGTATTTCAAGTAAATTGAATTTGTCGATTAACTCCGAGAAATGTATACACAACCCAAGTTAATGTTAGGACATTATTCCTCTCCGTAAATCTTACCTTTACTTAGTCAACAACGTATATGTCGGAACAATGCAACTATTTAATTTTATAGTTGTAATTCCTCCTTTTCCTGACCGAAATATTTTGCTTAAAAGTACAGTAATTAGAGGGAGAAAGGAGTTCTTTTAAATTGAAAATTATTCATTTTTGAATGACTTTTTAATTGGTTTTTTTTTGTAATGCTTGAATATTCTATTATATAGTTTATCGACATATGTTTATAAAAAAGTTCCTTTATTCATCAATTTAACGTTGCCCCAACCTTTTTTCCGCCTGTTTGCCATTTAATAGTCAAAGAACGACTGATATACATCCCCTCCCAAAGATGCAATATCCGCCTACAATTGCACAACTTCTACGCAATTTTAGGATTGCGTAGTAGATATATTATCCATTCTGAGAGGATGTTGAACAGTCTGTCTCTTGTGTTATGACATAAAATTCCTCGCCAGGTCTCTCTTCTTGAATTGTACATTCATGAAATTAAATAATATAAATTCATGAAATTAAATAAAAAGGACTATCTTCATTATACCGCGGAGTGGTAGAATCAAATATACTCCATATTAGATGGATTAAAATGTCGCCGGCCATGGACTTGCTGTAACAGCTATAACCACTATATTCATGAACTGATAGTGCCTCCACTGGATGTAAATCCATCCGACATCCGACCTCCTAAACTAGTTAGATATTCATACCAGCTTTGTCCAGCGTGAAATGAGAGAAGTTAACAAACGGAGGGAAGTACCAAAATCTGCAAAATTCAGTTATTCTTGTTATCATTGAGATTTGACGTAATAAAATTATTGTTAAAGTGTTTAAATTATATAAAGAACAATAGATGGAGAAGATACATAAAATATGTTTTAATCACTTATTTCTTATTTTTTTCTTTGATAAGTTTCCAAGTTTCATTTCGACAAGTAACAGGGTTCGGTAACAACCGAGGAAACCCGGAAATAGTCGGGGATTTTCACTAATTATCTGTTTTCAATGAGAAACCATGCACGTACCAAAATTATTGTCTGTTATCGGATGCAAACAATGTAACATAAACATTAATTGTTAATAGTTGTTTCCAATTGTTAGTTACCAAAAAATTAATTGAACATTTTATGGAGGTATAAGTCTTGAAAAACCTGGAAAGGTCAGGGAATTTTACCTTTTTTTAAAAATACGAACCCTGAATGAATTTAAAAAATGCTGTTCATAAGAAAGTTGGATGAATGTTCACGAAATATTTTTTAATCGAGGTTTTTTTTTTGATAAGTTTCCAAGTCTTATTTCTACAGATTAATTTAAACAATGTATATTCCCTTATAAAACTGGTCGCAGAGTAAATTATTATATTAGGATTGCCTGTCCACTCTTGAAGAAAAACTAATAAAAACTTGGATGTCTGGGCACACCGTTTCATAGGCCGGAAACTCTTCATTACGTTATAGATAAGAATTTCATATATTTCAATTCTTCATTATATGGATTTCAATTTCAGTTATTCTAAGGTACTGATATCATCATTGTTAAAAAATATAAATATAAAACATTTTTACACACGAGTTCCTGAATTAATTTAATAGGTATTTGAAGTTTTATGTCTGTTGTTTTAAATTTGCATTAGAATCGGTTTCATCTGGCTAATGTAGTCTTTAAAGTTGAATGACATGTTTCAATGCCATAAAGGTAATATTATGTCTTAGACGTCCCACTCGGAATATTTAATTAATATAAAGGTCATTATCTTTAAGCGAAATAGAGAACCGATACAAAAATATTTATTGCTTTGGTTCATAACTTTTTCAATTTACACATTGTCTAAATACAAAAAGAAAATCTTAAGCAGAAGTGTAATTTTAGTTGAAGTATGAATTTTCATTCTTTTGTCTCAATATGTTTGAGAAATGATTCAGATTTAAATTTCAAAATTAAATTTTTCTATTTCATTATTTTAAATTTTTAATTTTATTTTTACAAACTAACCTTATTAAATGGACAATAATAACTGCTCTTGTGTATAATTGCCCCTAAGTATTTCTGTAAATTATTTTGTATGGTGTTAAGAAAAAAACAGTTGCGCCCGCAAATAACACAGGCACCCAAAAAAAGTCGAGTGAAAGAAGGCAGACCTATGTATTCCCATTCATTTTGACCTGCTGAATACGAATCCGATGTCTGTTTTGTCCGATTGGCTGTTGCATTTTTTCTAACCTCAAGAAACACCGTAAGAATGTCAGAAAAGACGAGAGTGTAGCTAAAAATCTGAAAAAATTCAGGGGTATGTAGAATGACGAGAGAAATTGAATGGCTCAAACTAGCCATCTCAGCGATACTTCGTTTCCGAGATAGGGCCGCTCAAAGTCACACCGGAAGGAAAACATCTCTTTTTCTCCCACTTCTCAAGGCTCTATCTCGAAAACCAAAAAAGCTATAGACTTCTAGTTTGAGCCATTCGATTTCTCTCGTCATCCTACGTACCTCTGAATTTTTCAGATATTTAGCTACAATGTCATTTTTTCTGGCATACTTACGGGTTTTTTTGAGGTTAGGAAGAGCCAATCGGGCAAAACGAACATCGGATACGTGTGCCTTCTCACACTCGACTTTTTTTTTGTACCTGTGTAATAGTTACCTCTATTTCTATTTCACTTTATTAATTTACCTTACCATGAGTGTAGTGGTTCTGTTAGAATACGTTACGAGCTGTTGCTAAATTAGACTATACATTTTATAACATGATTCCGGCCGATAAGAACATATCCATAAGGCGACTATAAAATGCGTTGCCGTGGAGTTATACTTATGAAAATGGGGTTCTTAAGTGTATAAAACAAGAAAATATTTCACAACTCATAGTATTAGTACATACAAGGTCAGTAAATATTTATGGAAAAAGTTAAATATTTTTCTTCTTACTCATATTGTCTTGCCAGGCGTCTTGTACCATGCATTGTTCTAGTTGGCCTCCGCCTGCTGTATAGCACGTCTGACATCACACCATCTGTCGTTGCCTGTTAGGTCCACTGCCTCACCAATACTCTCGAATGCATCAATCGCCTTCTGTATTAACGATCCATGTCTCAAAAGCGTACAGAAAGATGAAGAAAATTATGCTGTCATTGACGGCAATCTTGGTGCGTTTCGTGATGTTTTTGTTACGTCAAATTTTGTTCAACTGGCAAGTGGCCAATAGTGCACTGTATTTTTATGCCGAGTATCATATTCGTCACAAGGGCTCCAAGGTGTAGCATCTTGGTTACTACTTCTGTGCACATCGATACGCAATCTAAAATATATTTTTGATTGGTTAAACTTGTATGTAAAACTGTATTAGTTTATGGTGCTTGTATATTGGCGCATACGTAGAAGCCAGAACTGGGTAATATCCTAATACTTTTGTATTCGGATAGGTAATTAAAAAAAATGTATTTTTTATCCGTATCCGAAAGGTAATCTGGAAAGTAACCGTGTTCGAATACTTTTTTTCCTCGCCTACTTTTGGTTGCCGTCTTCGCATTTGTTGAGAGGTTCTTTTTTTTGCCTCCATGCCCCGACGCAAAGCCGTACCGATGGAAATTTTAAGGTTCTGGTTTTGAAGAAGACAAACTCCAACAAGCAAGGTTTAAAATAATGTTACCCAAAAATTATATCACTTGGAAATAACAGTAAACGGTTTTTCCTAATAGCGTATGTATTTTTACATTGTTCTTCATTATATCTGTACCTTAGAGTTAAAGTAGCTTATCTCCAGATTAGTGATAAATGAAGTTGACCATTTCAAGAATCTTAAATTTCACAATGGTATATGGTTGTATTATTACCAAAACTATATATGATCCTTTACCACTATGAAATTTAAGGTTCTTGGCGCATTTTAGAAAAAGTATTATTTCCATTTATCACTAAACTGGAGATACACTTCTTTACCTCTAAGGCGCAGATAGAAGTATATGTATCCGTTATCCTAAAAATGTATTCAAATACATGTATTTAGAATACATTTATTAATAGAGTATTTGTATTTTATCCGTTATCCGTACGACATATATAGTATCCGTTATTCAAATATTTTCATCAGATATCCGTACCCAACTCTGGTAGAAGCTATGCAATTTAAGACGGGGATTGCGTATTAGACCATCCTTCGGAGGGGATGTGAGCAATCGCTCCCTTGTCTATTAAATGTTATGCAAGTAAATATTTTTCGATAGAGTGAAGGTTCGGCAAAATTTCTAGAATTGGGATAGCTTGTCTCCTGGTGTCACATATTTGATTAGTCTTAGTAGCCCAAACAGGTCGAAGTTAAATAAGTGAATAATAAAAAAAGAAATGTATTAAAATATCTCATGTTAGTTGGGCTATTAGAAAATGAACGTTTAACTAATGGCTTATCTATTAATGCGATACTCAAAGTAATTTTCCTAGTTTTGTTACAGAACGCAACTGTCAGAATTTGTTTTTTATTTCCCTAATATCCATACTATTTCATGTCTAGCTGTTAAGAGACAAGTGTTTCTGTGTTTTTGTTTTCACTTATCACATATTGAAATGGTAGCTAATATAAATAGTATTTAATATAATGGTGATGATAATTCATACTAAGTTGTCTGGTTAAAGGTGAACTAATAATAATTAATAAACAATACAGCAACGATTAGATAGTTGGCTATCGGTAGAAATATTTGTGTTATCGCAATAAATACCCATAATCAACGAGACAGATGGACACAATTGTCTGACGTGAAAAATAAAAAAAAGATTCTTTGTTCAGCGCCGCATTCCCCTTTAGATGACAAGGCGCGGGCTTAGCGCAAAATTTCAGGGGCACGCAAAATAAATCGAATATTTAACTCTGCAGATCAAGCTACTTATTCAAATGTGTTTATAATACATAAGACAAAAAAAACTATTTTTAATAATGTTGGACAAAGAACTAACCTCTTCACTAGCGTCAAGAGAGAATCTGTCGGTGTGACATTTTTGTCTAACACTATTAAACATTGTTTTGTTCTTGTCTTGTGCATTTTAAACGCATCAGAATAAGTATGCTAGCACGGCCAGCAGTTAGGCCAGGTGCGGATGGACGATTGTGGTATCGTGCGATCACAATCGCCAGATCACAGGTTTACGCGCGCATGGGCGATTTTGTAGTCGACCGATTAGTCCCAGCACGGACGAACGATTAGCAGTCGGCCGATCAGATGAAATTTCGTATTTTCTGCTCAGTTGTAAAATGAGTTTGATACATTTTTCAAGTATACGCGAATGAGCAGATAATTTTGGTTAGCCAGGTGCGGGTGGACGATTGTGGTATCGTGCGATCACAATCGCCAGATCACAGGTTTACGCGCACATGGGCGATTTTGCAGTCGGCCGATTACTCCCAGCACGGATGAACGATTAGCAGTCGGCCGATCAGACGAAATTTCGTATTTTCTGCTCAGTTGTAAAATGAGTTTGATAAATTTTTCAATTATACGCGAATGAGCAGATAATTTTGGTGAGCTGCTTATAATGGCCCCACTTCTCAAAACACATCTTACTTTTTGAGCTAGCCGTCCCCAGTCCTTCCGTAACCATAGCTTCGCAGACATCAAGCCACAGTTTTTGTTTTTATTGCGGTCACTATAGTCTTTTAATTGTTTATCATAGTTCCGGTCGAACTTCTACCAAGCTAATTAATGTTTCTGTGTTTCCATATTCTACGTAGAAAACAAGAGATATGCATTTCGTATATCGTGAATCAGCCGATTGAATACATATTAAAATAGGTTGGGCTAATGAAATATACAATACTTTTTGAAAGTAGATTAAATTTGTTACAAATTGGTACCAGAATGGACTCTGTAGACCAAATTGTCTCCGAGATACAGCTATTCAAAGTTTTTATGCTTTGCTATTTTTAGCAATTTTTAACTTAAAAATCTGTGAAATATCTACTATTACTATAACGTGGTTCAGAAAAGAGAAAAAAAATTGAATAGTACTATTATACTGAATGTATCGAAAAACAGGAAGGAATATTATTTTCTTAAATTAAAAAAAATGAGTTATAACCAAATCTTATATTTTTCAAACAATTTTCGCTCTCTTAAACGGTCCGGGAGAGTCGCTGTTCTCTCGATGGACTGACTGACGCGATAAAAAAAGCCGAGGAGAAGGAACTTTGACGAGGCCGTGCGCCTAACAGGCAGCGCGATAGATGGCGTGGGATTGTCGGACATACTATATATCAAGGAGAGGCCACAACATTGCATGTATTAAAAAACTTGTTAAGACGTTGAGAATAAGAAGGAAGAAGTAGACACTTTCTTATATTATTTATATTTGGCTTTTTGTAGAAACAGATTGCTATTTCTATTGGAAAGTACCGACGTACGAATATTACCGACTTTTGCCAACATCATTATAACATGCAATAGCAATTACCACATTGTTTATTAATACATCAGAAAACAGAAAACTTGTGCCCACGAAACATTTTTCGAACACAGTATGATTCGAAATCAAATTTTCACGTGTGGCACAGTTTGGAAAAAAACATCTATAAGTAATAAATAAGAGACCGCAAATATTTCATTGGCCTAGGAATGCACCAGTCCTTAATGCGGCCCTGCCTTTGTTACATAATTTATTGTATATGTTGGCAAGGTAAATGTGAAACTAGACATTAAAATAATGAAAATACGTAAGGTAATATTGTATACTCCCTATGTAAGAAAATAATTCGTAGTTGTTGTGCGGTTTCCGAAACATTTATAAACAATGTTACTACTATTTTTGTCTCGTTAAATTTGTATGCCATGAATTCCTCTAATAAATATATTCTTACATAGTACAGTTTATCTAGTGTCAATTTGAAAATCAAAAAAAGACCGACAAAGGAATAATTCATAATACCAGCGATGTCATGAGCGTCGACCGACAAATTATTTATTTATAATACATTATTTATTTATAATAAATAATGTTAGTTTAATGAACAACTCCATAAATAATTCAATTTAAAAGTAAGTAAATATTGTTTAACCTACGGCTATGCTACCGGCAATATTAAGAATGAACCAAGAGTAGGTAACGGACTTGTAATGGTGAGCCAGGTAAACAATCGACTACTTTCGTTAGAGGTAAGCGCATAACATATCTGGTTAACTATATTCGTATTCGAATATCGTTTATAATATTCGAGCACGGTCTCGGTGTTATTCTATCACAAGCAGGCTTTGAAATAATTTATCCTGGTAGCAACGTTTTAGACTGAATTTCTCAATTGAGAACAGACATTCAATACAATTAAATATAATTATTTTGGGTTCCGACTTTCTTCTTCGGTGACTGTTCTTTTTTAGTCACTTATTTATCGTCAGCCTGTTTCCGCGACCAAGACCAATCACCGACGTCAGGAGGCGAACAACTCCCAATCTGAAATAGTTGCCCAATCGCTTCTTGTAAGAAGAGTAGGAAAATTTTACCCGATTAGCGTTAAATAGATAAGGAACGACTAATTTACGTTCCCTTCGAGGAATGGCATAGACACTACCCATTCCCGCCTACAATTGCGTTGCTTCTGCATGTACTCTGATACACAAGCTACTAGAAGGTGGGGCGAGGCCACTATTTCCGCGGCGATCGCCATTTCAAGTACCAATTGCGACTAACTTCCCTTAATATTTCGTATCCAGATGCGAATATATAACTAAGACGGATTTGCTCTTGCCCCGTTCAGTGACTCTGGCCCTTTAAATTAAATCTAGGTACGCCATTGCATAATGCATTAGAATAATCAGCATTTTTACATAATGTCGCCTTAAATTTAAAAATACTCTAATAAATAAATGATAACATTGATAACACAGTAATTAAATACTTAAAATATAGACAGTACAAATTTATTTCAAATAAACACCACTTCATTCCTATGTATTTGGACCTGATGTACATCTATATCTTTGTAATCTAGAGTGTACTTCGTACATTGCAAAATTCTATAGAAATGTGGTTCTACCATAGACGGTACCAAGGAGGCTGCGGGGTCTGGACCTTATTGCTCACCTGAATACTGAATTTTCTATATACATAAACACACCACATATAGTAGACAACCTCCAAATCCAAAATCTAGGCTGTTACACATTTGAAAAAACGCAGGCAACATCTTTTATCTACCGACATTGCCAGTTCCTGAGCTGAGGATCAAACTCAGTACACGATAGCACAGGCACGCAGAAAAATGCTCTGTTACAGAAGTCCGACATAGTAATCTCTATGTATTTCGACGTGCTGAACATAAATCCGATGTCCTAGCCTCATCGCCCACTAATTTTTAGTAAATCGTGAAAATTGCAGAAAACCTGAATTTTTTAGGTTATTTTCACAAATATTGGTGGGTGATGGAGCTAAACGGACATCGGATGCGTGTTCAGCACACCAAAATACATAGGGATTACTATGTCGGGTCCCAGTAACAAAGCATTTTTTTGTGTGTGCCTGTGTAGTCAGTCTAACCAGACGTACTTGCCACTAATACTGCTTTAGCCGGCTTAAGCTACCGTGCTGGCTAAGCATGTGAATACAAAATTAAATAGACCAAATCATGAAATATTCGATTCGAGCTAAGGTCAGATTGAGATACAAGGTACAACACAACTATAATGTTTTTTTTTTCTACTTCTTTGGGACTTCGTGCCACATATATTTGTTCTTTTTAACCGATGCTCGGGGAATCTACAAAATATCACAATTAACCTGGTAAATAACCTCTACGTCTGTGACTTTTACGTCAAAGGATCAGTTAGAGGTTGCTTTTAAAAAAAATAAATAACACAAATAAGTATAAAAACTTGGCATTAAATATTTCGTCGACGTTTCGGAAATCTAATCTGTTTCCATTTTTAAGGCTTTTTTCGAAAATTCTATTTTGTTGTGTATGATAAATACACAGCTCTAAGAATGTTTGTTATATTCAATATCCATAGATACTTACTATTTACATAGAACTGTTGATATAGTAAAAAAAATTTTTAGTTTTGTACAATGTGAAGTTTGTGAAGTTCTTCTTTTAACATTGGCAACCAAGTTGTACAGACATCTACGGAACAATCCGACACGCATCTATCCTCATTCAATAACATTATCGCGGATTCTTTAATTTTTCTTTTTTTGTTATCTGCCTCTTTTGTTAAAATTTTTGCCGAGTTTCAGTTTATTCTATGTGCGTTCTCCCAAGCGCGTTCGCAGATCTTGGACCTCTGAATTTCATTTTTTCTGATATAATTTTTGTGTTCACCCAATCTTACACTAAACGGTGTATTTATCACACACAGCAAAAAAGATTTTTCGAAAAAAGCCTTCAAAAAGGAAACAGATTAGATCTCCGAAACGTCGGCGAAATATTTAATTTCAAGGTTTTATACGTATTTGTGTTATTTGTTTAAAAAAAGCAACCTCTAACTGATCCTTTGACGTAAAAGTCACAGGCGTATAGGTTATTTACCAGTAACATTGTGGTTAATTGTGATATTTTGTAGATTCTCCAAGCACCGGTTAAAAAGAAAAAACTACATGTGGCAGGAAGTCCCAAAGAAATAGAAAAAATGAAGATAATGCCACAAATAACATTTAGACAATAACCATAATGTTGTTTTCGCGTGTAAGTTTAATACATCAACAAGTATGGTGTAGTAACTAAGTTATATTAAGTCTCCGCGCTCCATAATCATTAGTACGTAGATATATTCGTGAAAACGTGTTAACTGTGATGGTTAGTGCATGAAACTTTACGCGCCAAATATGAATTATAGTGGTTAAAAACACAGACACACATCCAAAATAATAGGTAGAGAGCTGGCTCTATAGATTTCCTATGAATAAGATACATGAAAAACTTTGTATGAGTGAGTAAGTACTACCACAGACCTACAGGGAGCCACTTTTCATATAAGCAAATTTTGCTCGCGCCGTGGAATTTTACCGGAAGTGACGTCAAAATGGAAGCATGCGGGCAAATAAGAGGCAGCCTATTTTTTTAATAACTGGAAGGCTTGTATTTTAACTTAAAAAAAAATATTCATGTATTCCATGACTTAAGAAAACACACAAAAAAAATTCTCGAGGGTATCTCAGTGTTGCGGGCAAATTAAGCCTGGCACCCACTACAATCTTATTGTATATCTCAACACCTATATTTTCACGTAAGTTTTATGCATGTATTCGATGACACAAAAAATTGTGACCGGAAGTGACGTCCGAATTTCATGACGCGGGCAAAATTTGCAAAAATGAAAAGTGGCTCCCGTTATGTCTGTGGTAGTACTTACTTACTCACATAAAGATTTTCATGTATCTTATTCATAGGAAATCTATACAGCCGGCTCTCCACCTATAAGGTCATGTACATTTGAGCCAAGCACGAAACCCCTCTGCATTTTGAGCCGAACCTGATGCCACCGTCAGAATTGCTCCGTCGCGTTTTTGAGTGAAATCTATTAACGGCAGAAAAATACTTTTCCATGCGAATCTCGAGTTTTACGATAGCTTGACATTTTTCATTATCATCCATCTTTCATCATTAAAGAAAAACCTCGAGCCCCCTGTTAATTTTGAAAAATCGCCGCCTATGACTACAAACACATTCTAATTATAATTGGGCCAGCCCCAGAACAACAATCATGACAATAATAAAAACAATTACATACAACTTTTTTCATGCCATAATCTCAGTTTTCGTAAATTTCACATGTTTCAGAAATTATTAACCATCAACGGTACACTTTTTATTCGCTCATAGACGGAGTATTGTGAATTTGATTTCGAGTATTTACACGTCTTTAACTCAGTACACTTTTTATTCGCTCATATACGGAGTATTGTGAATTTGATTTTGAGTATTTACACGTCTTTAACTCCCTTGAATCCAAAAACGTTTAAAAAAATTCTTGTCCGTCATCTGTCTGTGGTCCAAAGCCCAATCACTAGAGCAATCTTCACTTTTATATGCTTATTCAGGACGGCTGCATTTTAAAACAGTGATAAATGTGCGGGTAATAGGCTCCTAAAAATCAATACAATATTCATTACAGCGGCTCCAATGATTTTGATTAAAAACATGGATACCAATGTGCGAAGTCATGACCGATTGCTCCCAGAAAATGCAGGGACTCTGCTTGGGCGGAGGTGGGGGGTTAATAGTTCTTGGCAAAGAAAGTAGGAAATAGGGTTTAAAAATTTAAATGTGTTTTTTTCTCTAAAACGGATCTAACAATGTTGATTCAAAAATAAATAATAATCTACACAGTACTGAACAGACCCTCATTCTTGTATGAAAAAGTTAATCCGGTTGTGTTAGGCCACTTATTCTGTTTTTGGCTTATAGCTTTACACCAACGGGAGTTGGTAAAAGCACTTGTATATAGGGTGTTCCAAAATTGCACGAAAGAGAATATTCCTTACGTCAAAGTTCCTAAAAGAAGTGGATCCGGTTTAGCTTAGCCCTTAGGAAATAAACATGTTACTATTTTTCACAAAAAACAAGAGCATATCTAAGAAATGCGACTGAGACGCTTGTGTGCCATTTTTCTTAAATGTACAAATAACATGCAATGAAAATGAGAATGGAAATGAATCAATAAAAACTTTTTTTAAAAATTGTTTGCATCAATATTTAAATAAGAAGTGCCTTTATTTTGTAAATCCGTGGAAACTTTTCTTTGCTATTCATCTTTTTCTTTTGCACTTAAATCCATTGACAAAAATATTCCACATAAGATATTTGCAAATATGGCAAGGTTAACAAGATTATTATTAGCATCTTAAAAACATGAAGGCCATACTTTTCTCATAGATTTTAACTTGAATGAACAAGGAATCTTAATTTCAAATTAAAAAGAGGTTTGTTCATTTTTTGCAGTTTGTATGCCTGTGTAAATATTCTTAGGAGCTTGTATAAGATACCTGAAAATCGTATCGTAAAATTATATCTTTCTAAAGTTAAAAAACGTTATTTTTCAGGAATTTTACTTACTACCCAAGGGCTTCTTCTGCAATTTACAACTATAGAACTTTGCTGTAATTATTAGTTAGTTACTGCTCTGGAAGTGGTATTATTTCTTGAAAACCTATAAGTAAGCTCAGAAACCATCTGCAATTTAAGGTCCATTCCCTAGAAAGAGACATTCGATAGGGAAATATTTATTATTTTTGGCCATAACTTTTTTTCTTAGTACGTGTATTTAAAACAACTATACGTGTACCTAAGTAGAACCATAACAAGACTATTACTATGAATTTTCACTCAATAATTTCAGTGGTTTGCAAAATAGCTAGATTTAAATTTAAAAATTATGTTAATCTTCTATTTTGTAGTTTTAAATCTAGCTATTTTACAAATCACTGAAATTATTGAGTGAAAATTCATAGTAATAGTCTTGTTATGGTTCTATTTAGGTACTTTTATAGTTTTTTTAAATATACGTACTAAGAAAAAAAGTTATGGGAAAAAATTATAAATATTTCCCTATCGGATGTCTCTCTCTAGGGAATGGCCACCTTAACAACTCATCAATTTGAATTAAAATGCACAAAGTGCATTTTTTATTAATGAGGAAAAGCTAAATTACTGTACATTTATGATTCATCAACTATGTTGTGAGAGGCTGTGTTTAGCATATAGATGCATAGCATTAATTAGTTGTGAAATACAAATGTAAATAAGAATATGCAGTAATACTCCCATTTTGTCCTCATCTCAGGACTATTAAGGTAGTATTTCTTGTGTTGCAGAAATATATATACATGTTTAAGTTATTTTAAAAATTAAGTAACTTTTGATTAAATCTGTCTGCTGATTTCCAATTCAATTCGAAACTGTATGAGATTACAAACAACCCTGGCATTTAAAAGCGTTGATTTAATTTAGGTTTATCACAATTAACACAAGAATTTTCATTACTTGTATGTTAACTGGCAAAATATAACTATCTTCGAGATTATAGATGTTCGAAGTATTTTACTTACCTTTTAGTAATAATAGCTGACATTTAAGACTCCAGCATTCTCTTATTTTGGAACGCATTAACAGATTTACTTGTTATGTACTCTTCGCAAATTCAAAATGGAGAGTATGTTGCATTTGATCGCCATATTTCTAAAACCGGCAATATCGGTCGTAGAGAAAGAATTTTCATATCACTGTGTTCGTGATCGGGTTCTGAACAACTTTCAAAATGTCCATTCGTCCGCCTGTCTGTCTGTTCGACCGCCCGTCACGTTTCTTGTATTGTGTTGAAATTTGGACAGTAAGTTAGTGTTCGCTAGAGGAAGAACCATGTTTTGAAAAAAATTGACCAGTTATTTACAAAAAAAACTGCTATAGAATGTGCAACGATTAAATAAAAATGCAGTAAATCGGTATAGTAGAGAGTATAATGGTTAGTTTGTTTTTATTCATTTGAAAATAGTAGTCGATACGCTGTATTTGACCATGTAGAAATATTTCATGTTTTCAATGCGTACTAAGATAATTTAATTGAGTCGGAACATTGGATTAACTATAAGAAATTTTTGTATTAAAAAATTAGATACTATATTCGATTCTGTCATGTAGCAACTACTCTTAAGTAAAGTAAAGTAAAGTAAGTAAAGTTGAAAAGCTGGATTGTTTTTTTCTTAGAGAACTCACTTAGCTTTAATATAAGATTCGTTTTGGTACTAAATTTTCACAGTTGGATCGATTCTGGTGCAGTTTAAGAAATTATCAGTTTTAATACACTACTCTCGGTTATTTCTCTATTGAGCATGATGGGAACTATTGCAGATTCGTCCTTGTAGTAGTCAGTAACAAGTAGAATTGTATTATGAGCCACACACCACACCTTGATTGATCTGTATTCACTATGGAAACCTGTAACGTGTTCAAATATCTCTGCGCCATCTCTGACGCACTATTGGTACGACTTTTCTAGATAATGGCGGTTCGAGACTTTGCTAGATTGTTCCTTGATACCTACCTGTACGAGAAAGTTATAGGAAAGGGGTGGACTTTTCTGGAATTTTCTAGAGGTATCTTGTTTTGTATATAAAGCGATTTGACAAAAGGTGAAAATAGTATTTATTTTGTAATTTTATAATCCGTATATATGAAACTAAGAACCTGTCTGCGATTTTAACCATAAATTATATTCGTTCGTTACTTGACTAAAAATAAAATGTATTTCGTCTAGAGAAAAATGCATTTTGAGAACAGAAGATCGAAATTTCAAAGTATTAACTGGGGAGATTTTGGATAAATGTCACAAAATTAAAACTGTTCTTAGCATTAGAAATTTGAAGAGTATTATCAGTTTTAAAAATCTGTACTTTGGGATTGTCCCTAGTATATTACACGAATTTTATTGTTTTAAAATTGGATTCATATTTGCAACTGCATAAATTGCTATGTCCAACCGATAAGTAGGTAATTGGTAGGTAGGTGATTGGTTTTCATAGATCTTGTAATTCGAATTTGGAGATCATGGATGCTCTTGTACAAAGTTGAATCTTTTAAACCCGCAATTAAAATTACTACGGCCTGGATTATTACTATAATTATTAATAGTATTTATTTTTTAGTGAATAAATGGTTTTAAAATTCCTATGTAAATTTTTTTACAGAAACTGTATTAGTAACTAGTCAGTATAAGTTTTTGCATGTGATAATTTAAATATTATTTATTATTTCGACATTAAACATTGTTATTAGTGGTAACATCATTAACTATCAGTATATTTGATTTAAAATCACTGTTTACGTGAATGCTTATACAGTCGCCTGATCATCTAAAGTCCATTTTTTTTTCGTAACGTTGTTGACACTGTAAACTCAAGGCTAGGCACGAGCATTTTCATAAAATGTAATCCACAGTTCAGTATATAAATAGCCCAACCTACCCAGATTAACTAATGCATTTTTTTTTGTTCAATAATTGTATAGGCCCCTATTATTAGCGATTTACTTTTCATTGTTAGTCGTTGATTGATAAAACGCGCCATTTGATACGTCTGTTTTGGTAATTTTTATTGTATCTAAATCTAAAATTTATTACGTTGTTGCACAATGGCGTACTTGATTATTTACTTGTTAATGGATTTACTTAAAGGAAGTAAAATTATGCAAAATCATAGCATATCATCGTGATATTTGAGGTAAAATCGGTAAATTTATTTCCGGAAATATGAACAGATGATTTCAAAAATGAAAAAAAAGTTCCTCCTTTAAAAAAACTATTATTAGAAATTATGAAGTAAAAGTTTCCGTCTCCTGGACTACTGAATCTTATTACCTATTATCGACGTTGAGGTCGGTTAAAGAAAGGTTTGATTTGTGCACCGACATCAATATCGATATTAAGTAATAAGGGCAACAGTAAAATTTTATTTCATAATTTTTAGTAACTATTTTTTAAAAGGCGGTTCAGTAAAAACAAAAAGCTCTTTTAATGGCATCTTAATAGTTTTTACAAAATACAAAGAAAATATGATCCGTCGTCTTGAATTTTAAGCTATAAATAACATTAAACTCGTTGCCAGAGAATCCTCATATACCAAATTTCATGTTTTGAAACAGTTGTGCAATGGGGGTAGCTCTATTGGATTCGCAATTTTGGATTATTAAGTTTTGACTTCAGACTCAATATCATCTACTTCAAAAAGTACCTAAGTACCAATTTCAATGCAATTTCGAGGAAATAATGGAGCCACCGCCGAGCCATACTTATCAGTTGCTCAAGTCATTCCAGAGTAATGGTTGAACGCACATAAGGAAATATACATATGCATCGAATTGAAGACCTCTGCCTTTTTAAAAAAATCGGTAAAGGTATTTACACAGAACTTCCCTCGTTATTTGTGCATGGCGGTCACTCTAAAAAATTATTATTTACGAAATGACATTGAGAATAATAATCGGAATATAATTATTGCTATTATTACAAAGAAAACCCGATAACTTTTGGTCAAAAAAATATACTCATCCAACAGCAAAAGTTCAGTACTAAATAACAGATGCCAAATATGGAAGGCTTGCGCCAATACCTTTACAAATGTCCACCATGACTGAATTATTTCTTGGGATGACCACCCTGTACATTTTTCAATAAAAGTATAATAGGTGCATATGCCAAATATTATTGCCATCTGTCGCATCTTCAATTCCACTTTCACGTAGTGGAGTGGAAGTATAGTTGTGGTTAAAATGTTTTATTTCTTTTTGAAATTTTTGAAAAATGGTAATTTTTTAAAAAAATGTTCTCTTTTGAAATAGGTTTAGAATGTCATGGTGAAACGTGGGAATTTTAAAAATGGAAAGTTTCCTTCTATTCTATAGTAGTGGTACAATTTTTTTCCACAACCACACATTTTGAAAGAAAAAAAAAAAAGATCCATTTTGAACTTAATGGCACAAAATGACGGGCAGTTCAAATTTCAGATACATTCATTTGTGTCCATAAGTTTCAATATTTGGCACCAACATTTCAGGGTGTTTTCTTTTCAACAAGAGGTATATTTTCTGAAAGTGTGAAGCTGATCGGAACTATTGATGTCCCTGGGCGTTAAAATGGAAAGAAATCGCCTTTTATCCAGTTTATTCCACTTTGTATGTTATGTAGGTACGTACTCAACGCATATTTGTTGGAATTTTAATTGCGAAGGTTATCGGTTTTTAGTTTATCCCAATCGGACCTCTAGAACCGGAGATATTCACCTTTTTACCTAAAAAAAAAGCTCTTCGTAAAAAAAAACGTAATAGGATTTGGAACTTCAAAACTCAGATATATACTGGTGGTACCCCAGAAGGTATGAAATCATAATATTGCTGTTATAAGACAATGCATATCTCATCGTTAATTAGATCTTTTTCTACTGCACTTATAAATGTTACTTTTGACAAGCCCGACAGATGTAACAAAATGTGGTAATTACACCCTTATTAATATACCACAAATTACATAAAAGTATCCTCTAAGTAGTAATTCGTAGTATTATTAGAATAACTAATAAAATATGCAAGCATGTCCAATCCATTCGTATTAAAAAAAAGACAACAAATGTGAGATTTATAGATATAATTAACAGTATAATGCTTGATTGACATGGTATTCCTCACAGCACCGTTTAAAGCCGGCTTTTGTTTCTTTATATATTAATGACTTATTCCATTTTATCGTGCATAATATGCGGGTTACGTAGACTCCTTAGGAGGCTTCGATTTTGTTTTTAATTGAATCGACTGAGTTGAGATGAACCGAAAATATTGTATGTAAGTACATGGGTCGTAAAATTGTATGAGAGTGCAGCCTCAAACGTCATAAATGGCATTTTTGACTTTTTAAATGGTCATGAAATTGAAAAGTACTGGTCTTAGCTTATTTAAATTTTTTGTGATGATTATGACATTTTTAAACGTTTATAACTAAATAAATACACGGACGGAAAGGCTGCACGATATCGATATGAAAAGATGGAAATTTGGCATTTACATGACAGCGTGAATTGCAAGGGCGAAATCGAAAATTCCAGCCGACACGAGTTAATGAAAAATGGTATTTTTTGACATTTCGCGAAACCGATTTTGCTTTGTATCATTACAAAAGACATGACAATAAGATAAGACAATAGTTTCTAATTAAATGACCATCTCTAACCAAGATAATTTTGATCTTACGTTATATGCCAGGCTGCTTGCGCATGTTTTCTGTCATTACAATTCTATTTAGTTTGTATCTTCTTTGCAACAGCACCACTTTTACCGATAATGTAGAACCCTAAAACATCAGCGAAATGGGTGCGCCAGGACAGTACTAGACATGATGAAGATCTAAAAAAATTCACTCATGAAAAAAATATTTCAAATAAAGTTCCTACAAGAGTTTGGAATCTTTGTTCTGATGAGACATTATCTAGGAGATAGTTTCCACAGCAATGATCAAAATTGAGCTTTAATCATCTTTAGATAATGCCAACATTGTTGACGATATGCGTGCCAACTATAGCAATTAAGTATAATGTTCAAGTTTTTGTTGTGGCAACTACCTACTTCAAAGTCAAATGAAAATTGATAAAGATGAGAAATCATAATGAAAAATCTCTTGCAAATTGTTCGTCAACATTTTTAATGATAATTTGAATCTGACCGAGACCTACTTTTTATTCTGAGTCGTAGAAATTATTTATCGAGGTGAAAGAGTTAAATAAATTCGTTCAAATAGTTATCTTGCAATTTATAGATCGAATGATTTACTTCCTATCGAATCTCATCGTTAGCAATCTATAAATACTTTAAAATGATTGTTACTTAATGTAAATTTCCATTATTTTACTTCTAAGGCAATTAACAGGTTACTCAAATCAGAAATGAACTTTGCTTCATCGCCTCATCTGTTTTTGTTGTCACTATCAACATAGTTTTTTAGATAACATAACTGAAAATTAATATAAACATTACAAATAATCTAATTGCACATAATGTGGGCACTGTTAGATTAGCTCTTATGAAAACAATAAATATTTGTGGTAATAAACGTACAGAGTGGTTAATTTATAAAGCACCGCATCCTCAGAACTTAAAAGAACAATTCTTCGACGTTTTATAAAGAGTGTTCTAAATTAGTATTAATTCGGGTTTATCCGTCACAGGACTAACAAGTAATAACCCATTGGATAAGTTACAAAAAATGTTTGATTGTCGGTTTAAAGATTTGAATGGAGTAATAGCCCAATCAACCTATCGCGACCTATTGTTAAATTTACCAAAATTCATAACAAACAACGGAAACAAAAAATACGGTTGTATAGAAAAAAAAAATTCTAAGAAAGATTTGTGATTCCATGAAGTGGCAAATTTAACCTAAGAAATTTGAAAAGTTGAAAAACAGTTTTTCGTAAATAAGATAAAAAACTATGACTACTCGAAAAAAGTTGAATGAGGAGTTAAATATTTACTATCAACCGTAAGTACAGCTCACGACAAGCCGAAAAAGTACGTTTTTGAAAAATGTAAAAATATCTTTTATTTTTCGAGATATATCGATTTTTGAAAAAAGGACGTTCTTGAAAATCGGATAGACTTGCTCCATGGAGGCTTATACAATAACGATCTTAGGCTCATTTTCTTTGTAAAGAGTTGTACTATCATGCTGTGAAAGAATTGTAACGGTTTTATTTATTTTAAGGATAAATAGATTGCTTTAAAATAATTGCATTTTTTTAGGTAAGGTTTTTTTAACATTGGAAATGTTTATGTTTTCGTATATGGAGTAGAGCTACCAGTTTTTGTTCATGGTCAAAAGACAGCGGTGTCGCGGCACAGTAGAGAGAAGACCAGTAGGCTCACTTACTCTTGAGATTTGTTGTAATCCATTTCATTTTTTATGAATCCACTGCGTATCCGATATTTGTACGCTCATCTACATATACACTGCTCGAGCTAGAAAATGCTAATAAACTGGCCAACACTTACAATGACACTAAATTATTTTTGTTCGAAGATATTCTTGGCAGATGATTTATTTTGCGATTGAATTTAATGTTTACTGATTAATCAATAAGTAGCGAATTAAAATTTGACACTGCTCGAACCAGAAAATGCTAATAAACTGGCCAACACTTACAATGACACTAAATTATTTTTGTTCGAAGATATTCTTGGCAGATGATTTATTTTGCGATTGAATTTAATGTTTACTGATTAATCAATAAGTAGCGAATTAAAATTTGACCTGCCTTTACTTAAATTTATTACATAAGATACGCGTCTGACGTCACAGACTGAAAATGTATGACTTTATATTATTCAAGCAAAAATTTGTACACGGCTGCCGAAAAGGCCGCGCTACGATCGATTAATATCGATTTAAGAACATTTTATCGGATAGTCTTTGTATGAATATGTGGATTACAGGTATGGACATCACAATAAATCATAAAAGGTACATAATATTAAATTGCTACCACTCACCTAATGCCAGTCATTCAGACTTCTTGACAAAGTTGGAAAATATCATCGCAGAGTGGACAACAGTCAACGGTGTACTTATAGTAATAGGTGATTTTAATATAAATATGGCACGAAAAACTTATTATTCAGAAAAATTAAATATGCTTATAAAAAATTGTGGACTAATGCAAATTATGGATAAATTTACAAGAGTAACAAATGAAAGCAGTACTATAATTGATTTGATTATTACAAATAATAAACAATTGGAATTCGAAGTACATACTACTCCAAAAATCGCAGATCATTCTATTATCACAATCGAATTAACCACTAAAAAAAATAAGCAAATCACTTATAAGAAGAAAATGAGAAATTGCAATAACATGAATGAGATCCAGTTTCAGTTAGACTTGAAGGATGAAGAATGGCTACCAGATTGCACAGATACAAATAAGATAGCAGATAAATTAACGCACACAATAATTAATATGTTAAATAAACATGCACCTGAAAAAGAAATTTGTATTTTTAACTCTTATGGAAATAAAAACTGGTTTAACACTGAGGTAAAACAAAAAATAAAAGACAGAGATACACAATACAAGAGAGCAATAATAACAGGAGAAGACAGTGACTGGACAGATTTCAGAAACAAAAGAAATGAAGTAGTAAAGTTAATTAGAGAACAAAAACAGAAATACTACGCAGAAAAGGTAGAAGATGTAAGAATGACCCAACCGAGCTATGGAAAATATTAAAAACATTAGTTAAAGGCAACGTAAAAAACAAAAAAACTGGAATAATGTTTAATAATGAGCTATGTGAGAATGAAAAATTCAATAACTACTTTTTAGGAAGTATTGAAGACATAACTCTTAGTCTAAACAAAAGTAACAACTATGAGTACATACTAGAAAATATGGATAAACCCTCTAGTCATTTGGGCAATTTTAAAAAACTGAATTTTAATGAATTGAAAACAATTGTCAGAAACTTGAACAACAAAAAAAGCAGTGTGGATGGGATAAATACTAAAATTTTAAAACTGTCTTGAAGGTATAGGAGATCGATTCTTACAAGTGATGAATACAAGCATGGAAAAAGGCGTATTCCCCAAGTCGTGGAAAACTACAACCATAGTACCAATTGAAAAGAAATCAAATTCAATACTATGCGAAGAACATCGACCCATAAATATGGTACCGTGTTATGAAAAATTGTTAGAATTAGCAGTGAATGAACAATTAGTGGGCTATGTAGAAAGTAATAGTATTTTATCTAAGTACCAGTCTGGTTTCCGCAAGAATAACTCATGTGAAAGTGCCCTTCAATCAATTCTATTCAACTGGAAAAATGTATTAAATGATAAAAAAATTATTGGTGCTGTGTTTTTAGATTTCCAAAGAGCGTTTGAAACTATTGATAGAGAACTTTTACTGTTGAAATTAGAACATATGGGAATTATTACCTGTACAATGGATTGGTTCAAAAGTTATTTACAAGATCGTTATCAAGTAACTAAATTCGGTGATGATGTCTCTTCTAAAATGATTACGAAATATGGAGTTCCACAAGGAACCGTACTAGGCCCGAACCTATTTATATTATATATAAACGATATTGTTAAATACGTCAATAAGTGTAATATTCAGATGTTTGCGGATGACACGTTGTTATATATAGTGGGTGATGATGTAAATGATATTATGTGTATACTGAATGAGGAACTGAATATACTAATTAACTGGTTAACTGATAATAACTTAAGGCTGAATATAAACAAGACAAAATTCATGATAATAAAAAGTAAACATAATTCTCTTGATGTAAATAACAATGTCGTTCTATCCATCAATGGCAGTGATATCGAAAAAGTTTCAGAAATTAAATATTTAGGAGTGATAATCGATCAAAACTTAACCTTCAGTAGGCATGCAATTCTTAAGAAACAAGGTTGCGAAGAAGACAAATTTTTTAGGAAGAATTGAAAAAAACCTAAATCAGTGTACCAAAAGAACAATATATAACTCAATAATCCATTCCCACTTCCACTATTGCTCAACAATAATATTCCTCTTCAGTGATTCCGAATTCAGTGTTTTGCAAAAAAAACAAAATCAAGCCTTAAGAATAATCTTACAATGCAACAGATATACAAATATTAAGCGAATGCTGGATAATGTTGAAGTCCTAAGTGTTAAACAAACTGTGATATTGAATACTATGACTTTTATTTATAAAATGTTAAATGGTTTCTTACCAGAGCATCTATTAGAACATTGTACCTTTGTTAGAGACATTCACCATTATGATACTCGTAATCAAAATAACTTTTATGTAGCGACTGTTAGAACAAACTATGGTCAAAATGATTTATTCCACAACGGTCTAAAAATGTATAATGAATTGCCAGACAGTATAAAAGTTAGTGCAAATATAACGTCTTTTAAAAAAAATTGTAAGATACATGTCTACAATAATAGCGAAATTTAAATGTGATGTGTTCTTTAAATGATGTGTTTGTATATTATATATGATTATGATTATATGATTATGATTATATGATTATATTATATATATTATAATATCTTGTATGTATATATATATATATATATATATATATATATGTATGTTTCTCTGTATTTTTTTAGCTATGCTAGTAATAAAGTAATATTATTATTATTATTATTATTATTATTATTATTACCAATAATTTAAGATTAAATATGGTAAGTAATTATTGATTAACAGACAACAATAACAGAATGCACGAAATTATGTAAATGTTTTAAATGGAAATATCTCATGAATTTGCGCATACGGTCCCTGACATTTAGGTAATATTCCCAGAGAAATATTCAAGTTTCACGTGAAAAGCAGGCAACAGTGTTCTTACCATCAAATGACAATTCGGTTTAAAGATTTAAATATACTAATAAGTCTCTCCACACACTGACAAAGTTATGGAACGTGGCTCCAGAATGGTTCAAAATGAAGATGTATAGGTATGTTGCGTGTTTTCCACCTTTTAGGAAACACCCTGTATGAATCCGTGGGTTCTAAATAATTTTAACAAGAGATAAACCACTAACACTTTATTTAATAATTTACTGACTATTTACACTTTGTTTACTTGATATTTAACCTCACTTTTTACAGAACGTGTCACTTCTAAAATAAACTTCTTCTGCGCTGGTAATCGCGCTTTATATACTCCGAAATTGACTCTCTAGATTAAACCAGAATCTTCTCCAACCACACTCTAGAAAAGTCGATGGCTCCTTCTATAACCTTCCAGTCACTATTAGTAGGCATAGGCGTATCATCTCCAATTCCAAGGGGGTGTAATTCATAACAGGTACATTCTTTTTGCCGAACGTGATATACGCTACGTGATTTTTATCCAATTTGTCTTAATTACTTGGTGTTGTTAGTTTTTATTTTAGTAGTACCTTTTTTCTTGTGACATGGTAAAACCACACCATTGAAAGGTCTTAAGTGTACCTGGAAGTGTACTTATGAATATATTAATTGTAAAGCGCAAAGTAATATTTGTAAGATTGGAACATAATCTGCATTTCAAAGGCAATTAAGAAGAAAATTTCAAAAATAGGCACTTGATGTTTGCAATAATGCTGAATATATGTCGAGACGTGAGTTAAAAGTGAAAACGTCACCAATAGCTACTAACATTTTGTGGGTGCAAAAACTTTACGATAATACAGCACATTGAACCAGGAGAGTAGGAGACACAAACTCGATTATTTGAGAGTCTAATACTGTTCTAAATGCACAAGCATTTGTCCAATGGTCTGCTTTGAATGACAAAAATATTTGATGTTAAAAATGCAGTAAATGACGATAATCTAGTATGTACAGGGTGGGCAACTAAGAATGGAGGTCGGCCATATCCAAGCATCGCACAAGTTTAGGGAAAAAATTACCTTAAGTAAAGTGGTCATGAAAAATCGCTGGAAAATATTTTCGAGTTTCTAAAATGGCCGCTGGGGGGCGTAACAGCCACAGCAGAATAGAAAATCAGGTTTTTCTCAGTATTTTGCTCAATTAAGTGGTATTGAAAATACATGCATCGTAATCCTAGGACAATTTTGAATCTTTTTAGTTTTCCATTTTTTTTGTATCTTCAAGAATAAAGTGGTGTGGAGATGCCAAACATACATTTTTTCAAATGTCGATTACTCCGATTAGCCTTAACGGAATTTAACAAACTTAGTCTCATTGGAAAGTGCTTTTCTTGGTCTATCGAGTGCATGTTGTGCTATTTCCATTTGATTATTACTGTCGCCGCTAGAGGCCGTTATTTGACATGACAGCAAATATCGCGCTTTTTCTTAAAAAATTTAAATGGAATGGTATATTTATTTTTACACGGTAAAATAGAGAATTAAAAGCCTCAGATATCAGTGAAAACCGCAACTAGAGAACTTTTCTCTAACGGAAGATATTAGCAAACAAAGTTGAAATTATGAATTATTATCAGATCTTGCCGACGGGATTTGCAAAGTAGCTGTTGAAAACAAGTAAGCTGTGAAAATGACACAATGAAGAAACAACATATTATGTCAAAATATTTAACTTGTCATTATTGTTATTTTGTGCAGTATTTAGTTTTTTATTTGAATTTGTTTTCGTTTTGGAAAATTATAATGATTCTTACAAATGAAGCATTTGACATGTTAGCGATTTAGTTCGAATGCATGAGACATGCAACTCTTGCTGCCAGAGTCTATGCAGTGCAATATCCTGAAAGACGTCATCCAAGTGAAAAAGTTTTTATTCGACTGGCACATGGTTTTCGTACAAAGGAAGAGTACCGTGTATCGAAGACATCGTTACGAAATTTCAAATGTATTTTTGAAGTTACGAAACGTCCCAATTTTCATAACTGTCAGTTTCATTACATAACTAGTGATGTAATGAATTTTAATTAAACTGTTATTATTAAACCCATCATTTAGAGAAAAGACATTAAGGCACAAAAAACACTTTATTAATAAAATGCAAATAGAAACATTCCGTCATCAGCATTTTTAACAAAACATTTAAAGTTTTCTTCTGTTAAAATAATAAATTTCTTAGCGTGGTAACCTGAAGATCTTCTCTTTAAAAATGGTATTAATATGGTATATTTTTTGTCAATGTTTCTTTTGGCATTTAATTCTTTGATATTGATTCCTACTCAATATTCATATCGTGACGCTTTATAATTTTTCATCGTTTCGAAATACGCTAAGAGAATCTTTTCACATAGGTACATCTTTTTATTCACTTTTGTTGACACCAGTTTTCAAATTTCGTATATTATACTTCCTCATATATGCTTTTTGATTTACCAGGTAAGTATTATTGAATTTACTGCTGCTCTTTTATATCAGATGGAATATCCACATCTAAATCAACAATTTCTGACTTAATTTGCTTAAAAAAATTCAGCAGATTGACAACTGAACTTTGTTAAGGTGGCCATTCCCTAGAAAGAGACATCCGATAGGGAAATATTTACTATTTTTAGCTATAACTTTTTTTTCTTAGTACGTATATTTAAAAAAACTATAAGAGTACCTAAGTAGAACCATAACAAGACTATTACTATGAATTTTCACTCAATAATTTTAGTGGTTTGCAAAATAGCTCGATTTAAATTTCAAAATTGTGTTAATGTTCCTGTTTCGTAGTTTTAAATCGAGCTATTTTGCAAACCACTGAAATTATTGAGTGAAAATTCCTAGTAATAGTCTCGTTATAGTTCTACTTAGGTACTCTTATATTTTTTTTAATACACTTACTAAGAAAAAAAAGTTATGAGCAAAAATAATAAATATTTCCCTATCGGATGTCTCTTTCTAGGTAATGGCCACCTTAATACAAATGTCAACCTATACCTACTAATGCTCAGGTACAGCGATAGACACAAAATTCATTTGTACCACTGTAGGTGTAACAATGTTTGAAACCGCAAAATAAAATTCAATATAAATTGCAATTTCTTTTCTATTTTAGAGCAGGATTAGATAAAAACGTTATGAAACAGTAATTTTACTTGACTCGCGTAATTTGCAAATATTGCATTCGTCAAGTAAAATTAGTCTTTTCATAACTGTCTACATAAATATATTGTTATTATTATTATTAGAATTGTTGTCTGTTATTAATTACTAATTTTTATATTATGTAATATATATTCTACTCAATATGTTTGATATATGTTGTTTCTTCATTGTGTCATTTTCACAGCTTACTTGTTTTCAACAGCTACTTTGCAAATCCCGTCGGCAAGATCTGATAATAATTCATAATTTCAACTTTGTTTGCTAATATCTTCCGTTAGAAAAAAGTTATCTAGTTGCGGTTTTCACTGATATCTGAGGCTTTTAATTCTCTATTTTACCGTGTAAAAATAAATATACCATTCCATTTAAATTTTTTAAGAAAAAGCGCGATATTTGTTGTCATGTCAAATAACGGCCTCTAGCGGCGACAGTAATAATCAAATGAAAATAGCACAACATGCACTCGATAGACCAAGAAAAGCACTTTCCAATGAGACCAAGTTTGTTAAATTCCGTTAAGGCTAATCGGAGTAATCGACATTTGAAAAAATGTATTTTTGGCATCTCCCCACCACTTTATTCTTGAAGATACAAAAAAAATGGAAAACTGAAAAGATTCAAAATTGTCCTAGGATTACGATGCATGTATTTTCAATACCACTTAATTGAGCAAAATACTGAGAAAAACCTGATTTTCTATTCTGCTGTGGCTGTTACGCCCCCTAGCGGCCATTTTAGAAACTGGAAAATATTTTCCAGCGATTTTTCATGACCACTTTACTTAAGGTAATTTTTTCCCTAAACTTGTGCGATGCTTGGTTTCTGAGATATGGCCGACCTCCATTCTTAGTTGCCCACCCTGTACATATAGAGCAGGTGGTATGGGCGCGTGAGTTTCGAATACATTTCGGACGCAGTTTTTTTTGCTGGCGTCGGTTCAGGAAACACTACCGATTAAGAAAATCTATGTTACCAGGCGGCAACCTAATCTGATAGTTTAAAACAATTTTGTTTGTATCAAAAGAGAATATTACATTTTTAAATATTTTTTTACTGATTTCCAACAAGAAATATTCGATTACTTTTTTTCGTGAAGTTACTTACTTCAGTGTTATTAATTTTTTTAAATTGAAAATCTCCATTTCTCGTCTTTTGACACTCTAAAAGTATAATAAAAAATATATTTTTTTAATACATAAAAAAAATGTTCTACCAATGGTATTTCATTTCATTACCGTACCGAAGGTTTTGACGTGCTGAACACGATGCCGTAGTCCGTTTGCTCCATCACATCAGGATTTCGAGAAAACTGAACCTAGAAGTGCTAAAAATACCTATCGGTGACTTTGAGCGGCTGTATCTCCGAAACAAAGGAACGCACGTAGTTTTGGTTCGCGCCGTTCGATTTCTCGTTCGATTTTCTATGACAAAAAGTGCCGTCGAGTCCAGCAGAGCTTTTGCTTGGGAGAAATGGAAATGGCCCTCGAAGCTTGGCTGTATCGCTCGAGGAGCGAAATCATCTGACCTCTCACTTTGGCGGCCGATATCTCCCTTAAACTGCACATCATTGGATTGGAAATTTCATTTTCAATCGATCTAGTACAAAAAGAAGTCATTTTTGTCTAGAAAAAGTTAGAGCGTTAATTGTGAAAAGGTGTCTAAATCACGAACATTTTTTAGGTACCTTCAAAATTTTGTAAAAAAATGAAAGTGTCAGCAAAAATCTGAAAAAATTCAGAGGTATGTAGGAAGGCGAGAGAAATCGAATACCGCAGCTCGACACACTCTTTTCATTTTCGATTAATTTGTGCATGACCGAAGGCAGAGAAGTATTTTTAGCATTTTTAGGTTAAGTTTTCTTGAAATCCTGACGTGATGGCGCAAAACGGACTATACGGCATCATGTTCAACACGTCAAAACCTCCGGGGTACGGTAATAGAAACCCATTGGTGGGACATTTTTTTTTTGTGAACCGGTGTAAGTTTTTATAATACTGTTACGCATTTGCGCCCCCTATATGTTGATAGCATGAGTAGGAGGGATGATATGTCACTGCAATCCGGTATTAGTATCTGCACTTGGATTCATTCACTTCACAGAAACCTGTAATGTGTTACCTCTGTACTCCATCTCTGAGGTACTAGTAGGACGACTTTTGTAGAAGCTGGAAACTTGTAGAAGCTGAAACGAGACTTTGCTAGATACCGCAGGAGAAGGTTATGGACCCTGCTAGAATTTCCAGATTCATTTTGTAGGGTATATTAGAAGATGTATACACGCGAGTAGACAGTTTTTAAATTAATTGGAGTTGAGATAAATCCGAAGTGATATAAAGTGAAAATATCAAGTGACAAACATTGTTAAAGATTATTTTAGTTAGTAAACGTGTGCTGTGAATGTTATTCAATAAATAGGTGTGCTAGTGTTTATCTGGTTATAATTTTTGAACCCACGGATTAGGAAAGATTTCCAAGGGGTGGAAATTCGTGACAATATCTTAAGACCTTGCATACGAACTTCCAAAAAATGGAATTGACGATTTTTAATTTTATACCTCATAGCGACCACTTTTTTCGACGGTTTTTGAAAAATTCGTGTCGAAGAAAAGTTGTAAAATGGATTTCAGGGTGTAGGTAATTGATTCCAGAAACATTTTAAGTCAAAACTTTACAGGGCGTTCCATTTGAAAAAAATAAGTTATGACAGTTTAAAAATGTAATAATTTGGATAATTGTGGAAAACACCCTGTAGAACTAGGTTCAAATTTGTAACTTTGTATGTTTTGACTCAGAGTGTTTGAGCAATCAATTACCTACACGCTGAGATCCATAGGACAACTTTTCTTCAACGTGACTTTTTCAAAACCGTCGAAGATTAGTGGTCGCTATGAGGTACAAAATTGAAAATCGCCAATTTTACTTTTTTAAAGTTCATATAAAAGGTCTAAAGGATATTTAAAAGTGAATTATTATTTGTTTGCAATCGTAATGAAACATATTCTTTATAGGATTTTGCCAATAGGAGAAAAAACTATCTATGAGAACTAAAAAGAAAAAGTATCTTTAAAAATATTAATGAAATCTTTACATTCTTTCGATAACCTGAATTCTGGTTATGCTAGCAATTAGAATTGAGATAATGCAAAGATTTCGTTAATATGTCTACAGATAGTTTTCCTTTTTAGTTCTGATAGATAGTATTTTGTGCTATATGTAAAATCCTGTAAAGAATGTTTCGTTGCAATTATAAGCAAACAAATAATAATTCACTTTTAAACATGCATAGAGTATATAGGCTCCAATACTAGTTAGAGTCGGGTCAAGTTTAAAAAGACCGATGTATGAATTAATATTGCACATACGTTTTCACTATCTCTTGCACACAAACTTAAAGCCATAGCCTAAAGATACTGTCATTGTATGCCTACCAAGATTCTTTCCCACTTCTTTTGAGACGGAAATATGAAATGTACACTGAGGAGTGAGAAACATAGTCATAAGCTCAGTGATTCTCCAACTGTAACGAAAATTTTTTATTTCCGTGAACTAACACCACTCTAAATATGAAAAACGTCTTTATGTGAAATATTTAAGTTATTTTTAGTGGTAAATAGTGGATATTCATCCGTCAATCCGTTTTAGAAAAGAATAAACACGATCGCGTAGCTCAATCGGTAAGATGCTCGAACAGCAATTAATATAAATGGTGTTGTTGCGAGATCGATCCCCAAGCATTTCCATTTTTTTTTTATTTGATTAATTATTAAAAGTTAATAATTTTTCTTCTAAAATTAAACTGCGCCGCGAGTTTTGTTAAAACTTTATTTTCCCCAAAAATGTGTCTTTTATTACTACTAGCGCGTGTTTATCTCTAATAAAATCTACTTTCTTACGTTATATATTAATACACGAATGGTGAAACGTGCGTCGAGTAGATAAATTGTTCAAGTGTAGTGTTTTAGTGTTTATGAAAACGTGTCAGTGCGTTGTTCTTTCAGAATTGTTTTAATTTATTTGTCTTAAAATTATTGTTAATTTTTTTAAAATTCATGTTGTCAACCAGAATTTTTATTTATTACCTCTAAAAGAAGAATAATTTATTTTCGTTATTCTCATAGAAATTTCAGATTTTTTTTTGTTATATGAAATATATTATTTTTACTGACATCGTTTTCCCTACTAATACTACGATCCTATCCTTTCCTGGCAAGAAATGCTCAAACCTTCCCGTGTCTCTTGCTGGACTGTAGCAATATTAGTCTTTGATTTATTTTTCTGATCACTCATTGTTATTGACTGAATTGGGCAATTCATTTTTTGTTATCAGTTTCATTTGTGCCCGAACCTATATACCTACAGTGTCCGTTGTAAAGTTGGCTACATATGGGAAAAATTTGTATTACTGACATTTGTAAAAAATACTATATTGGGGGTTCGTTTCTTTTTTTACATGCAAATACCTTTATTCAACTACAATACAAGTTTTTGTCGAAACTATTCAAATATTTGTGAAATAGACACAAGAGTTTATGATAATTAATGGTAGGGGTAAAATTTGCACTTTTTTATTTTCCTCATATCTGCTTCACAATTGATATATGGGGCCTTTGTTGTATTCTATATGCACTTTTTCTTCATAAAATTTTTCGATATCAACAATTTGACCCACTTTTCGGTACCACGGTCAACTACTTTTTACAGTCCTGCCAAACCGGTGATCACATGACATGTGTCAAAATGTATTTTTTTGTTGGAAATGCATATACGAATCCCCAATAGAGTTTTTTAGAAATGTCAAAAATACAATTTTTTCCCGTATGTAGCCAACTTTATGGACACTGTATAATCAGAATTCCACTAAAATTATGAAGTTACTAAATTAATAATCTGAACATTTTATGATAAAATCTTTCCTATTTTTTTAAAATTATTTAGCGAGAAAGAGCTGAGAACTGTTTGAGAACTACTGGCATTTCTTATGCATCAAATATAATCTTAGTTCAGACGTTTTAGCAGCCATGACACAAGTCAGTTTAAATTGTACCCGACTCTAGGTAATAGATAGGTGAATATCTGTTGTTTCTATCAGTCAATGTCAAATATATTGTCTGATTACTTCATATTTATGGAAAATGTCTTGGTTTTTGCATGAAACATCTTTATGAGTGGTTTTTATGTCTTTCTGATGAGGTCCGGAATAAGGGCGAAAGACGTTTCAAAGGCTAAGCATTTCCAAGAAACAGAATGATAGATAACTTCATGAACATGTAGTCCATTAGAATTAATTTTTTTTAAGACAAGGTATGTAAATAAATCCAGTTTAGGCCTTTGTTCTCATTTTTAACTGAATCTTCATGATCGTAGGGGGTTATGTAGATACTAGTTTAATTTGCATGGCCGTAGGGGACTGTGTTAGTGTTAGAATGAGAATTGTCAAATAAGGAATTGACAAATTCATTTTAGGATTTTAATTGCTAGCATAACCAGAATTCAGGTTATCGAAGGAATGCAAAGATTTCATTAATATTTTTAGTTTTTCTTTTTAGTTCTCATGTAGATAGTTTTTTCTGCTGTTTGCAAAATCCTATAATATGTTTCATTACGTCTAAAGGATATTATAAAAAAGTATGTATTATAAGAATAACACCTTTTATTATACTTTTAGTGCGCAAAATAAAAATGAGAAATTGGCGATTTTACAATTAAAAAAAATTAAAAACGTTGGAAATACCAACTTTACGTAAAAAAGTTATCGAACATTTCTTGTTGGAAATCGGCCAAAAAATATATTTTTTAAATGTTTCAAGGAAAAAATGTAATATTTCCTTTTGTTATAAACAAAATTAATTTAAACAATATCAAATAAGATTATCGTCTGGTAACATGGATTTTCATAATCGGTAGTGTCTCTTGAACTGATTCCAGCAAAAAAACTGCGCCCGAAATGTATGCGAAATTCATGCGCCGATACCACCTGCTCTAATATTATTAGTACGAATACCTACTATTAGTAATCGAATTAATCGCGTACCGTGATTGAATATTATACAAAGTAACGATAAGCGAAACCGAAAGCAAACATTACCAGTGATTAGTTCAAAAGTAATTTACTTGTCACCATCATTATTTGGCACGTCAGTATCTGACGTGCAGTGGACGAAGTCCTTCTCACCATGCACGAGTTCATTTGTTAAATGTTTACGTGTCGTTAATAACATCAGTAGAGCCTTGGGAAAGGTGTTATTAGTTTTCTGTTTAAAGATTCATATTTACTGTACTAATCTGTTGTCCAGAGGTATGTGTATTAATTTGTTTATTATTATACGTTTGTTTTTATACAAAGCATTTGCCATAACAGAAATATTATTTCTTAAAAATTATTTTGCTTATATCTATTAATTGCATGTTTCATCGATCCACACTTCTTACTATGAATACATTATCAGTAAGCGAAGTTTGCCAGTCTATGGGGAACCTTAAAATGTCCTGATGGACCGCTGGGCGTGAAAAGTGTGTACCCTTATTACTTCCTTCTCTTTTCCTCATCTGTGTAGCTGGCTGATAAAACTCATTCAAGGCCAAAAATTAGGTGGAAAATAAATGGTAGTTTAAAAAAGCACTCTTTAATAGCAAACCAAAATAAAAAATAATACAATGCAATAATACAATACAATACAATACAAGAAAACGTGGGATGCTTATTACTATGAAATAATTTTACCAGTTAATATCAAGCATCCCACGCTTTTTTGTATTGTATTGTATTATTTTTTACTTTTTAGTTCAGTTTGCTATTAAAGCGTGCTTTTTTAGTTTTTTAAACTGTTATTTATTTTTTAGTTTTAGTCTTAAAAATTCGGACCAGATAATTCTACTCTGGAACCTCGATAACCCACAGATACCGATTTTCAGTCGAATCAGACGATAATTGAAAAAACCTATCCACCATGTTGACGCCCCAATTTTGAATTTTTAAGTTTTGATGACATATTTGTTTTCTACTTGTCAAGCCCAAGGGGGTTGTAAAGAAAATAATAATCCGCCATCTTGGGGAGACGGCCATTTTGAACATATAAAATTGAGTATACTATATTGTATATTATCATCGGAGCTACACATAATTGCCAAATTTCATGATGATACAACAATTAGAAGTGTCTGAAAATTACGTTGAAAGGTTCTGTTACATTGATAGATTGATAGATACAGGTGAAGCTAATAAAAGCGTGTTAATGTGTTAAAAAGAGCTAAGTTTTTGTCTTTATCCCTCTTCGACACAACTCAAGAACTGACCCAGAATCGTAGACTATTACCTATTGACATAGTAAAATATAATATGTACTGTCGTGAACAAGAAAAAAATAAGACCACTATTTTCCCATGCATTATTCGACTACCAGTAATTCTTGGGCATTCCGTGGTCTCACATTTGGTTTTTGGATACTTCTTACGAGTGGTCCCCATACGTCTTCCACAGGGTTAAGATCTGGACTATGACTGGGCCAGTTAAGAACATTAATGTTGTTATCTTGAAAACAGTTAGTCATGTATAAGCATTATGAAGTGAACAATTATCTTGTTGAAATATGAATTCATTACTAGGAAATAATTGTGGCACCGAAGGGAGCATAACATTGTCTAAAGTCCTAATATACGTTTCACTATTAAATCGTTCCTCAATATGCCACAAAACACGAGGACTACGTGTCGATATCCAAGTCCATATGTTAACGGAAAATCTACCACTTTCTTCATTGTTAGATATATACTTCTCATCGAATCGAGTATTCGGAGGTCGGTAAACACGAATACGACCGCTGTGTGTAGACTGGAAAGTTTTTTCATCAGTAAAGATAACATTCTTCAAAAAATTTACATCATGCACTAAAAATTCAAGCGCAAATCTCAGTCGAGCTTCTTTATGTTCAGCTTTAAGTAGGTATTTCTGTGCTGCTGGATGACAGCGCAGCTCCGATTATCTTACTCGCCGGTGACCAGTGCTACTCGATCCAGGAAAATTCGTTTCTTCAGCAGCCTGAATACTGAATTTTCTACTAATTTATTTACCAATTGCAAATCTTGCTGTTCAGTTGATATCCTTCGTCTCCCCGATCCAGGATTTCTACTAATTGTACCGTTTATTATCCACTTTTTTTAAATGTTAAGCACAGAATTCTTGTTAATATTATAACTCAGTCAGTGCAATTTGTCTCATTGACCATCCATCTTCTGCTTTAGCAATAACTACAGCATTACATAATAAAAATTATAATAAAAGTGCTAGCTGTTTTATTTCGCAGTGCGCAATGTTATTACGAATTTAGATGATGAGTTGAAATAAATAAAGATATTATTGCGTCTCACTGACGATTTGTTGCAGATTTGGCATTCATAAATTTACTAGCCTTTATTTCATTGTAATAGTGAATGTGCTTGGTTTATATTCAGTGACTATTTATGTTTACGAAATTATCTTAAAATACTGAAGAGTTAAGATACCAACCTTTATTTAAACACGCTATATTCTAATAATTCTTGTAAAGTGTCTCCCTTATGTGGGAACTTTTCATATTTTCAGTAGAGGAATATTCTATATGCGACATGAAAATAAGATTTGTGTGCTTTTGAACTAATTTAAAATTTTAAATACAAGGAGGTTCCTCAATTCGACCCATTTTGCATTTGGGTAGTCCCACATTTTTTTCATCATGTTTTATTTAGTGTAACGCGAGCAAAACCCAGAAAAAAGGACTTTCTTAACCAACTTATAAAATATTTGAAGTTATGGCGAAGGCGCAGGTTATAAGAAATATTTTATGTATTAGAAAATATTCGAAATTATTGCGTACAGGTGCGTTGCAGATTAATCAGTTGCTTTCGGAGTGGCAGATACTGATTTAAAAATTCAAAATGTTGAATCCAATAGAACTGCTGTAATTGCATCATTTTGTAGATTAACATGAAATTGGGCACGAAAAAGGTGGAAAAAATTTGTTTGTTTTAAATTGAACCGCCTTTAAAAAATCGGTTACTAAAAATTATGAGTTAAAATTTCACCATCTCGCCGTTCAGTTTGGACCCTATTATAATCCCATTTTCTCTTAATACTATAATGTTTGATATACTTTTTAATATTTGCTATTAAGGAAGATATACCGATTGAAAAAGAAAATGTAAAATTGATTTTTTCTTGTTCCATTTTTTGCTACCGATCCATACACATACATACAACTAACTTATGGAAACCCATAGCTAACTACTCAATAATTTCCAAGGTATGCTATTAAATAGCGTTTACTAGTATTTTTAATTAGTTGCTTTCACAGATTTTAAATTATCTCTGAGTGTGAAGATAATACCTGATTTATGGTTTGAAGAACTTCAATTTTAACAATCAGTCGAATAATAACGTATAATAAACCATTTTAATTTTGAACTGAAATTTAACCTCCAAAAACACTACACTTTATTATAAACAAATGCTCCATTTTAAAAATATCAAAAAAGCTTTGCACGTAGCGAAAACACCTAATTGGTCTTATCTTTGTAACTAATGAACTGATTTAGTTCAACCGGACCTTAAAATAAAGAGAAGGGACCATTCTTGAAGAGTACAACATTAGTTAAGTAATTTACAATAAAACAACGACAAAGGGCAAGGATAGGAAAATCCCAAATTTTAAAGAAGTCCAACATTTTGTTTTTTCATGTATACTATTCTGAACTGCACAGGCTCTTATAGCATATAAAATTGCCTTTCTAATGACGCTGGGTTTATTCCAATCGGTTGAGCAAAAGAGAAGCACTCAACAAAAATTTAGATTTTTTTTCCACTGGGCGTATCTCCCTCAATAAAAAAGACGAGAACAGTGTACAAGAAATGAAAATGTTATGAGTCTAAACTGCATTTTAATTTTGCTGCTGATGCTTTTCATAGGGTATTTTGACTTTTTGAAAAAAAAAAACATACCGCCTTGTATTTAAAATAATATATTTGTTTACCAAATTTATTTTCCATTCCACAGGAGTTAAGCTAACAATAATAGGCGAGTCTGCCTGGGGGAAAAAGAGGCGATTTTACAAATTTTGTATACCATTTGAGTTAGTAACGGTTTTTTATAGGAAAAATTCTATTGAACAAGTTTTTATTTAATAAAAAAACGGTGTGACGGATCCGAAAAAATCATGATTCCATCGAAAGATATTTTCAATACGCGTCGTTTGGCGCCAGACACAACTCATTTTGTCAACCCGTTAATTTGTTATCGCCAAAATAAATGTCTTAATTAACAAATTGATTACTCCGAAACTAATGAGGTCAGGATATTGTTTTTTTCAAAAAACATACTTTTATACCGCAATGGGGTGGCGGGTTCGATCCTCGGTGTGGGCAAATGTTTTTTGTTGTCAAATTTTTTTTCGTGCAGTAAAATATTTCCTATAAAAAAATAATTTTAAAATTGTAAAAAACGCTATAAATAATTATGTATTCTTGAGAACTTCATTAAATCCGTAACTCTCGAGCTGATGCTGTGCACTTGCTTTATATGCTCTACATTTCTTATAGTCGAAATCATGAAACCCCCTCTGATGAAGTAAAACAAGCCTCCTCTTTCACAGAAAGTAGTAACAAAACAAAAACTACCGACAAACCCTCGTTGGGCAAGAACAATTATATGTTTGTTGCAAGATAGCCATTTATTTAGTGAAAATCCAAAAAAAAAAAAAAATTTACGACATTTTTAAAAATTTGTCAGAAAGTAAAAACATTTATTATCATAAAAAATACTTGGTTACATAAAAGAAAAGCAAATTTGAGGAAAAAAATATTGCCCACACCGAGGATCGAACCCGCCAGCCCATTGCGCGTGAAATCTTATTATTTTCACGATGCGGGAGAGGTTTTTTTTAATGGTCAAAAACGCGTATAACTTCAGGGATTGAATATTTTTTGTAGAACTTTTTGTGGTTGATGGAAAAACGTGTTAGCTTTCATTTGCACCGAACCTCCTGTCCAAAAAGTTGTTAATAAACAAATTAGAGCCTCTCACGCAATATCACTTTTATTTTCACTTCCGGTTATCCGATCAAGTTGTTTCTGGTCTCAAAATTTTCCTTTTTCCAAGCAATTTCGTATGCAGAAAACTCCATTTCGTTACGCTTATCTAGAGCTGAGATATTCCATTTGTTAATTTGCAAAATTAATTTAAACTTTAAATAAACAAAAGCAAAAAGTTGCATTCGTGCAGACTTCTATGGGGGTTATGCCCGACATCAATACTTATCGTTTAAAGTTGGTTTGAAGGCGATGAAACTTTCGGAAAAAAGTTATTTGCTAATTAACAAATTATGCCAATTGTTTAAACAATCAAAAAGTATTGAAGATATCGGGCTTAAAAAAATATGGTATATTCTTTGGTATAAAAGTATATGTTTTTTGAAAAAAAAAATATCCTGACCTCATTAGTTTCGGAGTAATCGATTTGTTAATTAAGAAATTTATTTTGGTTATAACAAATGAACGGGTTGACAAAATGAGTTGTGCCTGGCGCCAAACAACGCGCATTGAAAATGTCTTTCGATTGAATCACGATTTTTTAGGATCCGTCAAACCGTTTTCATTTTATTAAATAAGAACGAACAAAATTTTGTTTAAACAATTATTTGACCATGAAGCTCGCGGTTTAGAAAAATTTTTCATAAGAAAATCTTGTTCAGCGGAATTTTTTCTATAAGAATCCGTGGCTAACTGAAATGGTATAGAAAATTTTTGGGAGAAATCCCAGGCAGACTCGCCTATAAACGAAACTTTAAAATTGGATACATGGTTTAGAAAAAATCAACTTCAAAATCAAGGCAAATCGATGACGTGATAATTTTGTCCATAAGTGTATTAAATTCTCGAAATTCGTTTTTGGCACCATTTTCTTTCATTTATAAAAGAAATAAGTCCAGAAGATATATATAATTAATTACTAATTACTTTAGAAGATAAAGTGATAAGCCGTATTTTATTAATCATAGGTTGCTCGTCACAAAACTAAATCCATTTAATTCTGAAATTAAGTGTAATTAGACATCAGAAATGACAGGCGTTATATTAACTCAGTTATTACTATTAGTTGTCCGACAGAAATAATCTTTCACAGCATGGGGATACAAAGTTCAATACATAGTGTTAATTTTAGACGGTGAAATTGTCGTAGTGTCCAAGTTTAATTGAACCGGTTAATTGCGTCCTCTAATTTTTAATAAATGATAAACCCACACAATACCTGTACCTCATTTAAACACATTTGATTTAATATTTTGAATTTCGTATTTCTAGTAATTTTTATTCAAAGGAATGTGATTTTAACGTTCTGTTGTATTTCAGAGGTTGTTATCTGATCGTCAAGATGTTTGTAAAGGATAAAACGTGAGTAGCAAGATATAGCTGCATCTTGCACGGCTGCATGTAATTTACTATTAATCTCTGCTTGCAAAATGTTTTCAAGTAGTTTGCAATTAGAATCTTCTATTTCCACTGTTATATTTATAGCTTGTCACACCTTAATCCTATTTAAATCTGTACTTTGCCTCTTTTTTTTTAAATTTAGAAAGTAGGAACACCCACAATTTTTTTTACACAGCCTTTGAGTTGTTTTCATACACGTAATGTTCAAGAATTTAAATATAGTACGTAAAACCGAATAACAATCTATTTTTCAAATGTCTGACATTTTTTTCTATTGAAATGATAAACTTTGTTTATACAGCGAAGGGAATATTATACATTCAACATTAATACAATGTATGGTTGAAGTTTAACTACTTGAGCTATTTTACTGATTAATCCAGATAAAATGCTGCGAACAATAGAGAAAAACTGAGGGAAAACTTGGCCCCGCTTGATTGTTGTAAGCGTTACTTGAATTTCTATCTATGTACTATTTTATATTATTTTTGTTTTTTCTATTATTTCGGTTTATCATCAGACATAGTATAGTGATAAATAAAGTTTAATACACGTGTAATAAAAAACGTCGTTCTTGCGTAGAGAAGTCCCTGGAAAAATTAGTATAAGCAAGTATAAATGATTAAAAGAAAATTACATAGGCACACAAAAAATAAGTTGTCGATCCCACGGACCAGACCAATCATTTCTGGTGTATTTTGGCTTTCTGAATCCGAATGCGGTGCCAGTTTTACGTTTTACCCCACCACGTCACAACTTTCTAACTTCCAAAAAACGGTTCACAGGCACACACAAAAAAGAGTTGTCGATTCCAGGAACCAGACCAATAATTTCCAGTGTCAATTTTGCACCATGTCACAATTTTTTTCTAAGCTCAAAATACAGAAAAATGCAAAAATCTCACTATTTGGAGCTCAATGTTCCAGTCATAGGGATGAAATCGGGTACAAAAAATGTGTTTTCACTCGTTGACTCCGATTGCGATGTCAGTTTTGCCCTACCACGTCAAAGCTGCTAAAAAATTGCAAAAGTTACAACTTCATAGTGACAACTCCTAAACCAGGTAATAAATTTTTTTTTGTACGAAAAAATTAAACAATTTACCACTAAATTTTGTTTAAAACCGTTGCTTCTTCGTACAGAAACACGTAAGAACAAAATACAAGAGATCGAAAGCCAAACGACATCTTATGTCTACAATTGAATCCGTTCATTACTAGGAGTTGTCACTAAAAAGTTGTACCTTTTGCAATTTTTTAGCGGCTTTGACGTGGTGGGGCAAAATTGACATCGAACTCGGGGATGCGAAAATACATTCTTTGTATCAGATTTCACTTTGAGCTTCAAATAGTGTGATTTTTGCATTTTTCTAACATTTTTTTAAGGTCAGGAAAAAATTGTGACGTGGTGGGGCAAAACTGACACCGGATTCGGATTTAGCAAGCCTAGATACACCGGGAATGATTGGTCTGGTCCGTGGAATCGACAACTATTTTTTTATGTGCCTTTATTATATCATAAAAAAATGTGAACCCAATAGCGCCCCTTTATCCAGCTTATTTTTAGTTCTATAACAATTACATTAAATAGGTGAGGATTATTAAATAAATACTGAACATAGTCAAGAAACAAAACAAAAAACCAATAATCCGGCTCGAGGGACCAAAAATGTTACCGAAAAAGTTCTAATAGCTACACGTAGATTTTGAACTGTAATTATGGTGTTTGTAAAGTTCATAAGTATTAGAGTACAAAATTCTCGAATCCAATTTGCATTAAGAACGGAGCGAGCAATAGGTCTTCTTCCCTTTTTTTTTACAGTGCCGCGCACGATGATAAGAATGCCACAAATAACTCCTTAATGCGTACTTTTCTGTGCGATAATTATGATTTGAGACATATTTATCTCTAAAATCTCTTAATTTAGGTCATTATTTTACGTTATAGTTTAAAGTTGGCAGTCCGGCTTCCGCTGAACCCTAAAAAATCCAGGCTGGCAAGAAAAAGAATGTGGTGGAAGTCTGGTGGAATACATAAGATCTTATTTTTGTAACTAGATTAGAATTTATATAAAACAATATATCCTAAATGACAGTTTTAAAGTTGTACTGCGAAACTATCAAAGATTTGATACTACTAAGAAAGCTACTACAGATACGCGCTCAGCGTCTGTTGTTGTTATTATTATTATTATTATTAAGAACATGAGCTGATTTTATCCACAGTACTCAGGCTTGTTGTTCCATTGTACATTTGAGACGAAGGATATCTTACAAAAGATCTGCGTCTAAATCGAACAGTCTTGGGATAAGAGGAATAACGCTAAATTATGTTCAAATTATTCTTGAAAATGTGAAACCATGTGTTAGTATCATATATAATAATAAACATGACACATGCTAGGGTTACTTCTGAATCATATTGTTTAACGTTGGGAGTTCCACAGGGCTCTGTTTTGGGTCCTTGTAGTACGATGCATTAACACAAGCTGATGGCTAATGCTAATCATCGCGCGCCGGAAATCGTCGTATCTCGAACCGAGTCATTCCTGTGCACGAAAGTCAACTGAACATATTGCATCTTGTTCGTATTTGGCTGAATTGACCTGTATATATGCGTAGAGCATTTCATTGCAATAGAGCCTTATGAGTATCAAATTTAAATTTGAAATTATTGTATACGCGCAACGTGGAAAAAATGTATGGAATTTAGCTGTGCCCCGTCTATTTAGAGTTCGTCAACTAGAAATAAATTTGATTTGGACATTTAAAACAGTTTACACTTTTTATGCTATAACAATATTTTTGGAAAATTTAAACACGATAAACTATATCTATTTTTCTACGGAATCCCTCTGTAAATGAGTCGCGTCCTTGACCGAGTTGTATGTTTTATGAGATTTAACAGTACCTCGCTTACTGCTAAATCTTGGCATTTTTTCAACAAAAAATTAGATTCAAAAATAAGGTTATTGTGTCACAGGTTATGTTTTATAGCTAAAAACACTTAGAGTCGTCTATGCGAATCCACCTCTTCTCTTGATTTAAAATTACTGAAAACAAAAAAGCCGTGGCAAATTCATCAAATTTATAATCGTTATATCTGAGAAAACACAGTATTATCTTTGTGTTTATTTTATTAATTAGAGGTCAATAAAATCATTTAATTCTAAAAAGTAACAGTTCCAAATTTAAAATATTATCATTAAGCGTATGTTGTTAAGGTGATTGATAATAATCATAATCCCATGGATCTTGAACTTCTGCATATTGTTTGGAAGATAGGATTATTAAGCCATCAATTTTTTACAACGTTATTTTAAATTTGTGTACATGAAATATGATTATTTTTATTGTACACACAGTAGTTTCATTTTCAATATTAAAACAATAACGATCTTTTGTTAGAACTTTTTATTATCACAGCTAAGTGTTGTTTTATGATAAGCTTGTTATTATTACCTCTAAATTCCAAATCACGATTCTCCCACAAATGCTTTATATACCGTGATATAAGGGGTTATTTAAAACTGTAATAAGTATTTTTAAAGAGTTAATTAAAATATATTAATTATGCCTAAATGCATTTGATTACATGATATTATGGAAAGAAGATACGCTCTCGCGCAGTATTCCCTTATCGCAGTCCCCATTGTGACGTCACTTGTTGGTAGCAACCAAATTAAAATATTTTCTTGGGGAATCAGAGATATTGCCCATTGAATAAAGCAGCTTTCGGGGTATGCACTTTTGATTTTGCCGTGTATTTCTTTCAGTATTTTGTGAAATTTACAGTTGAAATTTTGTACATATAAATGTCAAAGTATTTTCTTACACATGCATACAATTCATGACTAGTTATTTCGCAATAAGCATAACTAATAAATAACAAATAAGATTATCACAGAAATATTTGTAATATTGAATAGTAATTGATTTATGAATAACGGAACAATTATTATATGCAGCATTAACATAGATTATTCTATGACAAAATGAACTTCAAATACTTGTTTTTCTGTCAGTCTTTAGCATTAATTGAAAAACCACTTTCCACTGACTTCGAAAACATGAGGAGGTTTTCAATTACACCCGTGTTTTTTTTTATTTGACTCGGTATTAGCTGATGCATATTATATGAAATTATTGGTCCCATTAGAATTTCATTAAGCCACGACCAGTGCAACGAATGCCTCATACCGTAGATACACATGCGTGACAGTGCGCGCTTTAAGTTCAAGCATTTTTTAACATACGGGTAAAATATGCTGGCTGATTTTTGCTGTGTTTAATGAAGTCGGATTTCACAAATAAAAATAGGCTGTGTCGAACGACATATATTTTTAATGTATCAACTATAACTGTATATAATACAGACTGCAGGAAACATGTGTTACCAACTAAAAAAGGAACGGTCAAATTAGTACTGAAATTGCCATCAAGGCGGGCTGTTTAAATATTATACCTAAAATCATAGTATACCTCCCTACTTGTTAGGCAACTAACAATACATCTATGTTTAACATATTTCATTGGTGTCAATGTTGAAAGACTGGTCCGAGGGCTGAACTCTTGGGTATCCCATAAGACAGGGATGACAGGAGGGCATGTCTGATTGATTACAATTGAAATTTGCGGTTGTATATGCATGCATATCGTTTTCATGATACGAGTGGACATATCCGCGACGAGTTTTTAGAGCAGTTCATAATGTCAGACTTAGATACACATACTATAATTGTGACAGACATACTTCTCATGTAAAAATTGTTTTATCACGTTACTGTACGAGTCGAAATACCGACAATGCAAAGTCATAGCAGCTCCTTTTCATGTCAGTTGTACGTCATAGTCCAGACCAGAGAACATACAGTATGTTCTCTGTCCAGGCGGTAGCTGACTGCAAACAGTGCAGGGAGGACGCTCCAGTGTCAGCGACGTCGATATTGGGTGTACAGAAATTAAATCGCCATTGTGATAAGTTCTACTCACGCTATAAAATGACTTGAGAAACATTCAAAATAGTTTGACTGGATATACGGAAGAAGAATACAAATTATGTCTAGAAAGACAAACAGTGCGTACCAAATCCATTGATGTCCCTTTAAATTTTTTGCCTACAATATTTCCGTTACATTTCTCTTTACATTCTCCTATTCTTGAAGTCATAAATAATGAGGTTATTCTAAATTTCTGCCATAAAGAATCTTTCACACTTTTTATGGAAAAATGTTTTATGCCAAATAATCTGAAATTTGAATGTGATGTACTTGTAGTTCAGAACAGATATCTCAATGGATACAATCTTCGAAAATTGACAGTTTTTTGAGACAAAATTGGTCAAATCTAGGCCCTTTATATCATTTTAAACTTTCAAGAATGTTTTACTCTTAAACTATTAAGTGCAAGAGTAAGAAAATGTCCAATAAAAGACAAGTTTTAGTAAAAAGAGATAAAAACTACATTTCCAAAACTGTTCAGAACACATCTAGGGAATTTTTACATGTAAGTTCTCCATGGTGCTCTGTCGAGCTAAATTTTGTATTTTTCTGCCAGTTTTGTCTAGACCGGAAGAGGCAGCAACTTTTTATTCCATTTTAAATGGGTGTATATTTCTACATTTTGAAAGTCTACGATAAATTCTAATGTCATTTTATGTAGCATACCCCTAAACTGAAGCATACCCATTAAACCGTAAGGTTATCTTATTTTAAACAATTTCGACAGATTAAACTTGTCGAAAACGATCAATAAATATCGGACAAATGTTATTGAACTCAAATCGCAAAAAGGCGCTTTCTCCTAGATATAATAAATATAAATAGAAGAAAAAATAATTGTGTGGAGTGCTAAAGAATATGACTTTTACATTCCAAAAATATGTGAAAATTCTTTTTATTTAAGTGGCAATCCTCAAATTAAAATTTTCATTAAAAGTAATGCAAAGCTGTTTTACATCCCTATTCTAAAAGCATATTTACTATTATAACATTTGCAACTATCTTTTACTTATTTTTAAACACATTTTTATCAACATTTTTTAAAATATGAATCATATTTGACGTAAAGACAACTCTCATTTATAACAGTAAATATCTAATGTTGAAAAGTGTTTCTATGCAGAAAATTGTTGTTAAGTAGAAAAGTACCATCTCTCTAAATGATAAAGCATGCAGAAATCTAGTACATTTCTGTGTAGCACCCGAAAAAAATATATTTATAACTCTGTAAGGCGAAACGCAGCGTGATTAATATGTGGCTATTTGTGGTCTTTAATATCAATACATACTCAAAATTATCGATTGACCTTCGTAATAACATAGTTAGATAAGACTTAATATAGAACCCCTTTGAATCATCCACATAATAAATGTACCGATGAACTTTGATTGAAAGGCATATCTCGATCTTTGACACGGAAATCCTATAAACTGAGAATAATCGTCATTGTCACCGGGTTAAGAGATAAGACTTTCTTAACAAACTAAGAAACTATTAATTTCTATTAGTTATCACATGAACTATGACAAGTTTATTGTCAATAATATGATTAATTGGTCTAGACTAGCTTTTGTTTGCAAATAGGTATGACAATGGGGGTCACGAAACCTTTGTATTGAAACTTAAAAGTGGCTATACCTAAGATTGGTGGGGAACGGGGATAAAGCGCCAAATGAAGAGATAGCTCCCTAATAATCTAATTATAGCCCAAAATATTCTTCAACAACCCTGTGGTATTTATTTATGTACAACTTACACTTATTTTCATTTAAATAACTTCACCCAATTTTAGTAATGCCGCTGAGATGTGATAATTCTCGATCTCGTCTCGATTATTCTAGACGAGATCGACCTAATTCTCGATTCCTTTTGAGATTCTCGATCTCGAAAATTTATGAAGAATTTTTTAAACAAAGCACAATGGCCTCTAGGTTTTATATCTTTATTTTCATAAAAAATACATTAAGGATCTGTAATGGACAAAAACATAGCCTCCAATATTTTACTTATATTAAATGTTTTTTCCTAAATTCGCATGTCTGCCAAGAGTTTAAACAAGCCCTAGCAGAATCATGATCAAGTCTATTGCGGTGTTTGCGCTATTTAAGGATGTTATAATGCCGGTCAGACTTCGAGTTTCTGATCTTGAAATGTCCTTGTTAGCAAATAATTTGCTATATTCTTGAGTGTGATGGATTTTTAAGTTAAGTACCATTATTATTTTTGAATGGCGTTGAGGGTACAGATCGAAATTTTGTTATTTTTTGTGTTGGGAGCACTAGCTCTGCTAATTTTTGGATGTCCAAATATTTCTTAAAATGAGCACGGTACTCGATTTATTCGAATTCGATTTAGTTGTTTTTTTTTTATTCACGCAATTTCGATACTGGTACTGTCATGTGACAACACTTTTAAAGCGCTTAGTTTTTATTAGTTTAGAATCTATAGTTCTACTGCTAGATGTTGATGGTACCGATTCATCGTCATCACTACCACTTGCTATTCCACTATGCTCATAATCAACATCTTTCACAGAATCATCATCATCTTCCATTGCATTTGTATCGCTTTTCATGGAAATATTCTCAGCAGTTGGTTTTATGTTTTATATTGCGCTTGCATTTCATCGTAATCACAAATATACGAATCACGACAACGAAACGATAACACTTATTGTTCGTAACAGAAATGTGTAACGACTGGTCTGGTATACAGAGCATGGAACATATGCTTGCACCGTCGCGACGCACAGTGGGAAATTTACCACTTTCTTCTGACAAAAGCCCATTTGACGCACACTTAGTGACCGATTTGAATATATTACTTCCACATCCACGTAGTGGATTGGAAGTATAGTAATCGCAAAAAAATTTTCAAAAATTTTTATTCCTGAAATAGGTTTAGAATGTCATGAAACGTCGAGATTTTAAATTTGAGCGAAAAAAAAATTTCTGTCTGTCGGTCTGTCTGTAACTTTTTTTTGTCCGCACGTTTTCTCCGGAACGGTTTGAGATATTGACTTGAAATTTTGTACACGTATATATTATGACAAGATCTGGAACTGGATTGTTTTTTGAGGAAATCCGGTGAAGGGTTGGGGGTTAAATAGGGGAAAATAGGGAAAAATTAGTAAAGCAAGCTTGTAAGAGAACAGACACTTGAAATTTGGTGTATGTACTAGAAGTTAAGGCCTAAGATTTTTTTATAATATCTTTCAACCCCCCCCACCACCCCTACCCCATTAATGGGGTTGATAAAATAAAGTTGAAATTTTCATTTGAAATTTCGTACACGTATGTATTATAACGACGTCTGAAATTAGATTATATTTTGAGATGATTCTGTTGAAGGGTTGGGGGTTAATTTGGGGTAAATAGGGGAATATAAGTAAAACAAGCTGGTAAGAGTACAGAAACTTGAAATTCGGTATACGTACTAGAAGCCAAGGCGTCAGATTTTTTTATAATATTTTTCAACCCCCACCACCCCTACTCCAATATGAAAAGGGTTGATTAAATAAAATTGAGATATTCATTTGAAGTTTGGTACACGTATGTATTATGACGACATCTGGAACTAGATTATAATTTGAGATGATTCCGTTGAAGGGTTGGGGGTTAAATAGGGGTAAATAGGGGAAAATAAGTAAAGCAAGCTGGTAAGACTACAGAAACTTTAAATTCGGTGTATATACTAGAAGCCAAGGTCTCATATTTTTCAACCCCCACCACCCCTACTTCATTATTACAAGGGTTGATAAAATAAAATTGAGATATTCATGTGAAATTTGGTACACGTATGAATTATAACGACATCTGGAACTAGATTATTCTTTGAGATGATTCCTTTGAAGGGTTCGGGGTTATTTAGGGGTAAATAGGGGGAAATAAGTAAAGCAAGCAGGTATGAGTACAGAAACTTGAAATTCGGTGTATGTACAAGAGGCAAAGGCCCCAGATTTTTTGATAATTTATTTCAGCCCCCCACCCCTACTCCATTATTCAAGGGGTTGATAAAATAAAATTGAGATATTCACATGAAATTTAGTACGCATATGTATCATAACGACATCTGGAACTAGATTATATTTTGAGATGATTCCGTTGAAGGGTTGGGGGTTAAATAGGGGTAAATAGGGGAAAATAAGTAAAGCAAGCTGGTAAGACTACAGAAACTTGAAATTCGGTGTATGTCCTAGAAGCCAAGACCTCAAATTTTTTAACAATACTTTTCAACCCTTCCACTACCCTTACTACTATTGAAGGGGTTGATAAAATAAAATTGAGATATTCACTTGTAATTTGGTAGACGTATATATTATAACGGCATCTGGAACTAGATTATATTTTGGGATGATTCCGTAGAAGGGTTAGGGTTAATAGGAGTGACTAGGGGAAAATAAGTAAATCAAGGTGATAAGAGTACAGAAATTTGGGATTCGGTGTATATACTAGAAACCAAGGCCTCAGATTTCTTTCTAATATTTTTCAAACTCCACCACCTCCGCTTCATTATTAATGGGATTGATAACATCAAATTGAGATATTCACTTGAGATTAGTACACGTATGTATTGTAGTGACATCTGATTGAGATGCCTCCATTGAAGGGGTGGGAGGTGAATAGTAGAAAATAAGTAGGGTGAACTAAAAACTTCATTTTTAACGTATATGGTAGAAACCAACTCCTCCAACTTTTCTATGACATCTGCCCCAAATATTATTAAAATTCTATGACCAATAATTTCCACATACTAGAGTGCAAATATCGTCAAGATGTTTCCTTTAAAACGACTTGGATGAAGAATCTGGATGTGGAAGTAGTGATTCCTTAGGCAGCGGTTTTTTTTTTAAAACTCTTGAATGATTCTAGTTTAACATATTGCTACAATTTAAATATCTGTTCCTCTGTTGAACGTATCTGACCCAATATCGGAACATCAGCGCGCTGATGTTATCATATACAGGATAGGGTGCCCATTAAAGAATGGGCCATAGAGGAACAGTGGATTTCTGACATTAAAATATTACGATTTAACCAAACTTATCTTAGTCCAAAAGTTGATATAACAGAGATACAGGGTGTTAAAGTCAATACTATATTATAATGTTCCTACATAACTTTTGAAGTTTTTCAAATATTGGTACGAAAATTGGTGGATATGGGTTTTTGATATGAGAAATTCAAATCTTCTCCTATTTTTGGTGTAAATCCTAGAAGACGCTACATAGGCAATATTTAGGGTGTAAATGTACTCCTAACCTTTTCATCCGTAATGTTATCTAGCCTTTTTTATAAAAAAATCCTGAACCTACATTTTGACGGAGAAAAAGTATACTTGTCATTAGCCTTAGAAATTGACCGTTTTTGAGATATTGCATTGTAACAGTCAGCCGCATAATTCATTATAAGAAATATTAACCTAGTAGGCGCCGATGTCAACAATACCTGTGACAATTAATCACGGCTGAATCTGATAGTTACTATGTTGTAATTTATTATGAAAAAAATATATTTTTTGCACAGTGCCGAGGCATAATTTTTTTTTCAAATAGCGAAATGATTGATATGGTGGCTATTTATGCTCAAGAAAATTATAATGGACGTGCAAGAAAGTATGCGAAAATATGCGAATACTTATCCAAATCGAAGGCAACCTGATCGAAAATTATTCTCAAGACTTTGCAAGATTAAAAGAAACGGGTTCTTGTCGTCCTAGACGTTCCCATGAACTCCCTGTAGTTCGTAGTGTCCAACAGGAAGAAGCAGTATTAAATCTTATTGAAGACGATCCTGAAATAAGTATTCTCCGAATCTCTGCAAATACTGGACTAACCCGTGGCATAGTATCAAACATTCTACATGAGCAACAATTACACCCATACCATTTTACACCAGTACAAAATTTGATGCTAGGTGATTTTCCTCGTCACATACAAGTTTGCGAATTTATGTTAAGAAAACAAAGAAGAGATCCAACTTTTTAAAATAAAGTTCTTTTCGCGGATGAGGCAACGTTCACTTGAACGGCAATCTTTAACACAAAATCCAGTCATTTGTGGAGTGAAGAGAATCCAAGGGCCGCAAGAGTGAGACATTTTCAATATGAATTTAAAATTAAAATTTGGTGTGGAATAATTGGAGATTATCTTGTGGGTCCTTTTGAACTTCCACCGCTAGTAAATGGAGAAAACTATCTAAACTTCCTTCAAAATGATTTACAAAATATGTTGGATGAAGTGCCTTTAGATATCCTAGAAAATATGTGGTTTTTACTTGACGGAGCACCTGTTCACTATCCTCGGATTGTAAGAAATCAGATAATGTATTTCCTAGGCGTTGGATTGAACACGGAAGTGAACATTCATGGCCGCCACGGAGTCCAGACCTAACGGCAATGGACTTTTTCCTATGGGGTACCATGAAAAGCCTTGTATACTCGCAAACAAGTAACACAAGACAAGAACTCTGGCAGAAAAGAGTGGCAGCTGCAAATCATATGCGTGATTTGCTTCCATCATTTTTTTTGTGTTAGGCAAAATTTTCTTAATGATGCCGAAAGTGCATTGAGTTAAATGGAAGACAATTTGAAAATGAATTGTAGCATTTATTTTAATCATTATTTTGTTGTTTAATTTGACATTTCCATTGATATCGTTTTTGTTTACTTAACTGCTTAATTTGTAATAATAATAAAACCTTTCTTTTTCTACATAACTGCATTTTAACTATCATTATTAAATATTTGACTGTCAGATTTAACAGTGTGTCTACTAGATTAAAATTAATATTTCTTATAATGAATTATGCGGGTGACTGTTACAATGCGATTATCTCGAAAACGGTCAATTTCTGAGGCTAATGACAAGTATGCTTATTTTCCGACAAAATGATGTGTAGATTCAGGAATTTTAATAAAAAAGGCTATTACATTATGGGTGAAAAAGCTGGGGATACATTTACACCTTAAACATTGCTTATGTGGCGTCCTCTAGGATTTACACTAAAAATAGGAGAAGATTTGAATTTCTCATATCAAAAAACCCATATCCACCAATTTTCGTATCCGGCGCCAATATTCTTGACTGTGATGACGGTCTCGGATGATTAGGGGTCGAGCTTGAGCTCTTTGCCCCCAATCATCGCTGTAGACCTGGACCGGCCTCCTAAGGGGTGGGCCCGCCTTTTACGACTACCCCCCTGCAAATGCAGACGGTGTAGGCGAAGTTAGCAGACCTCCCCTGCTCCTGGCTGTTGGACCCTGCCAGCTGGGTCGTTTCTTCTGGCGCTCTTCTGGCTTGAGTTTCTTCCTTCGCTGGCATGAAATTTCGTATCCACACTAGGCTATCACAATCCTTCAACCAACCTTTAATTAATTGCCTATCTTTGTGCGAACAAAGATTTAACTTTTTTTGCAGATAAATTATTAACAAAAATGAGACGTGTAGTGACAATATACATCGCCTTTTTTTTAATCAAACTTCTGAAATTTATAAAAACCAGAGTTTTCTTAATATTTTTTCAAATTATTAGCGCGTCGGTCGCTAACTGGTATTGAATAAAATCCAGTAAAAATATCATTTATTTATAAAACGTACTCGACTGGTTAAGTGTAAAGTTTCACAATACAGAGTAAAATAGTTATAGTGCATTTCAGTTTTAGTGCCTTTGAAGTCGCAGCCATATATTACGAGTATGGATAGAGAGTACCTACTGCAGTCCTACATAGTTGGTAGGTTCGCGAGAGTAGGCTACGTATTTTTGAAGTACCTTATATAAAGTTCACCGACATCGAAACCTTGGTTTGACGACTGATACCCAAACATTGGAGAATTAGAATATATTGTAAAGAAATTAGGTTCATCATTGCGCGCGTTTCAAGTGATTCATTTGTACCTGATATAAATACACAATATGTATCTAATCACCAGATTGTTTAATTAAGACAATGACTAAAATTAAATGACGTGTGGGTCATACACTTACTCTACCATCACCTGATATTCGCCAAATACTTGACCAGATATCGAATGATTTTATTTTATTTTTTGTTGTTGTTTCTAAAAGTAGATAGGAAATGGTAAGGTGGGTCCAGATTACCAAAATTCGTTGCTGGCGCGAACATGGTTCACATTTCATTTAAAATGTCGAACCAAGCCGCTGATCGTCGCATGTAAACTTACAGACGCACAGCAGTGTCCGCGTGTCCGTATTTCGAAACATTAAAGGATGTTGCAAGGTTCTGCTCAAATCTCATTGAACGGCGCAGCGAACCAAGTCTGGAACCATGCGATGCGGAAACACCTCTACCACACGCTACAAGCTATCGACTTATCACACATTTATTGTATAGTTTTATCAGAGCGAAAGTATAGAGTGGAATCAAGAAGTATAGTAAATTAAAAAAAACTATGTCTGACATGAAATTGTAGTTATATATCACTATATACCTACGCTGTCGTAAAGGACAAGCGATATATCCACCATTGTATGAGATATTCCTATCTTGATGCAAAACAGAATAATATTTTTTAACTTACCTAACGAAAATACGATCTCTATATCTCTAATATAGTTTTTGTTTATTCTAATACTCAAAAATTTGAAATACGGCTTTGTAGTACCTTGTCGGCAGACAATGGCACTGTTTTTATTGCCATTTTTATGTGCATTAAACGAATTGAGACAACTATACTAGCCAGCAGAAGATATCCTATCTGCGGGCAAAGTTAAATAGATCCTAGACCCGGAATCCTTTAATACTCGCCCATTCTTAGACCTGTATCGCCTGTTCAGTGGTTCAGGGATACTAAATTGCAGTGAAGCAGGTCGGAGAGAACATTATTCACAGACGAGGCTTTAAAAGAAAAATTAAATTCTTGAAATTACTGCTGATGTAGTTATTAAAGTGTGTGCAGACCCGTCGAAAGAGCGCCATACTCCTGGGACACCCTGTATTGAATAAAATTTAAGGAATGTTTATAGTTATCTATTGTATTGCTTGAACAGAAAAAGGGTGGTAGAATTCATTTTTATATATCTGACATTCTGTATATTACTTTATGTAAAGGTGAAAAAATAGTTAATAGTTAAGTAATATAATAATAATAATATTAATAATAATAATAATAATAATAAATCGTGTATATTTGTGTAAGTGAAATACAAAAAAAAATCTATAATAATATATTAAAAGAAGATTTACGTTAAGAATTCAGAAGGGGTGTTCCTTAATATATGATTCTTGGTACAATGGAAAGTTATCCACACACAGAGACAAAGCCCGAGCTTCGGGGCTTAGGTCGAAGTTCGGTTGTTGATAATATAGACGCACCTTTAGATTCGGATTTAATATTAATTTTGTAATACAAAATAATAAATATCTGATAAGATTACAGGTGTAGTAGCAATGACAAACTTTATCTTATATTAACAATAAAGTATGATTAACCAGTTTTCGTCAAAAATCAACTATAAGACATATTTATGTTATTTTCAACTCACGACATTGTCTACACAATTTTGTCTATTGTTATTATTTCATCTGCCTTTTATTATTTTTAACATAAATGACCAAAACATTGCAGTTGAGTGTCACCGACGGACGCACGACGATAAATACCTATTCTGCCAACTTTTGACTGTAAGACACGTCAAGTTGAAACTTTAACGTTCCATGCAACTTTGTAAAATTTATCAGAAGATCGTCAAAAGTATTTTATGTAGGTACAGAGTGTTATTCAATATACCTGCGTTGGAATCCTGTAAAAATAGAAGTTAAATAAAATAGGAAACTTTTATGTGTATATTAATTTAATTATTAAAGCAAAAATTGTAGTTTATCTGGCAGTCTAAGAGCTAGTGGACTCAACAACATACCTATTTTTACCAAAGAGTTCTATAACTAGAGGAGACAAGCTACATAAGACTGGCGTATAATCAGCAAATGGCACGGGTGTTCTCATCCTTCTCACATATTTTGTTCTATCTTTGTCGCACAGTAGTCACAGTACATGACGGCTTTGTAAAACAGAGGGAGAGGGTACGAGGTGTGCGACAAGGACGAAGACACCCGCGTTGTGCAGCCAATCAGCAGCCTGTCTCCTCTAGTTATAGACCTCGTTGATTTTTACCCAGCTGGAAACCAAAAAGTTAGTTTGGATCTCTCCAAAGGAGGAATGACCGGTATGGCTAGAGGACCTCGCGTCGTGGAGTGAAAACCCTTAAATTTTTGAAAATTTTTAGACCTCAACTAAAGTAACGGTGAAATAAATACCTCACATGCATGAGGTCCAGTGTTGAAATCCTTTATACCTGCAAAAACATTTTTATTTTTTCGACCCAAATCTCTTGCTCGAATATTACCTGCATAATATTTCACATCTATAAAAATGTATCCTTGACTTTGATGTTCGCTTAATTAAACTGGGTCATTTTTAAACTAATTTTGCTGGAATTTAATAAACGTAGGAGAGGAGAAAAATTATATTTGATACCCGGATGTATAGTTTGACATAGTGTAGAAACATATAAGTTTGATAATGTTATTACAGTAAGAAAAAAACCTGTTTACTGATTACATACATATGTATGTAGGCGCGCGGATTGGAGGAGTGAAAATGGGGCTAATTTTTAGGTAAACCCGTATTATGTTTTTTTTTTGAGAAAACCATTACCATTATAGAAAATCCTTTAAAATCCCTTTATGCCAATTACTTTTTTTAATTAAAAAGAATTGTTTATTTTTTTTTGTATTTTCTCTTCTAAAATCTGTACTTAGTATAAATTAAACAGGTATATGCGCTTTTGGCTACCATGAAGAGGTGTAAAACTTACCCAATTTTAAAATAAATTGATTTATTGACAGCTAAGTTACAAAAGTGTTACCGTGAAAAATGGGACACACTGTATATATTAAAAAGAAATCTATGTAATAATAACTAATATGTTTTTGGAGTGTTGAATCCTAAAACATGGCAGATTATTATTCTTGCTACACTATGTATAAGAAAATACTAATTATGGTTTTTCCTATTACAAAATTTTACTGATGTATGTTTTGGCCTTTCTTGAATCTTATACATGGTGTTCCTTAATAACGTGCTAATATTTCAGGGTGTGATTCCTTATTACATGTCATGAAGAAAAGTTTGTATGAACATATGTCCGCAACGGCTTAAATTTTTTGCTACAGGGTGTTGAAATTATCTTTTAATCGTTAATCTTTAATATATCAGAAAGTACTATTATTTTCAATTTTGGTATGTCTTAATAGGATATAAACATATTATAGTTAGAAAAGTTTTTTATCGCTCCACCAATGGCGGCCCTGCGAACATGTCCTCTGATATTTTTTATCAAAAAAGTGGTACGCCACTGACATTTTCCATGTGTATATTTTTCCTGATTGACCTCTAGTCAATCCTACATGAAAACTGTCTGTTGCGTTTTTCTCGTCAGACGCACAGTTCAATTCAAATTGAAACTAATTACACAGACACACACCAAAGAAAAAGATGTCGATTCCACGAACAACACCAATCATTTCCGGTGTATTTTATCTGACTGAATCCGAATCCGGTGTCAGTTTGGCCCTAAAACGTCACAATTTTTTTCTATTTTGAAAAAAAAGTTAGAAAATGCAAAATTACATTTCAACACCCTGTAGCAAAAATGTATACCGTTCCGGACATATGTTCATATGAACTTCATAAAGTGACCTAAGGAATCGCATCCTGAAATATTAACACGTCATTAAGGAACACCCTGTATATCGTGACGATGTTTTTAAAATTTTCAGTAATATTACACAATTATACTTGGCATTAAATTTGGCGAATGTTGTACCGCTAGAAGTGGCACTTTACTTGAAGAGGTTTTCGGATCTATGTGATTATTTAAACTTTGGAATGATTTGCTTGATTTTGTCTAACAATAAAAGTTATTAAGAAATACATTTTGCATACAAATGAATTTCAAAAATCAAGATTAACGACATTTAGTCCATGTATTTTAAATCTCAATTTTTATTTGTGGCACTACGTTTCTTGTAATTCACGACTGTACATTTGACCTTCATGCTAGTGTTACAGGGTGGATCTATTACAATGATATTTTAATCGTCTCGATTTTCTAGTTGCCGTAATAGACATTAGTGTTACTTTCTTACAATTACTGATATGTGTTATTATTCCAAGTTATTTGTTAGAATGGAAGGCAGCCAGAGTTCTGTAGCTGTTGTGTGCTCCCCACGGACGATTAACGGAACGCAGCTAAGTTTGGGTAGGTTATCTATTAGGTTATGCTATTAAAAATGGTCACTTCCGGTTCTACCTATTGGAAGTGAAGTTTTCCTCGAGTACACAATTTAACCTCTTGAGACTATAATAACATAAACACACCACACGTAGTAGACATTACATATTATTGTGTAAAGGTGCTTTTAAAAATTCAAAAGCCCCTTTACACAATTGCCCGTCAAGATGGCCAATCAACGCCACCGCCAAGGGCGGCCACTATAAACCATTGTAACCGTCCATACCGTGGTCCATCTTCGGGCATCGCGGTTGTCGAGGATGGACCTGGACACTGAAATGATTACGGCTTCTGATGGACCATCGTGTCATTCCTACGATGTGGGTTCAAGAAACTAGAGGTCATCGTCGCGTCGGCGATGATCAGCCATCAGCCATACGCCATCCTAGGCCATCGCGCCCTCTACACAATGGCCCATCGTGATGAGCCATTGTGTAAAGGGGCCATAAGAATGAAACAAAAAATTGCAACAGATTCATGTCGTTATCAGTTTTATTCAGAACCATTCGATCCTATATTCATGCAAACACTTTTGATTTCTGTGTCCAGTAAAGTACATATAGTGACACGAAGAAGCAAGAAGAGCGGCAGTGTCGTCTGTCGGTCGCTTTGTCGGCCTTAACCGCTTTATCGGCATCTCTTTGACGTCTTCACTATATATCTTGCGTCTACTATACCTATTTTGTCGAATATGTTTAATTCCTTGGGGAAGTGTAGTTCTCTTCATATATTTAAAGCAAATAAACAATGTCGGGGTATTTGATCTTTTCCGCAAATTCAAAGGCGCCGACACTTTTTATGTGCCTTAAGTATATGAACAGAACCATACTTTAACGCTGGTTACCGTATTAATCTGAAATAAGATAAATTATTTACTTAAGCGTGCCATAAAGATGGATTAAGCTTTAATTGCCTGGAAGATTTTCGTTTCATTTCAAAGATTGTATTATCAAACAAATGTATTTGCAAACATCACCAAAACATTAAACCTATCTGTTCGTTCGAAAACACCACTCATAAACACCTTAATTAAATCAAAACAAACGTGTCAAAATTGGACAATAAAGTAATCTATACGGACTAGGATTAGCCAGGTTTATAACCGCTTATCAAACGTTTACCCAAATATCTTATAGTTGTTCCCGCAATGTCTGTATATAGTAAACCAAATACATATAGTGACAGGAAGAAGCAGAAAGAGCTGCGGTGTTCTTTATCGGTCGCTTTGTCGGCTTTAACTGCTTTATCGGCATCTCTTTGATAGCCTCACTATATCTTTTACGTCTACTATACATAACCTACGCAACCACCACAATAACATTCTAGTGTCGTATTTCCAATCTCAGTTGAAACTGCATAAAAATGCCACACGTGAATTTACTCATTCAAGTGCTTCGTCCAATGTTTTTTTATTTTTATTTTTTATTCTTTTAGTTTATAGATATAATACACACATTTTATTTTTAATAAATGTTGGTTGAATAACAACTTTATAGATGATTCGACAAATTTACAATGGGGGTTATGAGTAATATTGTCAGAATGTGTATGAATAGTATGATAGGAAGATGGATTAAACTTGAAATTAAATAATGTATTCAAATTACGATACACATTCAAATAACATATTTTCTGATTCTAATTGGAAGAGTATAATAGACTAATACGAAGAATACAGGCTCTTTGTCCAAAAAGCAAGAATTTTTATCCGTAAGACGTCTGTAAAGAACTGGAGTTACATGCGTATCATAACAATGGCATTTGTTCTAACAGTAGAAGGGATTACACGTACATTTAAACTCAAGACGTGGTCAATTAAGGACTTTACAGAGAGCCTAACTAACAGGAATAAAATTATTGAGGTTTGACGCCAATACTGCGAAAAGCTGTACAATGGTTATCATCCTGGCAGAAGATGACTGGCAAAACCGTAAATCTTCAATATTGAAATCAGAAGTGGAGACAAACATACAAAAATTTAAATTGGTAAAGCACAAAATCACGAACTGAAGGGGCTGAAGCTGATAGCATAAGTAGTAGCCGGAATTAATTAGCAATGGTGATAGGCAATTGCAATACCATCAAAGCTTATAGTGTGCGCCATCTTTGAGACACTGGTAGTACATTTTCTAAAAGCTGGAAAATTGTAGATGAATTCAGATTTCTACGTTGTTTTAGACTACTGCACGAACCTTGTCTTTGCTAGATGGTTCTAGAGGCAGTTTGTAGAGTATAGGAGCCGATGTAAACACGCGAGAAGGAGGTCTGTACCTTTGGTTCGTGGACTAAAGCAAGCCTTTTGACACTGGAATATCTGGTCTTAATTATTCCTGGACTGTACGAAGAGAACTCTGTTTTGGTGGAAGTTGACAACAATAACTCGAACAAATCTAGTATATTCCTGCGCTTTGCTATCTATAGCTAACACACGATGCAACGTGTGCTGAAAGGGTGGCATAGGATGGAGTAGTTATGTCCGGAACTAAAGATTCTAGCTTGAGGTTTGCAGATAGTACCATCTTCATCATCAGCAAGCTTATGAACCTGTTGGGCAACCCCCAACCAATAAATAAGCTCTGAGTACGGATGGAATATTACAACTAAATGAAAATTATGATTTTAGATCGAGTAAATGTAAGACATCCAGGCACGTTAATGATTGTAAGTACCTTGGAGCCGTTGTACACAATACCGGAAACTGTGAATATGAAACTTGACGAGTTGCCAATTGAACAAAATTTGGCGTCACTGGAACATCATCTTTCTTTATGCCTCTGACAGATGGACTATAAGGGCAGACGGATGATTTATTGATCTTTCGAGATGAGGATTTGTGTACGTTTGTTACGAATTACTAACAGCTCGATTATCCAAGAAATACATTCTTCAAAGCAACTTTTATTCTCTCGATTGAATATTTCAAAAACCTCCGGAAAAAGTAGTCACTATGAGGAATTAGCGTGATTGCTTAAATATTTTAACTAAAAATATAGCGTGTTCCATTTGAAAAATTGAGTTATAACAGTTTAAGAATGTAAACATTTGATCATCGTGGATTGATTGATTGATTTGATTGATTTGCCAGCGTAAGGTGGGCATTGCTGCCGATTCCGGTGCATGGAGATTTGTTCCACCACGCAGCCCGATCGCCCGCCGAACGTCTATCTGCAGACACCCAATCGTCTATTACATATTCATGCGGCTCCACCCGACCGACCAACGGATCATCCCACCGTGTGCCGGAACAAATCCCCGGTGCTTTTATATACCGCCGGACCGGCTTGCATACGCTGGATTGGACATGCTTGTTGTCAGTAGCGAGAGCCGCATGACGCATGGGGTAGGAGTATAGGATGGAGCGTGTAGGTGTTTGTGAGATGTTTCTTCTTGTTTTCCTTCTGTCTTCATCGTATGGAAAGTGTAGGCGTTGAGATGCTTCTTCTAGATTTTCGTGCTTCATTTTTACTGTCAGGTTTTTGTGATATGCTTCTTCTTAGTTTCTGTCTGTGATCATCTTCTCCCTATTCTACTTCAGAGTTTTCTGTTTCTGAGTCTGGCAGTGTGTATATCCTTGATATTTCTTTATTGTATTCCATTTTTTGTTGTGCCAATTTTTCCCAGTGTGTATAATCCTTTCCTAGCTTATTCATAATCCTCTCGATTGTTGTTATCCATGTGTAGCATGGCCTCCCTATTTTCAGTTTGTTGCTGTTCATTCGCAGCGCTTTCTTTAGTAGGTGTGTCGTGTCTCGTCTTTGGACGTGTCCTCAGTATTTCATTGCATATGATTCTATTCTTTTGATTATTGTTCTTCCCTCTAGTAATGTTTATGTTTTCTGTCGTTTTTGTGGTTTTCCTGTTTTTGCTAGCAGTTGGATAATGTCCCTTTCAGCTCTTCTCAGGCTTCTTCTGTTGGCCTTTGTCGTTGCTGCGTTTTTGACTCCATATATCATCGTAGGCATTATGATGGTCGTGTATACCTTTTTGGTTAGGCACCATGGTGGTTTGTTGTCCTCAATGAAGGGTAGTAGAGCTCTTGTGACTCTGTAGGCTGTTTTGATTCTTTCCCTTACTGTTTCCCTCCTTTTTAGTTGATTCGTTAGGTATGTTCCTAGGTATTTCATTATATTCGTGGTTCTCAAGGTGTAGTCTCCTATTTTGTATTCTTCCCCACTTGTTGGGCTTGTTTTTGTCAATGGGTCTCGGACCATTATTAGGCTCTTCTTGATGTTTATTTTCATTCCAGAGGAATCCAGATGTGGTGTCATGTTTCTTAGAAATTTAACGATGTCTTGCTCTTCCTCGGTGATGATGAGTATACCTATCGTCAGCGTATGCAAGTACGATGGAGGGCTTTATCGTTCCATCGTTTCAGTTGAAATTCTGATTCTCCTTTATTGTGTTTTCTATCACTTGGTCCAGGACTGTGGTGACATTTGATCATCGTGGAGAACACAAATTAGATTTGATTTTGAAAGGACTGGAAATTAATGGGTACATGCCCTGGACTAACATTCAAAGTGAAACGACAGTCTTTATGATTTTTGCAAAATTTTTCAAACTGTTAATATGCATTTTAAATCGAAAAAAGTGGAATAACTTGGCAGTGGCGCAGTATAAGTTCAGAAGTGACATATGCTTGAATATATTGAAAAATCCTAGAATTAGCTTGCCACCACTGTGTGAAACACCCTGTAGATTTAAGAATAATTTTAAGATTGCAACCATTGGTCTCTCACAGTTTTTATCTTTGACATTTTTTCAAATTTTAAACGGATGAAGAGATATGACCGCCCATGCGCTAGTGACTCACCCTGTATATAATTGTCTCCTTTAAGGAATTGTAACTACTTAACAGTAGTTTTTTAAATGCAATACTGAACATATTTTTTTCTAGTCGCATCCGCCCTCTGTAGGCGGCATCTAACTGCGGAACACCCTATGTTGATATTTGTTAGGAAATTAAAATTTATTAACACACAAAAAAACATTCTCAATCAATGACATCGAGAAAATGTGCGTTTTATAAATTATAATTAACCTGTTTCACTTCCTTAAAGTATTCTAGTTTTTCAACTAACTTGTCGTTGCACACCAGTCAGTCGCACACGAGACACGAGAAAACCATTCGATTGTATCGTTATCAATCAATTTTCAATGTTATCATTTCGTTGCTGGATTTTGTAATTCATATTCATTCTTCGCGGTGATGGCGAAGTGTACACATCTTAATTGGTGAAAGTAAACATCGTTGTGCTCTTTTACATAGTTTGTGTTCGTAAGATAAGTGGTTTGTGATTTTTTTTAGGAGGTTTATTTTTTTACATAAATATATTTTTAATTCGGCCTGGAGGATTAACTAAATGACGATGTATTTAGGGTACGTACTTTTATTTTTTTTTGTTGCGGTGAACGAAATTGTACAGGGGTAGTTGAAATCACGTTCTAAATGAAAATCAGTTGCAGTACAGAGACATACTATCAAATTAATTATACTGAGTTCTTTATTCTTCATATTGCGATTTTTTCGTCATTAACTGTTCCGTTTTGTGGTTATATAATGTTTGTTCATTCATTACTTAACAATAATCCTAAGGATCCTGATGAAAACGTTCAGCAATTAATTGATCTATTAAATTTGGGAAACCTCTATTTATTTACCTATTAAGGTTGAGATATTGTAGAGTGAGTGAAACAGATATTTGTTTTTGATTTATAATAAATATTGCAGTCTTAACGAATTCAATTAATTATGTCTGTCGGTATGTCTATTAAATAGTAATTTTAATTGCTAGAGACATGTGACTAACAAAAATTCAGTTTAATTGTATTTGTTACAATAGCTAAATTCAGGGTTGATCATTTCTGAAAACAGGGAAAACCTGAAATAATCAGGATTTTTTTTTTGTTCGAATCAAGGAAAAGTCAGAATTTGATAAAGGGTCGGAAAGTTTCCGTTGGCGATCATTTTAGCAGGTCGATCTGTGTGAACTATGTAAACGTTCTCATTGTACAAAGCCTCTGCCTTGTTAATTCGTTGCAAGATCCACATGTCCACGTACTATGTTCATTGAAACAATACATAGAGTTAAATAAGTTTGTCATAATTTCCTTACTGTTTATTGTCTGGTTTTATGAGAATGCGATATAATTTTGGATCACGAAATAGGTAGTACGTTATTAAAAATTGTTGGTAAAAACCAAAAGCGCTCACCCGGCAAGTTTTTTTTTATATATAATTATCCTTATACCACTCTACACTTTGCTTTATTGCTACCGAGAAAGACGTACACTCAAAATCGGGTAAATGTTTCCTCAATTTTGCTCTCCTAGCTCTTTAATAGACACCTCTGATTTTTCATCAACAGTTGCCTGCAATAAATGCTATAATAATATACTAATAATATTTATTTTCTTTAAGCGATTTGCAATAAAGTATGCAATAGGTAGCAATGAGTTATTTGAAAATAGACAGGTCCTACTTAAAGATGGATGCTTGCTTGTATATAACATTAGTTCATTGTCCAAATTTTTGCTCGCAAATTACTCACCCTAAAAAAATTTTTCAAACGAAATAGTTTCCTCCATCCTTTATCTTTATTTCTTCCACAAATACTTGGCATCTATTTCTAAAGATAAAAAAGTTTCCCATTTGCTATATTTATCCCTGCAAATTCTCATCTTCTTATCGACATAGCCCTAGAAAAAATCGTATTTTCTACATATATTAAAATCCGACCTTCGTATTAAATACACGGAGGAAAATATATAGAAAAATATAGAAAATTCGTTGTTCCGTTTTTGAGTTAAAGCGAGTTAAACGAAAAAATTATTAGTTTCTTGTTTTATTATTATTATCATTATCTATACAATTACGCAGAGAACGAGATAATTAGTTCGCAAAATTTGTGTTAAATAATTATTTGTAATAATTAAAATATTCGACTTATCATTATGAAATCCAATACGGTTCTGTTCTAAAAGTAGGCGCAGCAATTACAACGAGAAAAGTTTAAATCAATCTGAAACTGCTGCCATTCTTTCTCTTTTCAAAAAACTGTAAGTAAAATCGATTCTTTGCAGAATTAATAATTTAAAAATTACTTTCAGCGAACCTGTACGAATAGAGCACACTCCTAACGGGGTGTGAATAATTGTGAAAAATATACTATTTTATTCATTTCTATACTGAATTCACATTGGTAATTCCCTGATTTTCCCATATTTTTGGTATTGAAATGTTGATAAATATTTAAGAAAAATTTGACAAAGTTGGAAACGTCAAGGAATTTTAAACTTTCCACTTAAGCAACCAATGTTCTAAAATTATTTTCAAGATCACAATAGGTCTCTCTTTTCAAATATTGTGACAAACAAAAAATTAATACATATTTCCCCTCACTGCAAAGTGCAAAATACCAACCTTAATGTTTACCAGATTTGAATTAGTTTTATCATTAGCAAACGAATGTTTTATTTCAAGATTACCCTTACGGAACTTCGAAGAAGAAGCCAATCTAGTTAATAGCAAATATATCTCTTAAAACATGCCTTTAGGGCCTAAGCTCAGTATCTAATTTTGAAATAGAATAATCTGGAAGTACCATATTAGTAATATATTAGCTTTTTCTAAGTTTTTGAAATTGTATTCTCAATAAAAACGTATGTCCCAATAATAATTGTTTATCCTTAAAATCATGAAAACAAATGAAATTATATTATTCGCAATAATCGACACTTCAGACCAATTGTGGTTTCTGATAACGTGTCCTCTTGAATATTATCAAGCGAAATAGATTACTAAGTAATTTTAATGTCATCTTGAACATTATCTCGGGCTGGTAAAAATACTTATTTTGTGCCACAATTTTCTACATGTAACATCAATAACTACAAAAGTAATTTTACTGAACAGGAAGCAATGTTTGATCCTATGATGTCTACGACTGTATTGTCTTCACTGAGATTAGATACAGTGGACACGTAGATACACATATTCGAGATTCGTGAACCAAAGAAAAAGTAATGTACAATGTAAAGGCTAATGTTAAAGTTAACGTTGAAGCCCTGGTGTATGTCGAACGTGAAGTATTTAAGATTCTTGAAATATAATTTTTCAAAACGAGTATGAAAGATTTATCTCAAATTTTTGGGCTTAGATGTTTATCGTAAACTGTATATTTACTGTTACAGTATTGAATCGAATTCGCCAAATATTAAATTGAATTTATAATATGTATCTTTATATCATACTTTTTTTAAGAAAACTGTCACCAAAATCACTAAAAATGATATAAAATATCAGTGTCACCCGATTACCTAATATTGATTCATTTTTATTTTAAAAAATCAATCGTTTTGGTAGCAAGCGGTTTATATACATACAGTATGTATGCCTTAAACCTTTTCCTGGGTAAGATTTTTTGGTGAAAGTTTCATCAAAATCGATTTTTTATTGGTCATATTTGTATTCACGTTGTTTTCTAAAAAGTGGTTTTATACATTTTCCCTTTTCTTTCCCGAAGTATTTGAGGTTACTTTAACGTCTCCAAAAATTTGTATAGAATATAAATGTGAAAATGAGTCATCCACAGAAGTATCTGGAACTCGCTGACAAATATCTTACTTCAGTGATTGCAAAAATTTTGAAATTTTATATTTCGTCTTTTGTTTGTTTGTAATTTTTGTCTTCGGAGTTATGCAGTGTTATGCAAAAAATCCATTTCGTTAAGTAAATCATTTCAAAGTTAGATTACATGTCAATTTTGTTTCTGTATTTGGAAAAAAGAAATTTTTAAATAAATCTGCATTTACTAAATGGTGTAATCGAGGATTTTATACACCAAAAAATAAAGTACGGTATTTTTACAGGGATGTAAAAATACCTTTTACTATTCCCAGTTAATAAACGTCACATTGGTGAAAATCTCGGCCAACTGCATTCGGACTAGTAGTTATATGGCATGCAAATATGAGACAGGCATAAGTACACAAAGACAGAGGGGTAAGCGTGCAACCGAACTGAAGAAAGCTCCTTTGTGGAGTTAGTTAAAATCCGTTATTGGTATAATAGAGAGATATTGCAGTCAGTGATACCGCACGACGTTCGCTAATTACGTTACGTTATTGAGGTAAATAACACAGCTTTGATTCAGACTTATTACATTGCAGTTCCATTCGTACGTAACTAGGTTATGTATAACGTCACTTTTTATGGCAAATAGTCGTCAAATTTAGAAATATATTATTCCTGTTGTAAAATATTAAAATTATGAAAGGTAAATTTTAAGTAAGTTAATTTTAAAATCAAACTGGTCCTATTTTCTAAAAATTTACTCAAAAAGACCTTTCAAACAAAATTTTTTGGAGTCGATTGTGGACAAAACAAAGATGAATTTTTGTATAGTATGATTCATATGATATATTTACATATATTTAGGCTTATAATGGAGATTCCTCCATGTTGGAAGCAGGTATATTGACTGGTGGTAAATGGTAATATAGAATACACAAATACAGATCTGCTGATTCTGGTTGTTCCCGATTTTCACCGAAGTGAGGATAGCGTCGTTCATACGACGCTCGCTAAACGTACGGAAATTACGTCAGGCGCTAAGTTATTACCGCATGTCTTAACGCAGATTAAATATGCGCATGCTTAGATGTCGAATAACGCGATCCTGTAATAGCGGATGCCGTTATGTGACAAAGCAATATCTCTCTAATAATGGTTTATTCAATTTAACCATGTCTCAATAATATTTTCAACAATAGTAGAGAAAACCTTGATTGTGCAAAGATCTGCCTCAGAATACCCTCAGCTCAACACTTAAAATTTGTAAAATAATTTTAAGACACGTGAAATAACAAAGTGGTTTAATCTCTGCTTTATTTAAATATTTTGTATGTATTTTTAGATTTGAAAAAGATTTAAGAAACATGAATTTAATTTTAATGCAAAGCATAACAATTTGTACAAATTTCACAACGTTTCGAATATATTTTCACCATATTCAGACAACTGTCCAAATTTTCATAAAATGTTAACTACTTAATTTGCTATTCGGTATCATCCACATCTGTTGTGCTTGTGAAGATGTATGGTTTTGCCATCTTCAGATACTTTAAAAATAGCAATATAAGTTTGATTTGCGCTATATTTTCCATCGACAACGGCCAACTGTGGCCTCTACTAGTTGAAGTGTGAAAACGAAACCTTGTGATGACCATTCCACACTATCGCGGCTTAACTTTAATCCCGGATTAAATATCTTTAAACAATAGTTTCCATGTGATCCCAGGCTTATTACACTTAATCCTTTGTAGTGCAAGTGGCCGTCATGTTCTAAAATTATATGCTATGAATCAAAATCACCTGTTGCTACGATAAAAAATCTGTACGTAAATTAAATACGGGATGATCCATTGATTTTTGGAAAACACTACAAGTCATAATATGAAAAAAAAAAATGCCATCAATATTTATCTTATAAAAACTATCCAATCCAAAAAACACGTATGGAATTATTAACTAGGTACAAAGTTCGTAACCTTTTTGTTTTATAGGAAAACAGTTTTTTAAAAGGCGTATTTGAGACGTATATATGCAAAGTGCGACATGTCAAAAGAACACAATTTGAGGAAAATATATACGGGAAAAATTGTTGCTATTAGATGGGAATATATTTGTATACACCGTGTATTATGTTTTTTAGGTAACCCATCTTTAACTTGAAAAATGTTTTAAGTCATGGTTTTCGAGAAATACTTATGGACACGTAGCACTTTGCACCTTAATAAGACGAATATGTTTTATCCAATTTTCTCATTAGTATTAAAAGAATGAAAGAAATAATAAAAAACTTACAGTCGGTTATAAATAATGAAACTGTGCTCTGGTATTAATTAAAAAAAAGTAATTGAACAATAATTGTAAGTTCAAAACTCTAAACATTCTTCAACTTCACAGATATCTTGTCTTTGTTCATGTTCAGGAGCTTCTAAAGAAGTCTGCTTATTATCATTGTTTTGAAATAAAGTTGTAAAATAACACGATGATTCTTCTTTATTCCAGTCAGAACCATAATGTGAAGCTAGTAAACTTGAAATACTTTTAATTTTGTCTATTTTTAAAGAAACGCCCAGTTCCAATTCTTTAGGAATCGTCTTCTTGAAGTAATACCCTTTCTTGCAAATCCTTTTGCCTACTCCGACATTATTTCAGTAAAATGATTGTCCTTTCAAACAGTCAAAAATACATTCTCCTAGCTATCCGAGACAAGAAGTTAACTGTGACAGCTCATTGGCTCTGGTGGACATGTCGCACTTTGCATAAAATTTATACCTGGACATATCGCACTCTGAATTTCAAGGCCCTTTTTAAACGCGATTTACCATGTTATAGGTCGCACTTTGAAACTGAAATGCCTTCCAAGTAATGCAAATTTAAATGAAGATTTCAGATATATGTGTAACTTGTTTTCCAAAAATTTGTGACATGTCGCATTTTGTATCTATACGCCTCATTTACAGCAACTCTCTTTTTAAATTTTAATGTCGATCAAATTACAGACTTTTGAATATAAATTGTTTTGCGAGTAGACAATTCCGAAGGCTAAAATGGAGTAAAATTATCTTAAAATCGAACCACCATATGCATATGTAATAGTTGTCACTCTTCGCATATACAAAAGTAAGAGTATATTGCATTCGATCGGCACATTTCTAAAACCGGTAATATCGCTCGTAGAGAAAAAAAATTCATAACACTGTGCTGGTGATCGAATTCTGAACAACTTTCAAAATGTCCGTCTGCCTTTCTGTCTGTCCGTCTGCCTGTCCGTCCGTCTGTCTGTCAGTCCGTCTGTCTGTTCGTCCGTTCGTCCGTCCGTCCGTCCTTGTAAGCACGATAACATAAGAACGAAAAGTCCGATTGTATTGAAACTTGGACAGTAAGTTAGTGTTAGCTAGAGGAAGAAGCTTATTGTTTTTAACAATATCAATCACAGATAAAAAAGTTATTAATTATTTAAATTTATTAATTTCATATATTTGTATTAAGTATATAATATTGCTTTATTGCAAAAGCGTCTAATTGGGCAATAGTCCCTAACGTTTATAAACTTAACGTTGATAAATCTGCCAATGCGATAAGATTATGGACCAAGCTTTGGCGGCTTCATTCATCTCCCAGTTAGACAAGACCGTTGCGTTGCTAATATAAACAAACATTCTTTTTTATTTACGATAAAATGCGGAGAGTATACTATAGAATGTGCAACAATTAAATTAAAAATGGAGTAAATCGGCAAAGAGGATAATGGTTAGCTTATTTATTCTATAAAAAATGTAAGGATCGCATAACTAATATTTGGGGAAGATTATTGTAGGTCGAGATGAAATCGAAACCAATAGTTTCTTCAGAGAATATTAAGATCTTACATTTCCACCCTCAAGACTATGTTTGAAAAATATGTGTTATTAAAATTTTGATTCCGTTATTTTCAGTTTCTTCGTCTGGTATTTAGTCACAAGAAACATTATTCCGAATAACTAATTCAGATTTTATTGTTAGAACTAATAGTACAAGAGCAAGACCCCGTGCAATGTGTAAGGTAACATTTATATCAGCCAGAGACATGATTAATACTTTTCCTTAGAACAAAAATGATATAGGAATTAAATGATTCTTATCAGTGGAAATTTAATTAATAAATTAAATTAATTAGTAAAAAAAAATCAGCTTGATAATATTAGTCATGACTTAAAGAGCAGACACCTTACAGGTTCACAATGGGCCTTTGGATCTCCACTACCCGGGATATATGCCAATCGTATTTTTGCATTGACTAAGTTGTAAAGTAATCTATAAAAATAATATATAGCTTGACACAAATACTTATACCAACTATAAAGAACATATCGAGTGTCACCAATTATTCAGTGCAGTTTGCACGAATAAGAAACATTCTCATCACTTTCGTTAGCTGCCATGCTCTAAGGCAAAGGATTAATTATGTCTCCACCTGATAAAAATGTGTACGCTGGCCCGTGTGTTATAAAAAAGCGAAAAATGGAGATTGACAGATCCGGAAATGTTGCTTGTTTCGATTCAAGAAAAGATATGAATTCAAATAATTATTCAATTCATTGAAATTGCGTTATGCTTACTTATACACTCGATCGATTATTTTAATATCCATTACTTTCATTACTTACCTAGAATAATGTAAGTGACAGTATTAAGTTCCGTAGATAACTATAATCAAATAAAGACATGTTATGACCAACTTTTATTTCTTGCAACCATGGATGTGTGACATATTTACGTATTGGATGGAGGTGGGAAAGCAAATTATTAAATTTGTTCCACAAATAACCACGACCTGGACTATGGACTATGGGATCAATTTTTTAAAAACTCCTACATGATAGTAGTATGACCCAGTAATCAAGCTTATGAGTCAAACTTATAGAAGTCAGATGATATATTATTTGTATAAAAATATTTCTATTTTCAGAATCCCATTTTTCATCGATTAAACAAACCACTTATTTCATTTAAGTACTGTTAATTTTTTCGGTTTGTTATATCTAATCGTGAATTTTACTCTGATAAACACGGACTTCCATGAAAATTTTTAATGCAGTAGGACCAACTAATGACTGATAACATTAGATTACCTGAACGCATTTAAATTTATATTTATGATACATTGAAGATGATTTTGGATGACATTTACTACTATTGCGTCAATTATTAATTATCAGTCACTGTGAGAGGTATTAATTTTTTCATCGAAACAATTTTCTAAGAACACTAAATGTTAAAAAATTATAGGAATGGGTGATCAGGTCAACATGGCGAATTAACGTATATTTCTTCGTCAACTTGACAAAATTATCATAATAATTCAGACGTAGTCTGTTTCTCTCTTAAGAGACCGATCGAACCCCAGTTGGATTCGTGCGTCGAAGTTTCGTACTGTAAGCGATATACAGATCAGTCCATTGCAGTCCCGTACGAAAGCAAGAACATAATCTGGTTAATCGTCGCGCGTTGAAAATCGTCGTATCCTCAATCCAATCCTGCCAGCGGATGAAAGTTAACTGGACATATTGCATTTATGTTCATATTTGGCTGAACCGAAATGTATAATAGGTATACACACAACAACAATTAAAATTACGTACTGACTTAAAAATAACTGCTTTTCAGAAGATTTGTATTAGACCAAGCACTCGCAACATCATTTGAGTTGTTGCTCGTAGCAGCAAGCTCAATTTTTTCCTATATTTACATTAACAAAAGGGCGTCAGGAATATTTCTAGGACGTCAAATCCTGATCTGCCTGCGGGGAATACCAAACTAACTACATATTATATATCATGTTTCTAGCTATAATAGTTGCTGAGATAAATCGCTTAGACAGAGGATAGATGGGCGAACAATTGATCCACCCTATGAGGGGTCTGTTTTTCAATTTTGAGTACGGAACCCTAAAAAAAACCCCGCCAGAAAATTGGTGGAAATACTTCCGCTGATGAAAAGGAAATTTCACTTTTTAACCGACTTTCTCAATGTAGGTTTTTTCGCATTTGTGCAAACATTTCTCTAAAATGGCGTAAGCGATTTCCACGGAAATTATTTGTAAATTGTAGAGTATGGTTCGGAGGTGGTCCCATATTAGTTTCATCAAGCTGTGTCTAGTATAAAGCTAGCAAAAAGCAGAAAGTAGATTTATTTATTCGAAAATATTCGAAATATTGGCGAAGTCGCCGGTAAACAAATGTCTCATAATTAGTAACTAGATATTTTTAGAGAAGCTGATATTAAACCTGGTGTCAAAGGTTAAAAATTCAAAATGGCGAATCCAACACGGTTGTTATAATTGTATAACTTTTGCAGACTTATATGACCTTGGACTAAGTGCATGGGTTACTTGAACCTTATTCTTATTACATAATGTCGATTTTGAGGTCGGTGTAAACAAATGAAAAAATCGAAGGAATTTTTATACGACCTCAAAACCGATATTAGATAATAAGGTTCAATTGAATTGAAAGTTTTTGTCATAATTTTTAGTGGGCGTTTTTTTTCGAAGAGAAACATTTGAATCTTTTTTTTAAGGAAAAGCGTGTATTTTAAGTATAATCTGATAAATATTTAATATTTTTGAGCAAGTCGGTCATATGAAATATTGGATATGTATGATTTCATAATTTAAAACATCGATCTTCTCTTATAACGCCTGCCATGTCTTGCAATTCTCCAACTTTCCCTTTATAGACAACAGGCCAGTTTGCTTTTTGCGAGGTGTCCTACTCTTGTCTCAAATGCCTTTTAATTCCCTTCTAATTTATTTAAAATGTTAATGTTTGCGTTTCTTTTTTCAGGGAAATGGACGGCGTTGGCTTTACGCTGGCCATCGGGGCGCTTAGAGCTCTAGCGTTCGTCTACGATGTCCTAACTTTCCCCGTATATGTCATCCTCCAGAGGCCGTGGCGACAGCGCCAACTATCAAGAAGAGTAAAGGTCAGTTTTAACTAAGCCAAATCAAAGTGCACGAGGAGTTTTGGAAAAGAACAACGCATGCTTTTCTGAATGTGAATTTTGTCAGTTGTGCTTTTTGTTGCTTTTTTAATGGTGAAAACAAACCAAATGTTGCATTGCGAAACATTTACCAAACAATTTCTAAAAAACGTGACCTGGAGTGAGCCCGCCTAGCAAGCAGCGTGCTTATTCTAGCCAGGGGCAAAACAGCTTATGTAAAAATAACGCACAGATGCACATTATTCTTACGTGTTATTACGTTATTAGACTCATTGGTCATCAGACAAAGTAAAACGTATAACTGGAGTCACCTGTACAATACTCTTCGAGTATGTGAACAACGCTCATAATTTTCAGTTTGCTGTAATCTATAATGAAACTGAAGTCAGAACTTGTTGCTTGAGGATTATCGAACAGGTACGTGAGTTCATCAAGACGGTATCTGCAATTATCAGTTATGTTCGCTCAATCTATTGCTACTCCACTCTGCTAGAGTACTCCAACACGCATCACATCGCATGTTCACGGTAAGACGTCTTTGTGAGCCCTACATTTGTCGGATTCAGTGTTGTCATCTTTCACTAAAGCAGAGTTTTCTTCGGCGAATAAAGAAAACCAGATGTCTGGTTCTCTTCTTCATTAATATAGTCCACACCTTTCACATATGCACGTTGCCTTCTTGATAAGTTCTAAAAAGGCTCGCTTACACGTTCCAGTTACTGGCATACCAGCACTGGCGCTGTGCGGGCCAGGCAATTAACTGTTTACATGGTGCTAGTAACTGGCATGCAAGTTGATGTACTTTACTGGCAATGTACTGGCAGCATTCGTTTACATAGTGCAAGTCAAGGCAGCTGTCCTTCGTGACAGATTTAAAAAATGGCGTGTGCATATAGACAAGTAATATTTCAAAGATCTGTGCGTTTTATATCCTTAGTTGTGTGTCAAGAACTTTTACAGATATTGCTACAAGATACGAGAAACAAAAGGGAAACGGAAATGGGTACGAGCCTGGTCGAGTAATAAGAGGATGGGGGCATCAGAAACTATTCCAAGAGAGCTACATTAATCTGATTCTCAGGAATTTAAAGCAATTATAAGACATGTACCAGAACAATTTGAAGAGTTACAACACAACTGGCGGGACCTGTTTACACAGTGCAAGCAGCGAGGCTCCAGTCTCAAATAGTGGTGGGGGAAGAGCGCCGGCGCACCAGTAATAGAAATAAATTTGTTTCACTGGCATCGCCAGCAACTGGCACGCTGGCCTTGCCAGTCACTGGCAACAAGGTGTTTACACGTTGCCAGTCATTGGCAACCTCAACTGGCAGGCTTACTGGCAACATGTAAACGATATTTAAGTTCAGTATTTGTTCTTAAGTACCATGCCTTTTAACAGTACATGTTTGCTCAGGAGGCATTTGCCAAAATGTTGTTAAAGCCTGGATTGAATATACTGCACTGTTTAAGAACGTGTGATAGTGGTGCCCTTACTCTTTCTATGTAGTGGCAAGAAGTCATCAAGCTAGGTTCCTGACTCAAATATTTTTTTTACAAATTCTATGAAAGATTCTAACTCCACCTTCACTAACTAACCAAATCGTCTAGGCTGTATAATCTTGTTTACCACAACTGCTTCTTACTGTTTGGAAAAAGTCCTTGCCATTACTGTGATCAGCATAGAACTCTAGTTCTTGACGGACGTCTTGTAGATCAGAATTCTCTTTTCGAGACTTTAAATTCTGTCCGTCGTTCTGTTAATACTAATACTCTTTCGATTTCAAAGCAGAGTTGACATCTTTAGCCTTCAGGATTTTCCTGGCCTGTACTTAAAATTTCTACGTATCTCGCTTTGTGTTTTCGTTGCTGTTCGTGTAATGATCTCTTTTAAATACTCCCACGAGGCATTTGGATCCTCGACATTTCGTTGATTTCATTTACAAATTCTCTGAATTTATTTTGGAGCACTGGACCATCAGCAATGATGGGTAGGACGTTTAAATAAAAGTCATGTTAAGATTATTCCAAATGTTATATTAATCTTGGTATCAGTTTAAGCTTATCCATACACCTAACAAATATGCAGTTATTTCATTTAGCGAAGTTGAAGGACAATTTCGAGAGCGCATATACTTTCAACTGATCATGATCACTGTGTATAAAATTAGTAAAATAATACGTGAATGTGACAGATATTTGAGTTAATGAAATAACTCATTTTCTTCTTATAGGCCCCAAAGGTCGCTTACTTTTTTCAAGCATCATTTCACCAGACATGCCGGTGTCTACAAGAAAAAACATACTGCGTCCATTTTTACAGACTTTAAAACCTGCTCTTTGGTGACCTTATTGTACTTGTTGACGCTAGACAAGGTTGTAAGTTCTGCCAACCAGTTTTTTATAAATTCTTTTATCGGCAATTTCACCTAAATCCATAGCTTAGAAGTTTACAAATAAACAATATGCGAATTTAATTAATTCAGTAATTAGCATAATTTAATAATTTTAACTACACTTGCAATAAGGCTCAATTATTTACACACATTAAAATATAATATTAAAAAAAATAAATTTGCATAAATATTAGTATTGTGTTATACCTACCCCATTAATTTTATAGAGTGTTCCTAAAGCTGGACAAGTCTCTTGTCATAAGTAGAGAGTCATTTGACGCATGGGGAAGGAATATAGAACGGGAAGTGTAGGTGTTTGTGAGGTGCTTCTTTTAAGTTTCCATGCTTCATCTGTCATCATCTGATGGGAAGTGTGGGCGTTCGTGAGATGCTTCTATTAAGTTTCCATCAATCATCATCTCCTTATTTATTCTTCTTCTGACTCTTCTGTCTCTTGATATTCTATTTAAATAAAGTGAGCGCATCTTGATAAATAATTAATATATTATTGCGTATATCAAGAAGATGCGAGTCTTCATGGATTTGAAGGTGAGATTGTATTTAAAAAACACCCTGTGTACATTAATATTTTCATATTTTCAATCGGTGCTATTATCATTAATTATTCATTTAACACCGTCAATTAGGGAACGATATTGAAGGATTTCTCGGGAAACATTTAAATAACACGCCTAGATAAAATAAAAGTTTGCTGGCACCTTGGAGTATTTTATAAAGTAGCATGTAGGTAATTACTGTAAATAGATTTAAAATTTGTTTTAGTCACTATCTTAGCTTATAGAAATATTCTCATTTATCGCTTCTGGCATTTGCATTTATTATACATTTATTATTGTCATTCTGGGAGCTTAACATAACTCTTTGGGTCATGGAAAATTCGAGTGAAGAACATACCTACTTGCATGGCGAATTTTCATAAATATTCTCAGGAAATTATTTAAAATTAGAAATAATATTGGAACAATATGAGATTTTTGTAGTTTATTTTTGAAAAGAAAGTGAATATTTTTTTATAGGACTGGTACATCCTCTGTCTCACCATGCCTCTAGACCATTTTGCACTTGGACTTACGTAAAAAAAAATTATTTTAAGAACATGAATAACTTATGAAACATACTAAAACAGTTCTTATTTTTACTCATGCATAACGGCACATTGCAAGTAAGTACTGCATTTCCAATCGGTGCGGATTTGCTTTTTCTTTGTGGAACAATGGGCACATCTTCTTCGAATTCTGCGTTCAGGTTGATGTGCTGCTTCTTTGAGTCGAATGTCAACTGGTAGGTAGGGTTTATTTCTTTTTATCTACACTGATGTCTTGACAGATTTCCTTTTTTTGCAAACAGTCAAATTCGACACCAAGCTTCTTATTATTCCACGTCTGAAATCTTTCATCGTAATCTTCGGAAGTTTAAGCTTTTTGTACAGTACGTAACTATTTACGACACAAATGTCATAAAAATAAAATGCAATTCTATGCCACCACTTTCGGCTCTTTCTATTTATTTCATATGTTGATTTCATTTGGTTTAGTTTATCGCCACTATTCATGTGGGCATTATAATCTACTAACACAGTAGGGCACGGAACATCCTCCTTCTCTCCTTGCTTATCCTTCCTTTTGACTGTAGTTTTTTTTATTTGAGTGGTAATTCGATATTCAATGAACACTTCGTTTGTTCTTCCACTTGACTACATAGATTCCTGAATCATGAGTATGATAATCAAAATCACCTCGTTTCACGACTTTATCAAGTTTAAATATGGGTAACTCTTTCCTGGAAAAAATTATTGTTGCACATGCATATATTTTCAGGTATTTCAGATCTTCTAACAATTTTACACCACTGAAGAAATTATAAAAATAAACGTTGTGATTCTTAAAATCGAGCCACAGTATTTTTACGACTTTTGCTCCCAAAGATTTTTCAACACTATCTTTGTTTTTGCGTGTATAAATTTCAAATTTGCAACAATAATCAGATTCATCAGCTAGGACCCAGTTTTTGTAGCCCCTTTTGATAGGTTTTTTTGGTTGGTATTGTTTCATAATTTGTTCATGGACTCGTCGACTACACAGTATTCACTGAGATTGATGCATTTTAGAAACATTTTTTCCAAGAAATTTAAAAAAGGCCTGATTTGGTAATCAAAGTCTAGACTGCTTCTATTTGGCAGTGAGTTATTATCATTGAGGTGAAAGTTAGGTAATAACCATCCAAACCTATTTACATCCATTATTCTACTAATGAAAGGATGGTGCAGGTCAGGTGTTGATGACATATGATAACGATGACTCGGTAATACTTTGATTTCCATCAATAAATTCATTCCTATAAAAGCCCAGAGTTCGTTTTCAGTTGTTGGTTTGTATAAACGTCCAGTTTTTAATTTGGTCTGTTCAGCATAAAGGTTTGTATATATGAAACACCATATGACTAAGTACTTCATCTGAAATAAATAATTTAAATAAACCTACGGGCAAATGCTCAGAGAAAGCTAATCTAAATTCCGGCAAATTAGTGTCTTCTGTCATAGGAAGTGGTTCTTGAATAACACGTTTCTTATCCCATCTTGGTGGTTTTCTAATTGACTGATTTGGTTTCGATTTGATTGAAACTGCTGAAATTGTATGTGTTGCTTCAGCATCCTGAAGTGTGCTTGATGTCCTTGAAAGTGGAACATTATCAGAGTTAATAAACACACGTTATTTTTCAAAAAATAATTCAACAGTAATGTAACATGATACAAACGCGTACCAGTACTAAATTGAAATGGGAAATCACAATAATGCTTTTTAGTCACGAAACAAATAAACTGTGAATACTTTAACCCTGAGAGAGAAAGAAGAAAAAACAGATAAGACTGTTCATTTAAATTTGGAGGAAGGACAAATGGTCCCAATAACTGCTCGCCGATAGTACCACACCAAACGTTAATCTTAAATTCGTGCTGAAAATGCTTTTCTTTAACGGCAGGAGGATTTTCTACTTCCCAATAATGGTTATTTCTCCAGTTAAAAACGCCTCGGCGAGTAAAAGTTGCTTCGTCGGTAAATAAAATGTTCTTAAAATAATTTCGATCCCCGTTGTGTTTATTTAGAACAAATTGACAAAATTGTAGCCTTTGTGGAAAATCCCTTCAAAGTAAGTTTTGTACAGGAGTGAAGTGATATGGGTAGAAGCGTTCTTTTACGTAAGACTTTTAGAATAGATTGTTTACTCACCCCTTTTGCCGCTGATAAACGACTTGAGTTGACTTGAGGATTTTCATCCACACGAACTAAAATTACTAGTTCTTGATCTGGAGTAATTCGTTTCGGTCGTCCTACATCATTTTTATGGCGAAACGGACCTGTTTCTCCCAAACGACGAAACAGATCTTTGAAAATCTTATGATCTGGCTGTATTCTATTTGGATATTGAAATGAGTATCTCCTAGTTGCAGCACGTCCGCAAAAACTTTTTTATACGTAAACACATATGATATCCCTCATTTCTTTATTTGAAAAATTATGTCGACGCATTTTAAATAAAGACGTTCAAGAAATTAGCTCGAGGAACACAAGAACAAAATAAAATGATTAAATGACGTACACGACGGAACAAAAACGTAACCAAAGCACACTTTTCAATAAATACACTTTGTTTCATTAAATTTGAATTAGACTTTCAAAAAATTATTCAAATGTTTAACGGCAATTTCCTCGAAAACGGTTGGAGTTGTCAAGTTCTACTAAGTGTACTTTTTATACGTGGAAATGACGCCCTCATCGAATTTTCTGGCCAGAAGTACCACGACGTTTTGTCAAAAAAAATATGATAAAAATTCATCATCAGATATAGGTCCTGCAGCGCCCTCTATGATCTAACGTGATGAAATAGATAAATTATTGTTTCTTAGAATAAAAAAGTTCCTCTAGCAAATTTGGCGAAGATCAGTCAAGAGGCTGTTGAGTTATTGCAAAAAATAATTCTTTCTTTCCGCAGCAACATTTTACCAAAGCATATTTGGTTATATCCTCATATTTTGGCCCAAAGAATCTACCCCTGCACTATGGCCTATTATTAATGGTCCACCCTGTATATGTACTCTGGCTACACTCGGTCTATAATATTCGCCTTAATTGTAAGGTTGCGTACCTAGTAGATATTGAATTTTTGGAAATGCCAATGAAACACTAAAATCAGACGGTGTATGATCTATTTAATCCTTTGATTATAAAAATACATTGATAAGAATGCGTTGTCAATTTCTTATTAAGTAGTAGAGTAAAAACAATTAATCTTTTCCGATAACTGTAATTCACGATGACCTTTGGGTAATAGGAAATATTTTGCGAATGAGAAAAAAAACCCAATACCTGGATGACCGCGTTGCATTGTTTTTTTTTTTGAGAGCCTTATTTAAAAGATCTCTTAATAAATAATATTTAAAAAATAACCCAGAAATTGTTCTGGTCACTTATCTGTCTTATCTCTTCTCTATAAAAAAACGATAATTTTTGTTCCTGTTTTAGTGTAGAAACTAGTAAAGCTATTGATATTTCGATTGAGGAATATTATTTGAGGTGACCTCTCCGGAAGATTCTTTTATCGAGAAAATTTTAGAAAAAAAAAAAATCATTATATCATTACAAAATATAAATTAAGAAATAATTTTGTGTTTGCTTTTAAGCCACTGAATACAAATATATTATTTTCTGAAGTATGTGAGAAGAAAAGTAAATTATAAACTCCGGAATTGTTTGTTTTGTAGGGATTAAAGTAATGTCAAGGCGTAGGTAGTATTCTTAATCCGCGCTATCTTAATATGACTCATAGAATGACTTCTATTATCGGAAAGCTTTTGATTTAAATTAATCCTAAGGTCAGGCCGATACAACATAGAACTTTGACTTGTATCAATCTAGATACTAACACCTACTGATATCGATTTCAACTTAATTGTCTCATCTTATGAACTCTGAAGAATTTTGAAATTTTAATGACACAAAACCAACCTATTTTTCACAGTACTTGATTGATTGATTGATTGATTGATTTGCCAGCGTAAGGTGGGCATTGCTGCCAATTCCGGTGCAGGGAGATTTGTTCCATCACGCAGCCCGATCGCCCACCGATCATCCCACCGTGTGCCAGAACAAACCCCCAGTGCTTTTATATACCGCCGGACCAGCTGCATACGCTGGATTGGACATTGGACATGCTTGTTGTCAGCAGCGAGAGCCGCATGATGCATGGGGTAGGAGTATAGGATGGAGCGTGTAGGTGTTTGTGAGATGTTTCTTCTTGTTTTCCTTCTGTCTTCATCGGATGGAAAGTGTAGGCGTTTGTGAGATGCTTCTTTTAGGTTTTCGTGCTTCTTTTTACTTTCAGGTTTTTGTGATATGCTTCTTCTTAGTTTCTGTCTGTGATCATCTTCTCTCCTATTCTACTTCTGAGTTTTCTGTTTCTTCTGTTTCTGAGTCTGGCAGTGTGTATATCCTTGATATTTCTTTATTGTATTCCATTTTTTGTTGTGCCAACTTTTCCCAGTGTGTATAATCCTTTCCTAGCTTATTCATAATCCTCTCGATTGTTGTAATCCATGTGTAGCATGGCCTCCCTATTTTCAGTTTGTTGCTGTTCATTCGCAGCGCTTTCTTCAGTAGGTGTGTCGTGTCCCGTCTTTGGACATGTCCCCAGTATTTCATTGCGTATGATTCTATTCTTTTGATTATTGTTCTTCCCTCTAGTAATGTTGACGTTTTCTGTCGTTTTTGTGGTTTTCCTGTTTTTGCTAGCAGTTGGATAATGTTCCTTTCAGCTCTTCTCAGGCTTCTTCGGTTGGCCTTTATCGTTGCTGCGTTTTTGACTCCATATATCATCGTAGGCATTATGATGGTCGTGTATACCTTTTTGGTTAGGCACCATGGTGGTTTGTTGTCCTCAATGAAGGGTAGTAGAGCTCTTGTGACTCTGTAGGCTGTTTTGACTTGGTGAATAGTCGGGGGGATAGGGGACATCCTTGTTTGACTCCTATATTCTTCATTTTTGATTCCGTCGTCTGTCCAAACCATTGTATTGCAGTGTATTCTGTATATTGTTTTCCTGTGGCCTTTATTTTCTTTAGTTTTTCGTAATTTCTTTTCGTGTCTTTTCTTGTTGGGCTCATAGGGGATTTGTTCCTTTTCAACGTTTTCCTCGCCGCTATTTTGATTTTTAAATCCATTGTTGACCAATTTAGTTCCTTTCCTTTTAACTGTTTTTCTATCTCCTCCTGGTATTTCTTTTTTATTCCTTTGTTCTGTAGCAGTGAGATGTTCCATGTGTCATTTGCTGTTTTGTTGTATCTTTTTTTTTCCTTTTTTTCTTGTTTCTTTATTACTAGTGTTCCATATAATATTTTGTGATCTGTTTTGACGTTTGTTGCTTGTTTTGCCTTAATATTTTTGACCCTGTCCCTTATTTTTCTATCCACTAGGATATGGTCTATTTGAGAGTTGATGTTTCCTTTACTCCAGGTATTAAGGCAGGTTAGGTTCTTGCTCCATGTGTTTCTAACTGTTAGATCTAACAGATTGCCAAGTTTTTTAGCAAGCTTCCATTATCGTTTGTCCATGTGTGAAGTAAGGTTTTTCCTATGATATTCTTGTCTTCATGTGTTTGGTCGTCCTTTCCTATATGCGCGTTGAAGTCTCCTAGTATTATTGTGTTCATTTTTCTATTCCTATTTCTTCTAGTCTCTTGGGTAATCTGTCTGAATACTCGTCCTGCCCGTTTGTCGGAGGGCACATGTACTCCTAGTATGCATATGTTTTTCTTTCCAATTTGTAAGTCTGCCATGGTTATGTTTTCGTTTACTTTTCTTGTCTTTATCTGGATAGGGGTGTTCCGTCTTATTGCCCATGCGACTCCTCTGCTGGTTTTTTCTTTGTCCCCTCCACTTAGATGCCATTTGTAGTTTTGAGCAACTGCAGTTCCGTCTATTGTGTGTGTCTCTTGTATGCATGCAACGTGTATGTGTACCATCATAAGAACCTCATCGATTTTTTCTCTTTTCTCTCTCGTTATGCATCCTCTGACATTCCATGTCGCCAGAACGATGTCATCGTGTTGTAATTCTTGACTGTTGGCTTCCTCTGTTCTTTGTGATATTTGGTACATGTTTATGTGCGTTGCTTCCTCCAATTCTGGGCGGGGTGTTATAGCCCCAGTTCGAGCGTATGTTTCTTCTGGTTGTTCTGCTTCATGTTTTTCTTGTGCAATAATCGCGCTATCGTTGTGATTTCTTTCGTTTCAGTGCTTCCTATATACTATCTCTAGTGGTGTGTTCTCTCTTCCCTGTTGGTTAGTAGGATGGAAGATTATATGCTCTCCTTCTTCTTGATGTACTATTATTGTCCTGTTTTTCATATTTGTTGTTACTGCAATTGTTTCCTGCCCCCCCCCCCCCCCCAAAAAACCTTCTCTTCTCAGATCTCGAATGAATGCATTTATTTTTCCGGTATTAGAGTTGTATCTATTGTAACGGGGTGCTAGTTCATGGATGGATGCCTGCATGAATGGCATGAAATGGTCTAAGTGATTTTCGATATAGTCAGCTACTTGTTTTCGTAGGGTTTTCGTCGCATTCGTATGTGCCTGTGATGTTATATTTTCTCCCTCCAGTTGGTGGTTTAATGCTCCATATAGGCAGTTTCCGTCGCCGTCGATTTTTTGTACCAGTAATTGACGTGTTCTCGTTTCAACGTCCTGTATTAGTGTGTCCATTTTATTTGCCTTGTTTTTCAAAACCAATATTAGCTTGCTGTAAGAGAGTCTTTTTATTATGTTATCTGTATCGCGGTAAAATAACTTTTTACAGCGAGTTGCAAATGAGAAAGCGGCCCGAGAGAAACCTCCGCACACCCTGTATATTGTTTTGATTTTTGTAGTGCCTAATTCAAACTGCCGTTTTCCAAATGGGAATAAAAAGATATTATAAAAGTAAAGTAAAAATAATACTAAAAAATAGAGGGGCAAACATAAATAATAAATCATGAATTAATTAAGTAATTAATCAGTCAGTTAAATAAAGGTATATATATATATATATCTTATCTTTCTTTCTTGTAGTAGGCTGGTGATGTTTGTTGAATCTATGGAACTCCACTTCATGCGAATTGTTTATTTACACTTTCCGAGAAAGCATTGGGGTTCTCAGCATAATCTGTTTTATTTGTAGAATATCCATCCAGTGTTTCTTGTAGGTACCTATATAGTGTCTCGTTGCATTGCAGAGAAACTTTTTCGATTTTTTATTTTTAAATAAGTTTGTCCCAAAATGAGGTTACCATAAGATGGAGACTAAAGAGAGTTATTGTCTAGGCTAATATTACCTTCTTAAATCTTAAATAATTAAAGAATAAACAGTTTGTTACCTAGTACCATTTAGAATTAAATATTTGATAACATTGACATAAAATTAGAAGAACTCTGTAAATACATAAGCTTTAATTCAGTCCGATTGAGAATTACATTCCTAAAGTACTCGAGAATACCAACCAAGTTGTCAACAAGTTATAAGTGAAAAGTGTTTCTCGTGGGAACAGTTACTAGAGACTTTGAGAATTGATCCCGAGAGCAGAGATTTGGTAACTGACCTCCTGATATTGGTGATTAGACCTTGGTCACGAAAATATAAAGAATATAAAAAAGAAAGTTTTCGAATGCCGTTGGCCGTTATTTTAAAAACAAAATGGCGGCTCGATGTGACTGAAAATGTCCTTAAAGACATGATAAAAATTAAAGTAAATGAGGGTTTCTATTGATAGTTAATCTGAAATTACCTGATAAGTATGAAAAAATGTTGTATTATGTATTTGATTACAGAAGCCAACATTATTTTACCAAAAATATTTATATGGATACAAGATGGCGCCCTAGTCGGTGTCAAATTCATACATTCATATAAAAAGCGGACAATTTTATGCATAATTCTTATTGAATAAGAAAACTTAGGGTACCAATTTCTTCATTAGAAATTAAGATTTTTGCTACTAGTTGATATATTTTACAAAACAAAATGGCGGTATTATGTGTCCCTTAAAACAGTGGGCATTTAAAAAAATATATTTGAAAATTTATACTTACTACACAAATTATTGTTAAAAAATAAAAAAGGTAACATTTGTTTCCTTATGACTTAAGCTTGTAAATGCTACGAGCCATTAAAAAAATGGCGGCTTAATATCACTGAGAATTAGATTAATTTCTAGAAGAAATCATTTACTTGCCACGTTTTCAGGGCATTCTGAGCGATAATCAGCCGCCATTTTTTTTTAGTAAGTAAGTAAGTAAGTAAGTAATTTATTTATAAGTAATAATACAATATAGAATACACATACAATGTAAAATACAAAATTAGTAATATAATATGCTTCTTATCATTAATCGCTAAATTATAAAAATGATTTCAATATAAAAATAAGTTTTACCTAATCTTATATGTATATGCATATGCTATTATTCCTCCATTTAGTGTACACCTAGACTACATATGTAGCCTGTGTGTGTACCCATGACAATACTTGTTTAATAACATCATGTACATATATGCATGAAGAATTAAGGGGCTGTATGCTTTGTAAGTTTGTTTAACCACCTGCCAATAGTTTCATAAATCTAACTTTGTTAGTCCTTAAGAATTGCGACACTTTTTAGTGGCTCAATACATTTAAAAGCTTCAGTCCTAAGGAAATAAACTTACCTTTTTTAATATTTCTTAACAATAATGTGTGTAGTAAGTATAATTTTTTATGTTCTTTTGAAATAGCCACTCTTTTAATGAACACATAACGCTGCCATTTTGTTTTCTAAAATTTATCAACTAGCATTAAAAATCTTAAGTTCTAATGAAGAAATTGGTATCCTAAGTTTTCTTATTCACAAAGGATTATCGATACAATTTTCCACTTTTTATATGAATTTATGAATTTGACACCGATTTAGGGTGTCTATCTTGTATCCGTATAACTATTTTTGGTAAAATAATATTGACTTCTGTAATCAAAAACATAATACAACATTTTTTCAGACATTTTAGGTAATTTCATTTAATTATCAATAAAAAATATCATTTACTTTAATTATGTCATGTTTTTAGGACATTTACAGCCATATTGAGCCGCCATTTTGTTTTTTGAAATAACGGCATTCGAAAGCTCAGGTCCTAACGAAAATTGATATGGTACTTTTATTTTTTTTTTACAACAATTGGTACTGTAAATATACATGATAGAAATTTTCATAATACTCACCATTTCAGGCGCCATATTAAGCCACCATTTTTTTTAAACGCCAAGTGGCATTTGAAAGATTTTAACGAACAAATTGGCGCCTTAAAATTTTTTTCCATTCAATCAAATTTTGGCGAGCAAGGTTGACATGGAATCTCCCTTAAATATTTATCTTGTATTTACTGGCAACACTGAATAATTACGTAGCATGCCACTAGTCAAACAATGGGTTGAAAACAATCCCCAATTGGTCAGCTGGCCACGTTAGACAGAGCCGATTGGCCGTAACTTGTTTGAGTCTTTTGTTACAACACACCTAAAAATTAAAAAATCAGAAGATATCCAAGGTTTAGATAATCAATCAACAATAATAGTTTGCACATACATAACGATTTTTTAAATCAAACTGTATTGTCTCACCCTTCTCCATTTTCGGTATCTTATATATATCTCTGAAATGAACTGTACAGACTATTATTATAGCTACACGTTCGAAAATCACGTATCGTACTTATTAAAAAATTATTGCTTCTCGGACAAGAAAGAATCAGATATAACTTCCTTTTCCAGAATTGCAGAAGTATTTACCTGATTTTATTCCTGATATATTGTACATTTTTATGTTTTCTTTGGTACGTTCATACTATCGCAATTTTAATTATCGTTGTTTGTTAGTATCTTTTTCCCGTTATATCATGACCTGTGTAATCCCACGTTTGTGTGTATTTAGCTACAACAAACAACTCCACCCCCAGAGATATATTTTTTCATTTCGTTTGTTAACAGTTGAAAATTGTATGAGGTTGTTGGTTTTATATGAATTCGGAATAATGGATCTTCCTTCTACTGCTAATTGAAATATTTTTTAAACAGTTTAACAGTTAAAATAAAGGGGCGTACACACGATACCATACTATTTCTCGAATCCAGTCTGCACGGATCTCTGTGGATTGGGTATGTGAATGCTAGTCGGGACAATTTTATTACTTTCATGAGGTAAAGAGCCGTCTGTGTAGATTTCCTATGAATAAGATACATGAAAAACTCCGTATGAATGAGTAAGTGCTACCACAGACCTGCAAGGGGCCACTTTTCATAAAAGCAAATTTTGCCGCGTTATGGAATTTTACCGGAAGTGATATCGAAATGGGAGAATGCGGGCAAATAAGAAGAGGCACCCTATTTTTTTAATAATTGGAAGGCTTGTACTTTAACTTAAAAAAAAAAAATTCATGTATTCTATGACTTAAGAAAACACAAAAAAAATATATTTTAATCGAGGGTGCCTCAGGGTTGCGGGCAAATTAAACCTGGTTCCCCAGTACAATCTCATTGTTTACCTTAAAACCTACATTTTGACGTAAATTTTATTCATGTATTCGATGACACAAAAAATCGTGACCGGAAGTGACGTCAAAATTACATGACGCTGGCAAAATTTGCTTATATGAAAAGTGTCTACCTGTATGTCTGTGGTGGTACTTACTTACTCACACAAAGTTTTTCGTGTATCTTATTCATAGGAAATGTGTACAGCCGAATCTCCACCTATGAGCGCTATTTCTGCAGCATATTTACAAATTGGATCGTGTGGACCGCACACTCAATATATCCCCACATAACCACCCTGCAGATTGGATTCTTGAATTGTATCGTGACACAGAATATCCTTTGGAACGTTTGTAAGCAAGCGGCTATCATGAAAGGTTACACGTTATCTTAATTTGGTTTGTTTTAATGTACTGTTAATTTTATGAAGTAAATAAAATAAAAATGTAATTTTAGTAAACCCAAACTCTAATTTTATATTGCTTTGCTGCATGTTGCTTTGGTTTAACTTGATCATTTTCCATTTAGACGTTTCTAATAGTTTTAAATTTCTGAAAGTACAGTACCATGCACATCATAATCATAATTAAGTATAAAATGCACAATTTTATAATTATCTAGGAGGTGAAAGGGTATCATTAATATTATTGTTGCGTAAAATCATTATGCCAGCTGATGAATAAATTAATATTACTTATAGTTATAATTTTTATTGTTATGCACTTCAAGGTCTTCAATTTTACTGATTGTTTATTATACGTAATAAATAACAATATTTTTTAATATGATCAACGTTAATAATTGTGGAATGTTATTATTTATTTTAACCATTATAGAAATTAACTATATTAACTTTATATCTATTAGAAACTTTAGAAACAATAATAGGTCAGTTTCAACTTTTCTTTAAAACCAATAATTTAGCAAAAAATACTCCAACTGTGTTTACAAGACATTAACAAAGTTTTACATTTTCAAAATTAATTTCTCAGTAATTAATATACCAAGTTTAGAACACCTTATACTGGTAAATAGAGAGTAATTTTAAATTAAAATTCGAAATTTTTCGAAAAGTTCCTAATTACGCATAAAATGAGTTTATTCCATACATATGGACCGCACTGTATAATGTTGCTACAACAAAGGACAAAGAGTCGACATTTATAGCCTTCTATTTCAAAAACAGCAACGGTAGCTTATCTAGTATTAAATTGAAAATCATAAAGAGACCGACAAAGGAATAGTTCATAATACCAGCGATATCATGGGCGTCGAGCGACAATTTTTGAATCAGTTTTTAATTATTGTAATAAATTGAATATTGTTACTCTATATTAATTGATAGGCATGGTGTAAATTATTTATTTATAAGAAACAATGTTAGTTTAATGAACAACTCCATAAATGATTCAATAAAAGTAAATAAATATCATTTAACCTATAGCTATGCTACCGGCAATATTAAGAATGAACTAAGAACAGGTAACGGACTTGTAATGGTGAACCGGGTAAACAATTGACTACTTTCGTTTGAGGTAAACGCATAACATATCTGGTTAACTATACTGTAAGAAATATTCTTATCACTTTCGTTGCCCGCCATGCTCTAAGCAACTTTATTAATGTCTCCAGCTCAGCGGCGGCCCGTGAAATTTAGGTAAGCTATAACTTATTAATGGAGCATGGGACCCATGCCAAACTTTAATGGATCACTATCAAGGCCAAACGGAGACGTTTTGTGGAAAATAATAAATCATTGAAATTTGCGAATTTTTTTTTTTTTTTCAAAAAGCGCAATGCCAACCCTGGAATCTGGAAAATATTTGTAAAATATTTATAGTGTTTTTTTTTCGTACAAGGATGAAAATATTATGATAGGTTTTTAATTTTATCGAAAAATCTTCATTCTTTACAATGTTACATCGTTTTGAAATTCTATAAATTAAATATCAGTGTAAAATAAAATTTCAAAATGATGTTTATAAAGAATAAAGATTTTTTGATAAAATTAAAAACCTGTCCTTATATTTTCCTCCTTGCTCGAAAAAAAAAAATACACTATAGATATTTTACAAGTACTTTTCCAGATTCCAGAGTGGGCACTGCACTTATTGAAAAAAACATTTCAAAAATTCCAACCAAATATTTTTTTCACAGATCGTCTCCGTTTGGCCTTGGTAGTGATCCATTACAGTTTGGCATAGGTCCCATGCTCCATTAGTAAGTTATAGCTTACCAAAATTTCACGAGCCGCCGCTGCGTCCAGCTTACTATAACATTTCAGCTGTATTTCGATTAAATATTAAATTATGAAAACCACCCTAGTTGTAGTCTAACGGATTGTCGAGCGAAACGCCTTGCTTTTTATATATACGGATTTTTATAAAATACGTTTTTGTTTATATTAACGCCTGTTTAATTCCAAAGTTCATTGCCTAAGTGGCACCGGTTGTGTGAACAAGGGCACCGTGATTATCATGCACACTTCACACGATAAAAAATAAGTGCTGTAAGACAAGTTTCTTATACTCATGAATAATTTGTATAGATAATATTATTTACTTCAAAATGAAAAAATAGGACGCGTAAACTTTGGCACCAGTACAAAATATGACGGATTAGAAGTATTTTTTGAATGAAAATGTATTTTTTTTAATTCTAGTTCACTTATTTTTGGCATATTGTAGAGGTAATTGTTGAGGTCACAGTCCAAATTCAAAGCGAATGTGGTCTTTTGCACTTTGTTCCTGCGGAATGTGGCATGTAATTTTATAAATATATATTTAATATAATCGTGTTACAAATTTGAATGAATATTATCTTCGAAGCAATACAGTCATATTCTTATCAAATTATTTAGACAAAATGCTATGAGAAAATGATTTTATCTAGTAAGTCCCATTTGGGATGAAATGTAGCATTTTAATTAATACGTTGAAACTCGATAGTTATCGTGTCAGAAATATTGTTTAGGTTCGGCGGCTATATTTGCATTTGGACATATTCATGGGCAGTTCACAATTCACTGTAATTAAACCATATTGCCATCAGCGCAGAAAAGATTACTGCAATTTCAAATTTGTCACAAGTCATTAGTAGATATTATAAATAAAGTAGGCTCTAAATTTGTTCTTTGGGGAACCTCGTACATTTCAGTATACAAATTAGATTTAAACCGTCATATGCAACATATTGTATGTAGCATATTATTGTTTAGGGAGAAAGTGAATAGGAGAACAGCAACAGTGGGTTTGTATCTAATTTATTCAAAATAATGGAACGATATCGAAATGGTGTCAATTCCCTTTCAGGTCGTCTCTATATCTAGAACATCTTAATTTATTTAAATGAAGGAGGCGGGGTTCTACAGTTTATAGTGGAGACCGAACCACTTCTTGGGGATAATTTACAAAGAAATTTTTTCTCAGTGTATGTGGGCTGGAAGTCGTTTCGTTAGGTGCAATTAGAGTACAACCTAGACAAGCCAGCAAATGAGCTAAATCTGAATTAAATGGACTGAAATAGCATACTTTGAAGTAGTTTTCATAAACACCAAAACACTCGAATACTGACACTCGATGCTCTTTTCGCCAACCATTTTGACATCATCGGGAGATGATAGTGGGTTATAAACGTCTCCTGATGATGCAACTTGGTTTTTGAAAAAAGATATTGCTTTAAAAAATGTTTTTATAATCATTTGGTTAGTTGTAATGAATAAATACGGCATGTGATATATCGTTGAAACGGGAGGAAAATACCCTTTTTAATGCCGCCATTTCCCGTCAAAGAAATTTCTTTAAAGCCCTAAAGAGTAAATCTCAAAATACAGCTGCTTTCAAAATATATAACCTTGTTGAAATGCTCAGTTTTGCAAAAAAATTGTCGCCTTAGAAATCTCTTCAAATAATGGAGATATAGTAGGCCATGAATTTCAAACGTATTTAAACCATTTTGTAGCTTATAAAAATCGGCACAATTAAAATGGATAGCCCGTATATGAATGAATGTTAAAAGTTAATATTTCTCTTGGGATGAATACAATAAAAAATTAAACATCCGATGTATCATTTGTAACGAAGTTAAAAGTGTAAATGATTACATTAATTAGGTAATAAATGAATGTTCTTTAGTGATACGGGAATATTAGATAAGGCAAATTTTTGACGTTACTTTATTTTACGTTCTTTTACCACAACCGTACAGATACATTGTGGTTGGTACATCTCATTCTCTGACGTTTGGAAAATTCGCTTGTGGTTAATGACAACTTTTTTATTGTAAATTATGTGTGAATTACAATATTGCTAACATTGCAGAGTTCGCTCTAGATTAGTTATTTAAAATCATGATGTTGCTTGAAATTTAACTTTTAATGCGAGAAATCAAAATTGAGTTTAAAATGTCTTGATGCTTTAAACTACTAATTTTGCCATAATTTGTGTGCATGACCTGTTGTTATTCTCGGAGGTGTGATGTTGATTATTAACACAATTTTACAGAAATGGCTAATATGTGTGTGATTTTTGATAACGAAGGATATAGGTACATTGTTTTAAACAATCCACACTTTATTCACATTACTAGGTAATATTATTGGTGTTGTTAGAATGGAAATTAAGATTAAAAAACATTAACAAATACAAAAGAAATAATATGGTTTAAATAAACTGAAAATGGCCGCCACGAGCCTCAATGATGTAAGAATTATGTGAATGCTTCTCACACATATAGAAGTTTCTTACTTTATGAGAATTATCTGAATATCATTGCTGTAAATCTTCTACACCGTCTGTGCATAAAAAATATATAACGTTTTTAATATAGCCTCAGAAAAAACATCTGAGATTCTAATCTAGGATCTAGGGTCATTGGATTGACGCATTATAACTATAGTAATAATTACTAATATGTAATAATAAATTGTTAATCCTTACTTATAAATGAAGTATATTAACGAATTTGACAATTAAATAAAGTAGAATTTATGTAGTTAAGATAACTAATATTGTGAATAATCTCCAAATGCATTTTTCTTTCATTACGCGATCATCGTTACGAATTTTATGTAGGTAATTGAGATAGGCAGTTGCTAAATCTGTTTTAGAAAAAGGTTATTTTGGTTTAACATTACGCTTTCTTTATTATATATAGTGCTAAAGAATATATAAATATTTTGAATTATAACAATATTATAAACTATAACAATGGGGAAATGATGAATTACGTCCAATGCTAGTTATTTGCTAGTTAAAAGATTTAAAGATTTTACCCTTCTTATAAACCTCCTTAGACGTTCTTAATAGTATTAACGATACACGTATTAGAAGAAAATATATGCCCAGAAACAATAAATATATTCCTGTAGGATCTCACCCCATTCCCGACTCTCTTTCTTCGTTGCTTCCCTCCCTCTCTGCACCCCCCCCCCCCCATTCGTTTTTTAAAGTATACACAGTATAAAAATTTGGTTCTTGCTATAGTTTCAAAATAGTCAACCATAAAAATGTTTTTAGGCCTATAGGCCTTGGGATAGGATGTAAACAACGATGTAAATAGTAAAACTGTATTTGTTTGAATTAATATTCCACAATTATTATTTTGATGTACATCACTTCAATCATCAGCTGTAGATTTTTGCGCAACAGTAATACCACTCAATGTTCTCCATGATTTTGTTTTGTTTTTTATTGATTATTTCCGTGGGTTGATATAGATTTCTGTTGTGCTCACCATTATTGTTTATAGGGATTTATTGTCGCAACCGAAACAGAACAACCAAATGACGTAAGCATTGATATGAAAGGAAATGAAATTGATATAACTAACCATTTTAGAGATCCACCATCTAAAATCAACAAGGTATTGATTTTGAAACCATCAAAGGTGGAAAGATTCACTTTAACCATAACTTATGTGGTTATGGACATTAATATTTATATGGTTTTAGTTGGGATGGTGACGATATGTTTTGTTTTTATTTATTTATTTATTTTTTAAATTTGAGTGTATTTATAAGCGTACATAGATTTTAAAAAGGAGTCTATTATCTAAATACTCTTCTATTAGATATTAGAAATAAAATATTGATGTGGGTTTTTTTATTTTCCACCGTTCAAGTCCTAAGATGCCATGAATTTGTGAAGTTTCAATATTAAAGACAATTATGAAAATAAAAATATTTTAATTAGATTATGTTTCACTTACTTTATTGTAATGGGAGGTGGATATATACGTTATTTTGGAATAGAAAAATGCAAAATAGGGGTATTTTGTTACAATATGATCTATAGCAGTTGTTGCCATCTTACGAACCTTTCACAAAAGTTATATTTTAAAGGATAGTTTGGGAATTATGTTATGCTGGTTGTGAAAGGTCAAACCATTTTAAACATGAGGTGGTATGGGATGGTATGATAGAAATATTATTAAATATTATTCTCTTCTTAAATCTCTATGATCTAAATTTAATTCAGAATCCACCTTCTAATCAATTTATATATCATTGATTAATTTTTCTATATATGTTACAATATTCTGTAATTTCACAAATTTTTGGTGTATATTTGGTACGTGTGTCTCTAAATAATTTCGCCTCAATAAAATGTGTATTTTTAGGTGTAAAAACAATAATAAATACCATGCTTGGGCAATAAATGTATCATATAAAAATAAAATATTATCACTATTTAATTATTTTTACGTATAGGGAGCCATATGTTGCTATCAAGGCCGGGAGAATTGTCGTGCTTACAGGAAAATAAAATTCACACATGTAAAGGCCATCTTTTATTGCATGTTTTATTCTAATAATGAGTATTATGCACATTGACAATAATCTTCGTTATTTTTAATAATAAAATTTTGAAATTAGGAAAGTTGTGTAATACAAGCTGAGCCAAAAAATATCAGTTTACTCAACTTGCTCGTTTAAAAACAAATATTATAATGATATTTATCACAACATATGTGCGTAATGTTATTAACACACTGTATAGTTAAACATTAAAATAGAATGTATGTGGTGTCATAAAGTATAGCCAAAACACAAGTGTGATGATTATAACTGAATTTTGACCTTTCTCCTTTTCAATTTCATTTGTGTGACTTAGGGTCGCATTGTTAAAAAGGGTATTTATTACAATTCTCGTAATTGTTAAAATTATAACTACTTCCTAATTATCTCAAACTTTCTGACAAAACTTGAAAGTATCGAAATTTAACAAAAATATCTCTCAAACTTCTGTGTAAAAAGATTTTAGTTAGCTGCATAATTTGAAATACATAATAATAGGTTGATGAGTATAAGGTGGATTGTTCTAACATCAAGTTTAATTTTTATGCTCGCCCTTCAGATTTCTTCGAAATCCCCAGAAAGCGATTTTAAAATTAGAGCAAAATAGATTCATATTAGCACGTGTCTCCGAGACATGAAGAGTCCCATGTATTTCTTATGAGAAAAATATTTTTTTTTGTAAAGATGCCGTCGAGTCGTAAAAATAGCATGATAAAAAAATGTTCTGTCTCCACTTTAGAATTCTTCACAGAATACGACTTAGTGATTTCATTTTAAATTAAACTCCCACAAGATCCTTCTATAAGGTGCTAAAAATGACCCCTGTGGTGAAAAAATAAAATATCACGTCGTTTTGACGTTTGTTGTAGTTTATTTGCGATTTTTTTGCAAACGTTATTTAGTCAGAGTTTAATTGGCTTTAAATGGTTTATAATGTATCCAAACAATTCTGTGGCTTGGTTCTAAAAGGGCCAATATCAGTTTTTCCTTATAATGACTTATTGGTACCAATGAACTACATATGTTCGGATTGTATTTAGATAAAAACGGCAATGTTAAACTCACATAAATGAATGAGAATTTCAAGTCGCAAATGCATTATAAATCATCGTTTGATAGTAATGAAGGATTTCAAAGTCTCGATTTAATGTGAAAAAACTCCGATTTCGAATACACAATTAGGAATTCCTGAAAACAAGCTAAAGCATTTAAAAGAACTTTAACCATATATTGATGAAAGGAGCAGACTCTACTACAGCGAATTTCGTACGACTCTAAGTACATCACATACAGTAGTTGACACTATTGCTGATGATGAAGGTATTTTTCATGATTACGGATGATATTTAATAATTTAGATGTTTGATTTTTTCAATAACAGTACAAGAAATTAAAATAAATTATTTTATTTTCTTATACTATGATTGAAATAATCAAACAATCAAGTATGTATTTGCTAGATTTTTTCAATCATAGTATAAGAAATTAAAATGAATTATTTTAATTCCTCATGTTATGATTGAAAAAAATCAAGCTAATCAATTTTTTTAATATTTTCTTCATTACTGTCTTAAATATTTTATTAATTTATTTATTGCATAACTAAGAAATGTTTAATGATTTGGAAGATATATAATTATTAAAAAAAAAAAATCTGTTAATGGTAGTAGAAATTGAAATTATTTTTACTGCCTTACTTGTTTTATTGACTTTTTGAATTTGTACTTAAAAGGCCAAAGTGGGTAATTAAGATCTTTTTTCGCTAAATGAAAATTTTTTATTAACCGTCTCACGTATATAATCTATTTTTCCAATATCATCTAAAAAAAAAATCTATAGTCTAACAGATATAATAGCCGATATTTTCCACGAAAACTTTAAACCTCATTTTCTCAAATTTAAATTTTTGACTTTGGCCCTTTTAGAACAAAGCCACAAAATTATATTTTGGTATGAATTTGTTTTGTCTCTTTTTAATTTTACAGAGTATACACTAGTAAACAACAAAAATACGCGGTCTTATATTTTTACCCTTATTGGGACTCTATAAAAGGGTCTCATGGGACTATAATTTGAAAAGGAATTATTAATCGTATTCTTTGGACAATTCTGAATAGAGGACTTGTGTGAGATTATTTCACTCCATTTTCACCATTCTACGGAATTTTTTTTTCCTATAAGAGATACATGGGAAACTTCATAGTCTCTCAGATACGTTAATATTAACAAATTTTATTTACATTTCGAGATAATTTTCTTAGGCTATCAAACTTATATTGTAGATAGAGAGCCCGCTGTATAGATTTGTTATGAACAAGATAGATGAAAAATTTTGTATGAGTGAGTAAGCACTACCACAGACATACAGGGAGCTAATTTTCATTTTTGCAAATTTTTCCCGCGTCATGGAATTTTACCGGAAGTGACGTTAAAAGCGGAGGATGCGGGCAAATAAGAAGAGGCAGCCTATTTTTTTTAATAACTAGAAGGCTTATACTTTAACTTAAAAAAAATAATAATTTATGTATTCGATGACTTAAGAAATCAGAAAAAAGAATACTTTAATCGAGGGTGTCTCAGGGTTGCGGGCAAATTAAGCCTGGCAGCCCACTACAATCTCATTGCATACCTCAAAACCTACATTTTGATGTAAGTTTTATTTATGTATTCGATGACACAAAAAATGGTGACCGGAAGTGACGTCAGAATTCCATGACGCGGGCAAAATTTACAAAAATGAAAAGTGGCTCCCTGTATGTCTGTGCTAGTGCTTACTCACTCACATAAAGATTTTCATGTATCTTGTTCATAGGAAATCTATACAGCCGGCTCTCCACCTATTGGGGGGCTGAGCAGTGGCAGGCCGAGACAAAAAAAATGCAACAGTTCTTTCCTCTGATTATTTTGAACCACCTTAGTAGGCAGCCTTAATTGCATAGAATAATAGCGTAAAATAGCATATACTTAGAATTTGAACCGCATTTAGCTATAGGACGGTATTACAGACCTTCCAAAGAGACTTTTTGACATCTATGTGCTGCTTATACATGTAAATCCCTTCCCATTTTATAATTATTGTCCTTAACATTCTACTGTTTAAAATTAATAAGAACAGGGGCTGCAACTAATCAATAATTACATGTTAACCTGCATATTAATTAATTCCTGCATGACGATAGACATTTTATTATAATTTTGATTGTATACTCTTTCAGGCATGATATAGTGCATGAAACAATTATTAAACATCATAAACGATATGTGCAATGTGCATACATAAGATTCCACGAACAACTCGTGTTATGAAATGTCTTAATGATGCATGTTCTATTAATACTAACATAATTTGATAAATCTCATGGGAAATAGTAAATGAGTTCTATTTATAACTACAAAACAAAACGCGTCAAAACACGGATAACATCGATTTGTTTATGGCTCGCATGACACCTTCAGACGTAATTGTTGATGTTGAGCCGTAGTTTTGTAGTTATATTATTATTGGCGAGAATTCCTTTTTGTTGACGTTGTTATATAGACTGAGTTCTCGATGTCAACTTTATTTACTTTTCCCTTTGAAGCAATCATAAAACGTCCAGTTAGCGTAAAATAATGAGCCTTTCCACTACTTCTTTGCACTGACACTTGTTTTTTGTTCGTGTTTGCGATCATTGAATAAAGCTCATATTTTCCGTCCATTTAAATCATCAGCTATTGTCGCCATTAAAAGATCTAAATTGCATAGTAAATTAGAGGCGTTATGTTACTTTGGTACATTTTTGCAACCTAGCATCTCGCATCTTACACAAACGTCTTTAAGGCCCGGATGTACCATCTTGTTGAACTTTGGTTCACTGCTGAACAGAGATCAAGTAATGAATTTAAGTTGTGCCACTACGGTTCAAGCGTTCTGCAGTGGATCAAGAACAATTTAGTTGAACGGTCCTTTTGGTTGGTTCAAGGAAAGTTCAAGTAGTTCAAGCCCATACATAACCTAACTTAATCTAAATTAAGCTGCCATTTGCCGATATTCCAAATATTCGAATGTTTGTACCCATTTAACCTCTAGCTTTTCTGACGCGCGACTTTTAATTAAATGATGGAGGAGCAAACTGCAGAAGATATGTTTGATGAATTAACGGATGATGAGGATTTTATGGAGTTGGTGCATATTATGTTGAATAGAAGACGTTGGCAATATTATAAGCATCGCGTCAATCATTTCACTAAATGGAATAATACGGAATTCCATGTGAGGTTCAGACTGTCGAAATCTGTTGTAAGATTCGTAATAGGCAGAATTGCAGATGAATACGTAGGGCCTCCCGCCAGTCCCTCGAATTTTCAATTTTTCATCTGCATATTTTTGTTTTGCACGTTTTTCAAATTTTCGTATTTTTTTTTTAATGTGTGAAGAGCTCTAAACTGTTGTCCACTACTGCAGTTAAATTCCCTTGTTAGTGTTTCCCATGTAGCATTTCTTTTGGCTGTGAATAACTATCAGTGTATTTTTGAATGAGCAACATTAATAATTGTTCTTCAGATACCGAGAAATTTGTCGTTCTATTAAATTTCACAGTTTTTTTCTCTGCCATCTTAAAAAACTTATAACGTTATAACGCAGTTGGATATAAACAAATGGCAAGTAAGATAGACAAAGAAAATATTTACTTAATTTCTCTATGGTAAATAATAAGTATAAATAAAGTATGGTTAATTACGGTACAATCTTCTTCTTCTGTTAGAGAATTATGTGCCATACTCTGATCCAGTAGTGCCAACAAGCGATGAAATCAAGTTCAACTGAACGAACGTTGAAAACTGATGGTACAACATAATTGCTCCTGAACCGAGTTCATCGTAGAACTGTCGTTCAGTTAAACTTAGCTTGAACGTGTTTTTGGTACAACTGGGCCTAAGTGCCCCAAAGCATGACATCATCATTTAGTCCTGGTTGGCATAACCTAATACAACAGTTGCTTGATTCTATCCATATCTGTCTCTACTAAGAATAGTACACTCAGGTTAACGTCAATAATATTAAACATATTTAGAAACCTTTAAAATAGAGCGTACTGGTAACAACAATATCCTGTCACAACCCCACAATCTTTCGCTTTTAAATCTATCGTCCTCCTGATGTCGCATAATACTGCTGTAAGCGTGACGTCATGACTTATTCGCACCAATGCCATATTGCTCTTGTCATGTGTAAGGTAATGAAGTACTTTAATAATAATTTAAACAAAATGCCTTGTCCATTCTCGTCTGTTAGTCTGGAGAAGCTCGACGAAAAACATAGTTGAACAGCCAGCCATATTGTAGCTAGTATTTTTAAACATTTAAACATAATTTCTGTACATGGTAGCTCATCCGCCTCAACCCCATCACATTTTACGTGAATTAAAAGCCAACTGAACTGATGTAGGCAGCATTGCTGAAATAAGTTACAATATAAAAATCCTGTTCAATCATCTCTAAACTCACAGTTACTTCAATATACTCGTCGCTTAAATTACAAGTACAGTTATGGCTACAATAAGGTTTCTAACCTAAAGCGATAGTTGAAAACAGTTTTCCTGTTTGAGTCAAGCTTATTCTAATAATTAAAATAATTTGCTTTCCGCCTACTGGCAAAGATTAGTGTCGGTGCCTGATTTGTTTACAAGTTTTTGCATAGATTTTATGGCCGCAAAAAATGTATCGGCACTAATGTATTTTAAATGCCATTAACCTTATATAGACATTTTTTTCTTCTTCAATTCTTTGGGGACTTCCTGCCACATGTATTTTTTCCTTTTTAAGCAGTGCTCAATCTACAAAATATTACAATTAACCAGTATGTTACTGGTAAATAACCTCTACGCCTGTGACTTCTACGTCAAAGGATCAGTTAGAGGTTGCTTTTTTTTTTAATAAATAGGTGTAAAACTTGAAATTAAATATTTCGCCGACGTTTCGGAAATCTAATCTGTTTCCTTTTTCAAGACTTTTTGAAAGATCTTTTTTTTTTGCTGTGTATGATAAATACACAGTTCTAAGAATGTTTGTTATATTCAATATTCATAGATACTTACTATTAACATAGAACTGTTGATACAGTTTTTTTAGTTTTTATACAATGTTAAATTTGTGAAGTTCTTCTTTTAACATTGGCAACCACTATTTTATAATGAAAACACAGAGGTGATAAAGAAAGTATAAAGAGTTAACAAATCAGACAAATAACTTAAATTCAGCCCCATTCAGAGATTAAATGGGGGCTGTTGCATAACTCGAACTCATCTTACTATTTGGTGACATTGGTGGTCTATTGAAAAAGGGGACATATATTTAAGACGAGAGATGTTAGACCTCTTAAAATCCGAGTGAATTTACAATATTTGTAGTTGGTTCGTTGAAAATTTAGTGGAAAGGCTCATATAACTGCTAACTTTTATATGCATCATGAATTTTTCAATGTCGATCCTGAGACTAAAATTGTGTTTGAAAACTGGCTGCGCCACTACTACAAATTACATCTCCATTATTGTCTGTTTAAAATCCTTTGACAAAATGTCTTTATTAATAAATTGATTTCTTGAATATTGTTGTTGCAAGAATGCTAGTTTCATTATCTATGGTGGGTGATAAAGTTGTACCAAACGGTGGCTGACATCGCCTGACAGAATTTAAGAACTGCCAACAAAGGAGAGGAAATAGTCAATTGGGAGCTTTCCAAGAAATTTATAAGCAAAGGATAGACCATGAGAACACTTATGGTCTCCTGATTACAGTAAGGATATTTGTCTGCAACTCTCCAAAGTGTAGATCTAGCTTCTCACCGTTAACTGCAAATTGCCAAATAGATAAAGGACTACAAAAACTACAGTTTTTTAGAATCCTTTGTCTGTATCAGACAATAAGTAAATGAAGAATTGTAATCAGTAATAAAATAACCGCTCCAGATAACAGTTTGAGAGATACTATAATTTTAGTCTTAGGAATCAGACACAGATCTGTAAAATCATGAGACTTAAATTTAAGAAAATGCAAGTTTTCCTTTGAATTCGTACTTACATGATGTATCACTCTCTTCATTAATTCAATTTTTTTTTCTATACAGGCTAAACCTGTCACCAAAGACACAACATCCATCACATATAGATCAACCGTAGAGCCGCAAGAGCATCATATCACATTACTTCGGGAAAAAATTGATACAATGCCGAAGATGTTTGAGTATTGTGCCAGAAAGTTTCCTAACAAAAGGTGCTTGGGTACTAGGGAGATTTTGGCAGAGGAAGATGAAGTACAGCCAAATGGTAGAGTGTTCAAAAAGGTAAGTTTAAAGTAAATTTTTCTCCGGTATAGACCTTTAGGTGCATCAGTAAGGGAAAATAATGGGCAGAGTTGAAAATTCATAGAATTGTTCGTTTTGATGCCTCTAATAATATATTAATTTTTTCGGCTTTCAGGGGACACACTCATACTAAAGCGGGGGGAGAGTCATAACCGAAAAAGGGTTTTTTGGCTTTATATACAGGGTGTAATTAGTTTTGTCATTAAAAAAACTGGTGGTAGGGAACGACAAGACAAACAAAAAATCCTTATATAACATGGGGTCTAAAGCTCATAGTTTTGGAGAAGAAATAAACAAAAATTTCACAATTTTAAATAAAATTTTTTGAGAACTGCTGGAATATTGAGGTAGGTTTAGATCTAGATTCGATCTGAAGAAAACTATACTCTAACTCTCCCTTGTGCAATATTTTAGTTACTGTCCGTGTTTCGTTAAGTACACACGTCCAACCCGCCGTTCGTTGTTTTTGTTATTTTTGAATTTTGCGTCATTGTGTATTTATAGTTAAGATTTATTTTATCGACTTATCGTTCAAGTTGTCAAATTCTTGATTACGTGCAGACACAACTTACTTGTTCGTTCTTTTTGTATTCCTTTTTGGCTTTTGTACCAAGTTTTTATTTTATTTTTCTTTATTGACAAGGTTAGTTGATAGTTTAGTGTTTAGTGTTGAACGAAGTGCGTATGTACTTAATTCGACGTACCGAACTGTGTATTGATACAGATGCAGAGATTTTGAATCATTTAGGTAGGTAGTAAGCTTTTAACCCAGGACACTCATTTATGTTACAAATGTTAATAAGCCACATTTAAATTTTCTAAATTATAAACAATCCAATATTTTGTTCCAAATTAAAAACACATGTAAAGAAATGCTCTGTTTAAACCTCTATGGCCATTATTTGCTTGAAATTGTGCACGAGGAGAGAACGAATTATTTACCTCTTTATACTTGCCTCAGTTCAGTTGAGGCGGTACATCAAAGGCGATCGATGATCCTTTGACACCGTGTGTGCCAGCCAGCACTTTTTTATGACAATTTAAAAGTTGTGTAATTGGGAAGTACAAGTCCATCGACCAAGAAAAGCAGTGGTTCTTAATAGTTGTCTACCATAATATTAAATATGTTGTTTTTCAAAGTGCCTCTAGAGGGAAAAGTCATAAAGGTTTTTTGTTTGTCTAGTCGGTCCCCATTACCAGTTTTTTTTAATGACATGAAACTGATTACACCCTGTATAAAAAATATGTAAGACAATTGAAGTCATCAATAAAAAATTAAATTTGTTAATTTCCTGTCAAAAAGATTATGTGCAATTTTTCGTAAGGTCAGTAGTTTTCCGTAAATGAGGTTAGAATAGTTCTTTTCTGCTTCGAAAATCGATGCATTCCATTGCGTATAATACTGAAAGTTCATATTGGCAATTGATGTGATGAAATTACGTGGTAGCATATTATACAAGGTGTCCAAGAATTGAGTTCCCGGACGGGAATCTGTGATTCCTGAGTTCATATTGGGCCCGTATAACCCAATTTACCTTTGTCAAAAAATGCATCCCTGAGGAAGTACAACTTGATAAAGTGAGACATAAAAAAACATTTTTTCCAATAATTTCCGTCATATTGAAGATAAAATTTTAAAAATGGTGGGAGCTATATCTCTATATGTACTCTGTGTAAACTTGACAACAACCAAATATCTTTTGTTTCTCAATTTTTTTTCATAATAATTAATATTTGACTGGCTATATTTTTTTATTCGCCATGTAAATTTACGGAATACTAGAATATTTTTGCAGAGCATTGAAAGGGCTGCAAAAATGTACTCTTAAAATTTTTTGAAATATAAATCAAAATACAAGGAATTATCGTTTTTTCCTCAATTTATATTTAACGTTTATTTACAATTCCAGAATAAAATGTAATAACAGGAAAATTATAGTTTATTCTAAAAAATACATTAATAACAAATGGATCCACATGACGTCCACTTGTTTTAATACACAAATTAATACTTTTAAAACTTTATGTAATAGGTATCAACGAAAAATCAAGAATTATCATTTCTTCTCTGTAGGGGTCATAGGTGCTTGTGAAACAGGAAACTTGTCGCGTCTGAGAAATAAAAGATAGTTGTTATCAAGCTTACATAGAGTACCTACTTGTAGAGATACAGGTCCCATGAAAACTTGAAAATTTTATCCTCAATATAACAGAAATTATTGGAAAAACATTTCTGTCTCACTTTAAGAGCATGTACTTTCTCGGGGATGCATTTTTGAACTAAGGTAAGTTGGGTTATACGGGCCCAATGTGAACTCAGGAAACACAGGTTCCCGCCCGGGAACTCAATTCTTGGATACCCTGTATATATTCAGCATAGCCAAACATATTTTCTCACCAGCTTTGGTAATGTTTTCTTTAGCCACTGAAGATTGAAACTATTTCTATGATGATTATTTGCATCCGAAACAATTTGAAACACCGAATTTTTTAGTTTAAAGGAGGAGTTTTATATTGTATGTATAAGATTATACTATGTTGCCAAATAAATTGCAAATGTAAATTTTCAGTATTGGTGAATACGATGCCGTTGGCCGTATTGCGCAATCAGGTTACAATTATTAGAAAACCTAATCTCAAAGTGCTAAATAGGCCATTTCTACCTATATTCATGTCCTAATAACTGGATTACTATATGAATTGAGTAAAACGTACTAGACTGTCTTAGTCAGCTGTCCAAAATCTTCAAAAACCAATAGTAATAATAAACAAAACATTATAGATGGCGCAAACATTATTTTCTTTCTGAGTTTAGCAAAAAATACCAGAATTTTTGTCGTGATTGTATACACAAGTAAATGGGACCTAAACAGCTAATTCCTTAGGACGTACTGAACACTCTGCCGTTACCCATTTTGCTCTATGAGGTCAGCATTTTGCTGCAGCAAAAATATAAAAATATTACTTTATCCATTTTGAGGTTTTGCTTCTCAAAATCCTGACCTCATAGAGCGAAATGGGTAACGGCCTCGTGTTTAGCGCGTCAAAATCCTATAGAATTAGCTATTTACAGTGGAGCCAATAAGTGTAGGCAGTAGAGCCAGGAGCGTATGGATTTACGAATTTCCTAAATTCACACATACGTAATTCGAATTCAAATTTAAAATATGCTTAAATCTGGTAATATTATCTCCACGTATTATAGCAGCGCAGCCGCAAATATTTGCAGGTTGCATTGAGACCGTTACTATTGTAAATATACCGGGTGGGGCAATAGTGCGTCGGACCTCGAACTATGGTCATTATGTGTAATTGGTACAATCGATCAAATAGAATAAATATTTGAACGTGGTGCCTTTATACCTAATAATTTGTTCAACTACTACGGACCTCACATAGACGAAATTTACGACCCTAACGTACCGCATTCAGTGGCGCCACATATGCAGAGTGGGTCAACAGTGCGTCGGACCTCGATATCTCGAGTTCTACGATAGTTAGAAATGTTTTAAAAAATTGCCATTCAAATATTTATTCTATATGGTCGATTGTACCAATTACACATAATGACCTAGTCGTGGTTTTCATCTTTGGTAGGCAGATAAGACTTAATATATTTCTCTAGATTATGTGGGACTATGCAGTAGAACGAGGTGCCGCTTAAGTATTACGAAACAGCTACTATCCTTTGACCACCATGCCGCTGATGTTTTGTTCTACTGTCTACACTTATTGGCCTCAGTATAGTATCAATTAACTTCTATATATACGCATCAAAACAATTCTAATATTTCTTGCTAAACTCAGAAATAAAATAATTTTTGCGCCATCTATAGTTATGTTTTCTTTCATTGTTACTAATGGTTTTTGAAGATTTTGGAGAGCTGAATAAAAGGGTTTGGTCCGTTTCACTCAATCTCGTGCCATTGTCCAGTTATTAGGGCACAAATATAGGCAGAAATGGCCTTTTTTAGCATGTCAAGGACCTTCGGAATCATCTATTTGGATTTAAAAAAAAAGTGTTTTTTTGCAGGTCTGTGTAACTAAAAAAGCTTCATTTTTACAACTTCTAGTATCATACATTTTTTGTTTTTGTGAAATACCAAAACACCTATGTTGGGACTCCCCGGGCCCCTCAACATGAATCACACCCTTTCGAAGTTGAAAAGTTAAAATGTTAATTAGAAGGGTCAATACGAACTAAATTTTTCCATTATATTCTAATATAAGGTCCAAGTCAACTGATCAACTTTTAAGTGATATTTCTAAAGCAATTTTATTTTATTTTCAATAAAACAAAGATGATCTAACTAATTACTAATATAAAAAATGACTCTTATAAAATTATATTGTACTTGCATTATCATGTAAGACCCATCCTAAAAAGTCGTATATTACCGTTTTTATAAGAATTAAATTTACATTTAATATCTGTAAATTTATAACATATTTAATTGCTTGGCAGTTATCGGTACCAGAATGATATCATATTTATTTTCAACACCAACAGACCTCTGTTAATGTTATCAGCATATTTATATCTAATATTATAAAATCATCCTCTACCAAATTAAAAATAAAAGGCGAAAAAGTTAAATTTTTTATGTGGTTTAAAACCGGTTATATTTCATGAGGGTGAATTAATGAAAGAATATTTTATTTTTAATTTTTGTTGAAATTCTAGAGAGGCGTTTTGTAGAATTAAAAAATAAAACTTCTTAATCGTCAGTTCTAAGGGTTTTTAAACCCAAAACAAATCATTTCGTTTAATGAGTGGTATTTTAATGAATTTAATGTCGATGATGTGTATTATGAACACATCAAAACTACAGATATAATATTAGGTACTTAATGAATCACTTTATATCCATTAGGACAGTTCATATTTTTGATTTTCAATTTTTTTTTGTATCCCCTTACGATGATTCCAATGTATAAAAAAACAAGCTAACCATTATATTCTTCGTCGATTTATTGCACTTTCTATATAATTGTTGCACATTCTATAGGATACTCTTCGCAATTTTGTTTTTTGTGCAAATAATATTAGGTTTACACATTTTTTGTTTAATTACAAAACAAACAAAAAAATAGATCTTAAATAATTAATAACTTTTTTATTTATTGATCGATTTTGTTCAAATTCAATAGGGTTTTTTCCCTAGCTAATATTAACTTACTGTTCAAATTTCTAAAATCGGACTTTTCGTTCTTAATTATCGTGCTTACAAGAAACGTGACAGACGAACAGGCAGAGAGATGGACCTTTTGAAAGTTGTTCAAAATTTGACTGAACAGTTTGGCTATTCTAGTAGTTTTAAGAGTTTCCTCTTTAAAATCCCAAAACATTGTGGATACTCACAAAGAATTTTTAGTAAAAACTGTTTTGCTTCTTGTCTTTTGTTATTAAATGACTAATTTGTAATAAGTTTAATTTCTCACTAAGCTGTATCATGGGCAACTTTTAAATGGCTCACAATCGCACAGCCTTTTTAAAATTGTTATTTGTATTCCAAGTTGAAGGATCACTGTGTAAAAACTCGATATTTGTATTAAATCTTCATCAGATATTTCTTGCATTAAAAGAAAGATTTTAATATTTAATAACTTTATTGGAAATAGGTAATTCCTAATACATAAATATACAAATATAATACAAACACATAATGAAAAACATATGTATTATAAAATTAAAGTTAAATTTAAGAATATTAAATATAAAAATAAGATTAAAAATATAAGATCAGTCAAATATATATACAAATATAATGCATACATAAAATGAAAGACATACATTATAAAATTACAAATAAATTTCCCACATTATCAAAATATTAAAGTAATATGTTTAAAAATATAAAAATATAAAATCAAAAATATATGATCAATTACCACTTAATTGAATACAATTTTAATTCATGTTTAAAAGTGGTTAGGGACTGGCTGTCTTTAATTTTCTTTGGTAAATTATTATAGTACCGAACTCCTTTAAAAAATATGTTATTCATTGCTCTGCAGCAGTGAGTTCGGCTGATATGAATTTCAGTATCATATCTAGTATTATATGTGTGAATTTCATTGTTAAATGTAATATACCTATTCAAATACTCAGGTAGTAAACTCTTTAGAATTTTAAATATAAAAATCATCGTAAAGTAGATAATTCTAACAGATACAGGCATCCACTCTAGCACCCTTAACATGGTTAAAATAGGTGTATATCCACTGCATCTGAGAATTATTCTCATCGCCCTATCCTGCAATATTTGTAGTTCATTTATACTATTTTGATCAAGTAAATACAAGACAGTAGCACAGAAATCAAAGTGTGGTAAAATTATAGCTTTGTATACAGTAATTCTAGTTTTCAAATATAAGTTAATTGCTATTCTTGAAAAGTAAAACAATTTTTTCTAATTTTCTTTTTTGTATAATAATAAAAAATAATAATATAATAAAGAAACAAATTCATGATTTGCTCACGATGATTCCTTCATTTATTACTTATTTCATTTATCACACTAGTAATTATTTAACTGTAAGTTTAAATTTATCATGAAATAGACAGAATCTTGGTGACGGTAAATGACTTTTACATCTATCTTTCATGGACGATGCTCTTGTAGTCCGAAGAACTACAGCACGAAATGGATTTTCCAAAAAAAACTCAGGAATTAGTATTATATCACATCTAGACTGTTGTAATAAATAAAGCCAAATAAGGTTTTTTATTTGGTTCTATCCCTACTTTTTGATTTCCTCAATTCATTTTCTCCCGAGATTTTTGAAAAAGTTTATATACAGAGATTGTAGACTGTTTAATAGGCGAGTCTGCCTGGGGTAAAAAAGAGGTGATTTTAAAAATTTTGTATACCATTTGAGTTAGCAACGGATTCTTACAGGAAAAATTCCGCTGAACAAGATTTTCTTATGAAACATTCTCCTAAACCATGTGCTTCATAGTCAAATAATTGTTTAAACAATTTTTTTTTCGTTTTTATTTTATAAAATGAAAACAGTTTGACGGATCCGAAAAATCTTGATTCAATCGAAAGATATTTTCAATACGCGTCGTTTGGCGCCAGGCATAACAAATTTTGTCAATCCGTTCATTTGTAGTAGCCAAAATAAATTTCTTAATTATCAAATTGATTACTCCGAAACTAATCAGGATATTATTTTTTTCCAAATACATTCCTTTAATACCAAAGAATATACCATATTTTTTTTGGCCCGATGTCTTCAATACTTTTTGATTGTTTAAACAATTGGCATAATTTGTTAATTAGCAAATAACTTTTTTTTTGAAAGTTTGATCTACTTCAAACCAACTTTAAACGATAAATATTGATGTCGGGCATAACCCCCATAGAAGTCTGCATGAGTGCAACTTTTGCTTTTGTTTATTTAAAGTTTAAATTAATTTTGCAAATTAACAAATGGAATATCTCGGCTCTGGGTAAGCGTATCGAAATGGGGTTTTGTGCATATGAAAATGCTTGGAAAATTTTGAGACCAGAGAGAACTTGATCGGATAACCGGAACCGGAAATAAAAGTGATATTGCGTGAGAATCTCTAATTTGTTTATTAACAACTTTTTGGATTCGGTGCAACTGCAAGCTAACAAGTTTTTCCATTAACCACAGAAAGTTCTATAAAAAATATTCAATCCCTGAAGAGTTAGTTATACGCGTTTTTGACCCTTGAAAAAAATTTCTCCCGCAACGTGAAAATAGTAAGATTTGACACGCAATAGGGCGGCGGGTTCGATCCACGGTGAGGGCAAATTATTTTTTTCGTCAAATTTCCTTTTTTTTCATGTAACCAAGTATTTTTTATGATAATAAAAGCTTTTACTTTCTGAGAAATTTTTAAAAACGTAAATAATTTCTTTTTTTTCAATTTCCGTTAAATAAATGGCGATTTGTTCAACAAACATGATTGTTCTTGTCCAACAAGGGTTTGTCGGTAGTTTTTGTTTTTTTACTACTTTTTGTGAAAGAGAAGGCTTGTTTTACTTTATTTGAGGGGGTGCTCGTCGAAAAAAGACCAAAAATAAAAAGTAAACAAAATTTATTTTTCACTTTTTTCTTATAATGAAAAAAACTTCACGTCTCATGAAAAAAACACACACTTTGTTATTTGTAAATGAGAAATATCAAAAGATTTAACTATTTTAATGGAATTGTTATTTTATTTATATTTTATATACAGGGTGATTCACGTAGGCCATTCATTAGAAGTTCTTCAACTTGCAGTTGGATTAGAAACTTGAAATTTGGTATGCAGCCATAATCGATCATGCCCGTTCTATCTAAAATATTTTCAGTCCTCCAACTATACAGGGTGTGCCAAAAATTGGTACCAACTTTCTTATTTTAAATGGAAACCTATATTTTTCTTTACATGGTTCGATTGGTCTTCTAATTCTGAGTTTAGAGAACCTAAGTTATGTTAACTTATCTATTACAATTTTTGACATATGTCCAATTTTTTGAAAAAAATTGCCGCTGTAGTAGTTTACGAACAAATTTGTATCTCGCAAACCTTTTAAAAAAAATCTCGACGTTTCATGACATTCTAAACCTATTTCACGAATAAAAATTTTTGAAAATTTTCTTGCGATTACTATACTTCCAATCCACTACGTGGATGTGGAAGTAATATGAAACCAAATTTGTGAAGCAGTTAGCTGGAAGTCCAGGCTAACTTTTGATGTTCCATCGGTGGTCCCATTTTGTACCATATGGGCGCAGTCGATTTTCAAATGTCGCAATCAAAAATTGTCAAAAAGTAATTTTTTTCAAATGGCACCTACTATTTTTTTTCACACCATTCGAAAGAAAATTGAATTTTAGGGTGAGTTACTTAAGCATTCCCTATACCTAACTTCACCCCATATCGAGTTATTCAATAAAAATCAAGAAATACCTTATCTTGCCGAGAGATTCCTTACTTCATCTAGTATGCCATGGAAACAAAAGACAGTTGTAATAATTTTTAAAGAAAAATATGGATTCTTATTTAATTACACACAACACCAACAAATTATTATTAACGAACAAGAACAATGTTGACGAAATTCTGTCAGTGAAAACGGTGCACACATTGAGCATTTGTATTGAAAGAATTATTTTGTTAATCTGTTTATTTGTTGTTATTATTTATTATTGCAATACGATTTTTGAATAAAAATTAAAATGAAATGATTGTTTCCAAAGTCTACTACCCTTGAGGAAAAAAAACAATATTTTTTTCAAAAAATGCCAATAACTCAAAAACGACTGTAGATAGACATACACAAAGTTAATAAAAGTGGCCCTAAAATTTAATTTTGCATTGATTTCTGGTGTCAGAAATGGTAGGCACAAAGATGTGCTACGCAATCTGTTGAAAGTAGAATAATAGAATATTTGAACAATAATATGGTGGTCACATTGAACATTTACGTCAGAATTTCGTCAACATTGTTCTTGTTCGTTAATAATAATTTGTTGGTGTTGTGTGTAATTAAATAAGAATTCATATTTTTCTTTAAAGATTATTACAACTGTCTTTTATTTCCATGGCATACTTGATGAAGTAAGGAATCTCTCGGCAAGATAAGGTATTTCTTGATTTTTATTGAATAACTCGATATGGGGCGAAGTTAGGTATAGGGAATGCTGAAGTAACTCACCCTAAAATTCAATTTTATTTCGAATGGTGTGAAAAAAAATAGTAGGTGCCATTTGAAAAAATTGACTTTTTGACAATTTTTGATTGCGACATTTGAAAATCGACTGCGCCCATATGGTACAAAATGGGACCACCGATGGGACATCAATAGTTAGCCTGGACTTTCAGCTAACTGCTTCACAAATTTGGTTTCATAATTTTGAAAGGTTTGCGAGATACAAATTTGTTCGTAAACTACTACAGCGGCAATTTTTTTCAAAAAATTGGACATATGTCAAAAATTGTAATAGATAAGTTAACATAACTTAGGTTCTCTAAACTCAGAATTAGAAGACCAATCGAACCATGTAAAGAAAAATATAGGTTTCCATTTAAAATAAGAAAGTTGGTACCAATTTTTGGCACACCCTGTATAGTTGGAGGACTGAAACTATTTTAGATAGAACGGGCATGATCGATTATGGCTGCATACCAAATTTCAAGTTTCTAATCCAACTGCAAGTTGAAAAACTTCTAATGAATGGCCTACGTGAATCACCCTGTATATAGGGGTTATGCCCTACATCAATATTTATCGTTTAAAGTTGGTTTGAAGTGGATCAAATTTTCGAAAAAAGAGTTATTTGCTAATTAACGAATTATTCCAATTGTTTAAACAATCAAAAAGTATTGAAGATATCGGGCCAAAAAAAATATGGTATATCCTGACCGAAACTAATATTCGGAGTACATAATTTGTTAATTAAGAAATTTATTTTGGCTATAACAAATGAACGGGTTGACAAAATGAGTCGTGCCTGGCGCCAAAGAATGTGTATTGAAAACATCTCTCAATTGAACCAAGATTTTTTCGGATCCGTCAAACTGTTTTCATTTTTTATTAAATAGAAACGAATTTTTTTTTATTTAAACAATTATTTGACCGTGAAGCTCGCGGTTTAGGAAAATTTTTCATAAGAAAATTTTGTTCAGCGAAATTTTTCCTATTAAAATCCGTGGCTAACTCAAATGATATAGAAAATGTTTAGGAAAAATCTCAGGCAGACTCGCCTATAAGGGGAATTGGCCCATTAGAAGGCCTGTCTTCAGCCTTAGCTTAGGCTATTCGAGTTCTAGAAGTCCTCTGGCATTCTTTGTCGAATAACTTATGTCTTTGTCCTGGAGTATTTCTCCAGTTCTTCTGTTCATTTCTCATTTTAAGACCTGTTTCATTATGTGTCCATTAGGTAAGCCACGAAAACGGTTAGGGCTTGAAATATTTGGCTTAAGCGCCTTTCTTGGCAAGGGTGTCAACTAATTCGTCACCTTGTTTCCCATCGTGTCCTGGTATTTGCATCAATACAAACTGATTGCATTCTATCATTTGTTTCAGAGACTGTAAAATAGAGGTGTAAAACTTGAGGGCCATTAAACTGCCGGGTATCTGAAAATACATAGATCTTTGCTCTTCGAATGCCTTTGTTTATGCATTCCTTGGCATATAGATCTATTACATAAATTTTGTCTGAGAAATGGTTAGGGCACTGCCTAGAACTCTAGTTAGTCTGTAATTATAGGGACACTTGGACCAGTTATTGACAACAGGCAATATACTACCTCTCTGGAATCTCTAATTAGTAATTTAAAAACTTATGTAATTAAGTTATATATGGTGTGAAAGAGTATAGTTAAACGTTATATAAATGAAAAAAATAGTAATACAAATTAAAGACAACATTTATTTGAAAACATGACTTTATTAAAATGATATTTGAAAACATGATTTTATTAAAATGAAGTAAAGGTCGACGCCCTTTTCTGCTGTTCGAGTAGAACTAAAATTTCAGAGAATTTCTTTCATGAATTATAATGTAGAACAATTTTGGGAAGTAAAAGCCACTTATATTTATTCATTCAGCAGTGTGCGGTTATCAAAGTTCCGAAATTTAGTGAACTCACTTTCTATAGCAAGGTGAATACCAAATGCTTTTGAATAACATGCTTATTATCTAATAATAAACAAAACATGAGTATAATTCTGATATTTAATTTCAGTATGTAATGGGGGACTATAGGTGGAAAACATTTGCCGAAGTCAACGTATTGTCTACGAATTTTGGAAGAGGCCTACGAGCATTGGGAAATAAACCTGGCGAAAATATTGTTATATTTGCAGAGACAAGAGCGGAATGGATGATTGCGGCCCATGGCATTTTCAAACAAAACATCCCCTTAGTAACTATTTATGCCACTCTTGGTGATGAGGCTATAGCCCATGGTATTAACGAAACAGAAGTCACAACTGTAATTACGAGTTTCGAACTGTTGCCGAAGTTTAAGAACATTCTCGCACTCACTCCACGTGTCAAAACACTTATTTATATGGAAGATCAGTTGAAAACTCTGGATAGCACATCCGGATACAAGGATGGTGTAGATATAATTAAATTTACAGATGTACTCAGGAAGGGAGCTGAAAATGAAACTGGTAAGGAGTTGAAATGTCTTGTTCAATAACATTAGTTTACAAAATTTTCTGCTCCATGGACTAAAACTATCATTCCTTATGTATCTTTGTGTGCTGAATACGAATTTTCAATCTAAATAATTTTCTACTGCGTAGATCTCGAGTAAGTCGCCGTCCTTATTGTCAAAATTGTCGTTGTGCCGCAATTACTCAATCTACGTGGTAGAAATTTTTTTAACTTGATAATTCGAATTCAGCACACAAAAATACTTAAGGAATGATAGGTTTAGTCCTTGGAGAAGAAAATTTCGTTTTTTTGTAGGCCAGTGTAATTGTAAAAAGCATTTATTATTATTACTTCCTCCCAAATGTGGACGTTATTGCCAAAACAGATTATGTTTCTTTCCCACAGCAACCTAGTTTGAGCTTTTTTGTTATTTATATTAACTTCCTCCAGAGTTTAGTCGTAGCTATTCCATCAACCAAGTCGATCAATATTTTCGGTTCTGAGCCACAAACAGTTTGGTTGTCACAGGATAAGAATAAACATGTCTCACAGAAATACATAAATAATAAATGTGCTGCTTATACTAATAAATGCAGTGTTGTCAGGGGTCATTCAGTTATTATAATTTTAGTAAATTTTTTTGGGACCCTGTAACACTGGAATTTTCGCTAATTGTTTTGGACTACCTTGTTCTTGAGTGATAGAACATGAATTTGAAATTAGTTTTTGCTGCATATGCAACTCTTTCTCGAAATGATAAGTATTTGTGCGTTGTTGATGAACACATTTCATCAATGCAAACAATAAACATATTTTAAATTTTGTCTTCTTCTGCTATGATCTCAATGCAGGCATGGCCCTTTAAGAAAAGTTTTGTTTTTTTTTTCATGAAAAAGCACGGTAATATTTAATGAAATGTCCTTAAGTAATACAGTACCAAGTATGAACTACAAAATTTATCAGAAAATAGAAATGATAACACATTTGATGCAAATAGTGCAAGTACACACGAAGTATCACGTAGACTGAACTGCAATCTGCGTAATGTGTACCTAGATTTAGATAGGTTACTTTAGTGGCGTTTCATTTTACCCACATCATCAGTCAGTTGCACGAATGCTAAATTTCTGAAAACATTGCAGTGCCTTAAATGCACCAGTCATGTATTTGTTATATCTACGAAATTTTCTTATGATTATGGTTTTGCCAACTGATCAACATGACATTTTAAATAACTCCAACCTCCTGTGCTGTTTTTAAACCAAAAGTTGTAGTTGTAGACTTGGCAGATAAGCAGAGTGGACTATGGCAACATGAGTTATTTGTGATAAATTTATTATAGAAATACTTCACTGTGGATAATGCAGATATTACCATTATTGATGATAATATTTCATTTATGCAAAATTATTAAAATATTTAGGTAAATCTTCATCAGTTAATCCTGCTAGCTAGATAAACTCTAAAAGAATGAAAAAAATAAATTCTTCTTTATGTTGCATACCATAAGAGTTTGTTAGAATTAAAAATAAATATTGAGGCATGAAAAGGTATAATTTTACATTACGAAAATTTTTACTTTACAAGCAATATTTCCGGTTTTAGAAATGTGCCGATCGAATGCAATATCATCTTCATTTTGTATTTGCGATGGGTATAATATTGTTCAATAGTTTTCTATCGATGTCCGTAATCTGTAAATAAAATATAACTACTCACCTGAGACACACCCTGTATATTTTCTCTTATTCATGCTTCTTCTATGAATGATCTCATGATAATTGCCAGCGATATGGTGTGGTATTTACTGTATTGAGTAGTTGATCCACACCAGGATTTTTTAAAATTTGAATACTCTTAAGTCTTAAGGCCACTCCAGAGTCATATTTCCCACAGTGGTGCGTTTTCACTTGCATAGAAGTTCCTACTTTCCTGGATAAAACATGTACTTGATCTTTTATAGATGCTGATTAAAAAAGATCAGCCAATTTGTAAATTATTTTGCATACCAATTTTTTTAATTACAGTTAGCAAACCACCTGGTCCTGAAGATACAGCCATCATTATGTACACAAGTGGATCCACGGGCGTTCCAAAAGGTGTCATCCTCTTACATAAAAATCTAATTGCCACCCTTAAAGGCTTCTGCGATTCTACCGCCATCTATGAAACTGATATAATGATTGGCTTCTTGCCTTTGGCGCACGTCTTTGAATTGTTAGTAGAAAGTGTGTGTCTATTAACTGGAGTTCCTATTGGTTATTCTGGTGCTTTAACGATGATCGATTCCTCAAGTAAGATAAAGAGGGGTACAAAGGGAGATGCATCAGTATTACATCCCACCTGTATGACTAGTGTACCTGTGAGTATATCAATTCTCTTTTGGTAATGAATATGATTGAAGTCAATTAATATACTGTAATTTACATTGTATTCTATCTGTTTTTGTTTTTTTTCAGTTAATTTTGGATAGGATATCAAAAAGTATACAAGAAAAAGTTAGCAAAGGTAGCAATCTAAAAAAGGTTATCTTCAAATTCGCCTACGATTACAAAACTAAGTGGAAGAGGCGTGGATATTCTACTCCATTGTTAGATAAGTAAGTTTTGCTTAGCATATTTTCTTATGAATACTTATTAAACTTGATGTCCATAGTGATTTAACATGACCTCTTCTTTCAGGGCAATTTTCGGTGCAGTAAAGAGCATTATGGGAGGAAATATGAGACTGGTAATATCGGGTGGAGCTCCATTATCACCTGAAACTCACGAACAGATCAACAATTGCTTATGCGTTACAATTATTCAAGGTTACGGTCTCACGGAAACTACGTCGTCGGCTTGTGTGCAAGACTGTAAGTGTTTCCTTTTTTAGATTACATTTTTTTTGTTGATCACAAATAGCACAATAGGAGGAATATTTTGTTAATGTAATCTTGACTGCATCTCGAGCCACCGAGGTACCTCCTTGACAATCCAGGGACTTTGTGTTAGATAAAGAGAAATAAGGTGCTACAGTTTATAATGGAGTTCGAATAATTTTATATTTAAAACTATTTCAGACTAAACTGGGTTTGAACCCACTTCAGTAGGTTCACCAGATTGCGACCTAAACGCACTAACTCACTGAGCTACTGTCCCCTTGGACTTATTTATATAAGCACAATTAATTCAAGCAGGTACGGTTCCCACCTAGCATTAGAAATTTATTTCTAGTGTACCGTTCATGTATGTGAAAAAATAAAAAAGACAGCTTGTAGATAATTTAATTCTCTACAGTTTTCAAATTGACCTTATGGGCATTCGCTGCATAGGACGCGAGAGATTTGCAAAAAACTTTGACCTTCAATATCTTGGGTAGCCATGTTGGGATTTTTGTGATTCTGGTACATTTGGGTTTGGGAAACCTCAAATAATGTCTGTGCAAAAATTCAGATTTTTACTAATTTTGTTTAGGTCAAATGCTAATTTCCCAATTTCCCTGGACTATAAGTACTGTAATTTACCATGAAATTTACTCATTAGAAAATGTGCAACACCTATGCTCGATGTTGTTGCATAAAGTGTTTCTGTTAAGTTTAATTTAATAAACAACTCTGTAGATGTTGTATTCATAGCATATTAATATTCATTCGCTCAAAGTTCACCGTTTTTATTGTCATTTAACATTGCGCTTATGGATATCATGTGAAATAAATTGATGTCGTGAAACTATTTTCCCTCTTTATGACCGATCCTTATTCGAGAATAATCTCAAAAACGAGGCAAATTGAAATTAATTCGCTCAAAGTTTGCAATTTTTATTGACATTTAACATTGCGCTTATGGACGCCATGCAAAATAAATTGATGTTGTGACACTATCGTCCCTCTTACGATCTTTATTTAGGACTAATCTTAAAAACGAGGCAAGTTTGAATTTATTCCTGACGAAGCACGTGTATAAATATCGAGATGATTCACCGTAACATAACGAAATGGCAGCTACTTGAAAAATATTGAAATTATTGAATGGAGGACATGAGTAGTAGACATGGCAACGTCGCACAATCTCTAATACTTGGCGCAGATATTTGAAAATTCTTTATGTTTACTTTAAATGCACTAGCATATAAGAAAGTAGAAGATGTACAAATTTTCATTCCAATTTTATTTATTGTATGTATGAATCACGCAATTCTTTTACAAAAACTATCTTTCTACGGTGTACCTGGAAATGCCTGGATCTATTTAAATCATACCTAAGAAATAGATCTAAAATAGTAGTAAGTGGTAACGAAAGAAGTAAGCCATTGGAAGTCGTGAGAGGAGTACCTCAAGGTTCTGTCCTGGGGCCTCTTCTATTCCTTGTATATATAAATGATATGCCAAAGAACTTAATATATAAAAATTCACTAACAATATTATTTGCTGACGATACAACATTTGCTATAAGTCTTAACAAGGAAGAGGACTCTAGTGTTGTCTATGATAACATTGTCTATCAAGCAAAACAATGGTTTACTAAAAACGATCTATTTTTAAATGAAAGTAAAACTGTTTCCGTAAATTTTAATATCAAACCAATCTCAAATGATGCCACCACGAACATAAAATTTTTGGGAATCTATATAGATGCTCAATTAATATGGGAGAATCATATGAACTTCCTTTGTACTAGATTAGCTAAAGTGGTATTTGCTGTGAGAAGAATTAGAGACTTATCAAATCAATCAGTACCTACTACGGATTGTTCCATTCAATTCTACGGTATGGAATTCTGGTATGGGGCAATGCTGCAAACATTAACCTTCAAAAATTATTTGTTTTACAAAAAGCGGCAGTAAGAGGCATTGCAAAAGCAAAAAGGGATGCCATTGGTAAACCAATTTTCTCATCGCTAAAAATAATGACTCTTTATGCTATTATTGTGTATGAAAATTTATTAAATGTCTGTCTATCTATACTTATAATCTATGGCTGTGGTTGCAAAGCCATTTACACAACACCGCATTAAATGTCAAAACACATTGTGAGGACTATGTAACTCATGTGGATATACACAATTACAACACTCGATTTAGGTATAATCTAGTAATACCTCACCAAAGGTTAAAGAAAACCCATAGAATCGGAACTCAACTTTTCAATAAACTTCCCCGGTCACTTAGAAACCTACCTTTCAATAAATTTAAAAACTATTTGAAATTAATTCTGTCATCAAATAGTCTGTACAGCATCGAGGACTTTGATGGACTATGCATGGAGAATGGAGACATCCCAAATATATAATATTAATATATTATATTTTTTAATTTAAACAACTTTTAACTCTTATTCTTCTATTTTACTTCTTTTATTGTTATTTTAAATTGTGTTGGTTATATACAAAAACTTTATTGTCTGAAAGAATGTCTATTGTAATGCTCTTTCTGTACAAAATTCGAATTATTTATTGACTTGCGTAAACATTTTACAATGTATTAATATGAAAAATGAATTGAATTGAATAATGTATTTTTCCATTAATTTATTAAAAGAGCTAAAATATATATTGACATTAGTGACGAGTTGATCAGCTGGCGTCAGAAATTATATCTTTTCCCAACCGTCGTTCTCTCTGTCTCTCGCGTCTCAAGTTTATTGATTCACTAAGGGGACGGTAGCTCAGTGGTTTAGCGCGTCTAGGTTGCATACTGGCATACCTAGCGAAGCAGGTTCAATTCCTGCTCACCACGAAATAATTTTAATTATAAAATTATCCCCAAGATGTGGTTCGGACTCCACTATAAACTGTAGGGCTTCGTTTCTCTTTACCTAACACAAAATCATTCCGCATTTTCAAGGAGTTACCTCGGTGACTTGAGTAGCGGTTAAGAAAACATTAAACTAACAGATGTCGGACCTCTAGCGATATAGCGATATTAAATAATTGATATTCAGAAGAAAACATCATATGATAGAAGAACATTGCACAGTAACCTGTAATTAATTTTGACAGTGTTTTCTTAATTTTTTACTATGTTTCATTTCTGTGAATGAGCAAACCCTTCAGAATATGTTTTTATTTCAGTTTATGATAAATCATATGGTCGTGTAGGTGCTCCTGTTACAATTTGTGATATTAAATTAGTAAGCTGGGAAGAGGGAAATTACAGAGTAACAGATAATCCATATCCCAGAGGAGAAATCATATTAGGTGGTGATAATATTAGTGCTGGGTACTATAAGCTTCCAGGAAAGACGAATGAAGATTTCTTTAATGCCGATGGAAAGAGATGGTTTAAGACTGGTGACATCTGTGAAATTCATGATGATGGTGTTGTAAAAATTATCGGTGAGTCTTAAATTAGAAATTGTTTATGCAATTACTGAATTTGTTAGTAATTTAAAGTATGAAATTGAGTAGTTTGGAAGGTATTCAATTTAATCAGTAAACAACTTAGTCATCAGTTTATCACTTCTTCTGCTATAATATTATTACTGCTATTACTCATATGTGGATATTGTATATATGGGAAGCTTTCGAAATATTCATGGTTTTTAATATAAGAATTCAAATTGGCCATTTGGATTTTTTAGTAAAAGCTACGGAATAGTGAGTTATTCGACAATAATATTTCTCAATGCAGACAAATACATGTTTCTGAATATTTTTGACCTATTAGAAGTCGAGATCATCATCTTCAAAATTAAATCCTTTTACGTTTCATTCCCGTTATAAAGTAATAATGTACTCTTGCTTCTGACTATAGCATAATAGTGCGATTTATCAACTAGGTAACAAACAACTTCAACTATATGGCTCCGCATTGAAAAATTCAAAAAATTTTGAAGTTGTTTTTATCCATCCAATCTAGAAATAAATAAAATAAAAATGCATAACTCATGGCCAAATATTTTGAACATTCGGTATTACCCACATTACCCTCCAAAAGTTTGCTAATTGTTGCAATTCCTTCAAATCAGGAGTTTTTAAAGAACGTTTGATTCAATTTGTGGTATATCTTGAGACCTTTTGTTCTCCCTGCATCCTCGAGTTTGTCGAACACCAAACTAATTTTTTGCAGAGATTGATGAATTGACAGCTCAGGGCATTGTAGATATTTTATGACATTTACTATATCATTTAAATTAATGTTTATATATTCAAGTTCTGTATTTTGCATTGCTTTTTCAAAAATCTGTTGTGCTTTACATATTGCGATAGATTCGCGGGAATCGAATGTGTTGTAATAGTATTTGTTTCAGTTAAATTCATTTTATTATCTAGTAGGTATGTAAATAATGCGACACCACGACTGATAATTTCACCTCATATCTACAAGTTTTATGGATTTGTTGGTTTCGTAATTTCGTTAAGAAATATTTTTGATTTACATTATTATCAACCGAAACTTACTTTATGTTTTATGCGATATTATTTTTTAATGAATTTTTAATAGAATTTATTATTTTTTAATGAATTTTTAATAGAATTCATTTATTTATTTAATGCTCCTGAGTGTAATCCTGTTATCGCTGAAGGATTCCAACCTTTGTTCATTAGGAATTTGTCCATTGTGGAGTAAATGAGCCTGATGTGCATTTTTCTTGGCCACACCATAACCATAATAAAGAACACTAGTTGTCAATTAAATTATTGTAAAATCTGTAATTCTTAATAAAGTAAAAACACAATAAATAATAATTATAACGAAATTGAGTAAAACACTACTATGTTTTTTACCACTATATTTGCACAAAACGTGACTGCAGTTTCAAACCTTTAGGTCATTTTCAAACTAAGAAGTTGAATCATGGTTTGAAAATGACCTAAAGGGTTGAAACTGCAGTCACGTTTTGTGCAAATATAGTGGTAAAAAACATAGTAGTGTTTTACTCAATTTCGTTATAATTATGGATTACCACAGAGTAACGGCTTCCCCAATCAATAATAATTAGTACATATGTACTATCGCTTTGATCATTTTGCTTTGGATTCTTGGAGTAAGACAAAGTAGCGGTAGGGTCTGATTTTCATAAATAATATCACATCTAAGCAGTATCATGGGCGTACGTACAGAAGAATTGTTTTTAATATACAAAGTCAATATTCTCGGTTATTTTTAAACCTAAATAAAGATTTTTATATATGTTAGAAATGTGAATATTTATGTATCTGAATGTGTGCATATATTTCAAAGCTGTTTTTAATAACAGTGGTAATAGTGATAATAACAGTAATCATGTTAAGCCAACAAAATAATGAGTAAAATTTAAAAATCTCCTTTTTTTCTCAAGATCGTAAGAAGGACTTGGTGAAACTACAAGCAGGCGAATACGTTTCATTGGGTAAAGTAGAAGCACAATTGAAGACCTGCCCTCTCGTAGACAATATCTGCGTCTATGGAGATTCCTCAAAACATTTCTGTGTAGCTCTGGTCGTTCCTAATCAACAGCAATTGAAAGATCTTGCTCTCAAGAAAGGTATTCCAGATAAACCTTTTGAAGAGCTTTGTGCAGATCCTGAGCTAGAAAAGACCGTTGTCCAGGAACTTGCAGGGCATGGAAAGAAAAGTGAGTAAACTTTTTATACTTCTCATCAAATAAAAATAAGAAATTCCGCCAGATAATATCGAATACAGTCTACAGAAATATTTATCTGATGTCTATAAAACACAAGTTTTGCAACAAAAACCTAGTATTGTATAGTTTGCTAGGTGCATGAAGAGTCAGAACCAATAAGTGCGGTAGACGATTTAGTTTTGCAAATAAAAACAGTTGATATCTCCCTCCCCGGTTATTACGGTTAATCTATATTTGGTATTGTTATTCCATTTACAAATTACGGGATGATCTCTGAATTAATAAGCGTGTGCTGACATTAGTCAAAATGTGCATTGTGTTTTTATAAATTGTATCCCAAAATTGCCGGCCTATCAAGATAGAGGTATTTCAGAATCTTATGAGCCGCGAAATGCGCAAGAGGCAAAGTTTATTCTGCGATATAAGTATTTTCTTGAAGACACTTGAGGCTGCTTTGCTGTATACATAAACAAGAGCTCGGGATAAATTGTAAACAATAAACATAATATTTTTAAGAAGTGTAACTGAGTCGACAGGAGGGATTATGTTTCTGCGCATATGAAGGTCACAGCTCATGAGATTTTAAAACGCCTCTACTGTTAATTTTTATATATAGTCTGTCTCGGTGTTTATGGCGTGTGTACGGCTGGAGCTACACCTTGCTTTAATGATAATAAAGTTGCAATTTAAAAATATATTTACAAACATGCATATATACAGTGTAGGTATGTTAGTTATTTCTGTTCTGAGTTTTTCGCGACATATACTCAAAAAACTCATCAATGCTATAGAATGGAAACTTTAAGATTTGTTGTCACTCATACATATCAAGCGGTAAGGTATTCTAAACCTATGAGTTTCCACTCGTAAAAGTTCTATAGTTATACGTTCATCTCTTTCATGCGGTTAAACTCGATAATGGGCCAACATTTGTGCTCACTCAATTAGCATAGCCGTGCGAAGCGTTTTGACTGGTTGATCCGACACTGTTTGTCCCTCACTTCAAATCATCTTAGACTGTACGCTTCTCGTGACACACCCGCCATAAACGCTGAATCAGACTTTACGTTTAAATTTAGGCCTACTTCTGAGTGTAATAATAACCCTATCTTTTAAAACTAATAACAGATATCTTTTATATAAAATGGTCCATTAATGAAGCGTAAAGTTCGGTAAACATGTATTCGGACGTGTTTAATGTTGAGTTACGCAATCTGCGGATCAACTAAAACTTTTAGAAGACATTAGTCATACCTAACTATAATTCAGCATATGTTTATATGAAAAATATTTACCACAAAAAATTTAATATTGCCAAAGCAAATAACAAATCAAAATCCATGTGGAATTTAGTAAGCTCAACTATTGGTAATTACACATCCAATAAGTTATCAATGTGATATGCACTAATGCACTTACTTTATCAAATAATTTCAATTCATTCTTCACTGAAATCATTCCCAATGCATTGACAACATTAAGTTAACATCTATATCTTGTGTATGTGATACAATGAAATAATTAAAACCATAAACTTCTAGTGGATTTGATGAGGTCACCCAATTTGCTTAACTGTTATAGCTGCACCACTTGAAAACATGTTTAATGCATCATTAAGTCAAAGCATGTTTCGGGATGCCCTGAAATAAATAATTGTATTATCCTTACATAAAAAAACAAGATACTAATGATCGTTCTGTAACTGTGCTGTCTGTTTTCTCTAAAATCTTAGGAAAACTAATGTACAACAGGTCTAAGTAGTATAGTATGCATAATTGCTAAGAGGCCAACTGTTAAGCGACGAGTGAGACGCAAGACGAGGTAAAAGGCAGAGCCGGATTACCCGTAATGTTAGCTATTTCAATGTAAGTATTATTTGTCAGCGACGACTAGTGAAATTTAGATTGGTAATATCTTAGTATTGAGCCATAGGACAAAAGGCATATTTTACACCCAAGATAAAATAAAGCAGTTTTGCGGAAAAAAATTCCCACGGAAATTTGTGACAAAAGTTGTAAAAATGAGTTTGAATAGTTAAAAGATTCGACCTTTACTTGGTGATAATTCATGTCGACACTATATAATAATTTAACAAATAAAACACAACTATTTTTTAAATTTTAACTGATGTATTGTCAACACGACAATTGTTTCGCTTAACATTAGCTTATTGATTGATTAATTGATTGAAATTTATTTTTCTTTCATATATGAACACATATACATAAATATGTCATATTAAAAAAAGATATCAGTTATAACAAATATTTAGGTATTTTGTACAGCGGTAATAAATTCTTCTATTGAGTAAAATGTATTTTGATGTAGAAATTCTTTTAAGACTGGTTGCACTATTCAGATATGAGCACAAGACTAAGTTCTTTGAACTTTCATGGCACACGCGTGTGTTATCAGAATAATAAATTATACCATTACAACGTGACTTGAACAGCCCATGACCTTCTGCCTCGCTTTATAAAGTAAGAGTTATTGCGTCTCTTGCGCTGACCTTTTACCAGTTACGCATACTATACTAACTTTTCCGATAAGTTTCAACACGAATTCGTAAGAGATACATTGACAGAAGCGGTTTTTAATTTAGTCAGTGCCTTGGCAGACCTGTAACCAGAAATAAATTGTACATGGTGCTCATTGGATTTCATAGAATGCCAAATCCTTTATAATGAACGAAAATATACAAGTAATTTCCTTGGCACTTCCCTGGCTATAGGCCCGAGCCTTGGATGGTCAAGAGATTGCCTGTGGGCTGTTTCTGGAAATATCCAAAGTATTTGATATATTAAATTACTTACTTAATAAACTGGAGAAATCTGAAATATTTAGTAGTTCAGCTTGTACTTGGGAAATAGAAAGCAGAGAACCATTAATAGGAACAAACATGAATTTAATATTTTAAGTATTAATTATGAAACTCCTCAAGGAAGCATTCTAGGACCACTCCTTTTTGCAATTTTTATAAGCTATCTGAAGAATGTTACATAACAAAATATCAAATAAACAATCATTAACTATGCAGACGATACAAATCTGTAAATACAGGGTTAGACACTTGAGGAAGTTGTGAACACTTCCTCTCACATATAGCAAATATGAAAGATTTTACACAAATGAGCATATCTTGAATGAAGCTAAATCAAACTATCTATTATTTGAAACGGATTATTCATGATTAAGTACCAGAGTTGCTAATTGAGAAAATGCGTATTTTATATGTAAAGTTCACTAAATTATTAGGCATAACTTTAGATAGATTTCTGCATATCGATGAAATGGTGAAAAAATTTGACATGCTCTGCACATTTGGTTTATACACCGACCCTTAAAAATGGTCTACTATACAAACTTCTATTCCATCACTCAGTATGCAATTTAGGTATGCGGGGTTCCTCGCTGATTTGTACAGAGTATTTAAAACTCAGAAAGGAACAGAATAATGTACCAATTGAAATTTAATGAATCGTGCTGGGGATACTTTAGGGAAAACAAAATGTGTGCAGTCTCACATCCATCTTCCCTGCCTCCACCAAATCCTTAGTTTTATTTTTTTTTCTGAGTGCATATCTTGCCACAATAGTATTTGGGGCGTCCTGCTCTTCACGGGTTTCCTTACAAATCCGTTGCACCGTCTGCATACAAATACCCAATGCATTAGAAGTACTTTAAAAGAAAATTTATTTTATAAACATCTGCCGCATTTAATTTTGCGATTCACGTCATGGACTGCATCCAAACGTAAAAGAGGACCTCCGCTATGGACTGCATCCAAACGTAAAAGAGGACCTCCATTGCATTTTTCCTCATTGAAATACTCAACTGATTTCACTACCATGTCTCTTGCTACTGTATTCAGTCTTTTGCTGGGCATTTTGAGATTAATTATTTTACAAACAATTAAATTAAATTACACACAAACTATTTACACAACAATTTATATAAATAACGAGAGGAAGTAGAAAATCATTAAATTCGACAAATGCGTCAACTGCACGATACTGAACTGACAGACAGAAAGTTGGTTGTGACTACAACAAGCGGTTGTATTATTCATCTTTAAAACGCATCCTTACTACCACCTAACTCTAAATTGGTATATTTTACAGGAGAGACAAATAACTTTTTATCCTTGAATGAAATTAACTGTAAAATCTAAATTAATTATATGTTATGGTTCTTACGATCACTAGTATATTACACAAAATGTGTTCACAAGTACCTCACATTATTAACACCTAGTGCATACTAATGGAGCATCGAGGAGATACGTGTTTGGCCAAGTACAAAATTACACCTCTGGAGGTACATAATTATCTCATAATGGATTTTCAGTAGCTAATTAATTTTATGAGTTGCGTAAATTTTTGCAGAGAGGTCCTTCTTTTCTGCAACAGATGCCATCAAAATGTCAATTTTAATTCAAAGTGGAGTTGGGTGGTTTGCTTGTGAAACTAACGATATTTCTCCTATACTTTAGGTCAAACAGAATTTTTTGAAACTGTCATCATATTAGCTGATCAATGTTTAGTTATTTGAATGTGTGTCTTAGAAATTACAGATGCGAAGCTTGGGACTGTTTCAAATATAAATTGGCATTTTAAAGTCACTGGACAAGACTTTTAATCTAAGTATATTGTTTATGTCTTTCAGGTAAATTGGAGAAATTTGAAATTCCGGCAGCTGTAAAATTAGTAACAGAAGTGTGGTCTCCCGACATGGGTCTTGTGACTGCGGCCTTCAAGCTCAAGAGAAAAGACATTGAAGAACGTTACAAACACGAAATTAACAGAATGTATGCTTCCTGAGACTCGGCATGGTTGTAATTTGTGTCCATAAGCAAATTGTAGAAACGTGCATTTTTGTAACTGTAAAATAGCAAATTGTAAAATATTTTGTATTTGCCTTGTAAAATATTACTGAAACTACGGAGTAGGTTATTTATATATTATTGATTTTTTTAATTTATATTTAGCTTTACTGATTAATTATACAATTTTTGTAAATAAGAACAAATCTATACATATTAAATGCATCTTCTTATGCAATTGCTTATGTTGGCCTTCTTTCTAGTTTTCATAGAAACTACTTTGTATATTTTAGCTCGTGAATACAAAATGTTGTAATTTTGTAGCAATATTGGCTAACTTTTTAAGATTGTTATATCTGTTGTTATTTTGTTTGTTACGTTTTAAATTGCCTCCTTAAAGACTGTGAGTCCTTACTTCTGTAATACTTGTCAATTTAATAATTGGTCCAACCGTTTCTTTATAATATTCAAGACAAGTACTTAAATATAGAAAGTTATATCATGAAAATATTTTCTATGGTGTATATAATCTTAGAATATGAACCTAGTACTAGTTAGAACATTCTGTGTATCTTTGCGAGGGACTAGGGTTGTACGTTTTATGATGTGATATGGAGAATGTAATGTACCTATAATTGAGACTGAACTGGAAAACATGCAGAGGCCTTTCGTGAAACTTTTGAAACCGCATGTTTTTACGCTATTTCTTCATTTTAATTTTTAACACAAGCAGTGGGTAAAGTGGTGGAAATAACAATTTTTACTTTGTGTTAAAAAAATTACTTGATGTTTTGACTTCTGCTATTTCATTCTCCAAAATGTGAAGGGTATGGAGTCGTGGGAACACTAAATTTTGTTCAATTAGAAATAAAAAATATAAGTTTTTAAGTATTTTGTTTAAAAGAGGTTTAATCAAAGCGGAATTTTGATGAAAAACGTAACATAACCTCAAACTAACCTTATGTAAGTTTTAGCACTTTACTGTTGGTAGTACTGAAAGACGATGACGTTTCATTGTGCGGTGATGAATTGGATGCTGAAAAAATGCTTCAATTTTTTGTTCTACATCTTTCAGATTGGAAAACTGCATTGAAATAATATTAAATTTTTTTAATGTCTTGACTATCAACTTCAAATCCAATAAGCACAATGTCCCTAACATCAGCATTACATTTATTTAGATGAAGTTAATGTTTCTATAGAATTAACTACTTCATAGATTTTAACCAGTTGGCATGTTGGCAACGTAGCAAATTGAACAACATAGTAAATTGTCTCTAAATTCTCCATTCTTGATTATTTTAGTATCTCGGTCAATAAAAACGCAAGCATGCTGTTCGAAAAATGTAAAAAATAGAAGTAACACAACGGCATATCAATGAGGTAGGTTGTATATACTCTGAAAGGAAAAGTGTAATCTGTTCTTTAGAAACTGTTTTATTATCTCTTAAATGAAATGTTACTTGATAAAAAAATCAACCACAGTTTTAGTGTTCTAACGACTCATGGATGAATAAAAGCATGAACATTGCCAAAAAACAAAGCTGTAAGTATACATAACTTCACTTGCAGCAATTTTTATAGTTATGAATAGAGAAAGCATTAGTGGCCCGATTCTGCATCCATCGTTTATGAAAAGGCAATTTTATAGGTTATAAAACTAACCTAAAAATATTGGATTTTTCTAAAGTTGAGGTTAAAAACTCGCTTAACGTGATAGGTACTGACAGATATGTGTTATCTCTGATTGTGATTACACCCAGCCCTAATACGAAGGTACAATACTAAAGAAAAATGGTGCTGTAATTTTTGGCTCTTAAATTCAATTTTAGTTTAGATTGGGTTGGACAAGTCTACATCACAATTTTCTAGCTAGGTGTATTATAAAGAATATTATTATAGGCACGTTTTGTTAAGATTTTGATAATGTATTATTATTTGTAAGAAAGTAATTTATTATAAAATTGTCCATAAATAATGAGGTTTTAAATTTGATGGGCCTTTATTTTATTTTTTTCGCACATAATTAACAAAATAAATAGGTAAAATAAAATGAAGGTTCTAATTTTTTGTATTTGTAAGGTTTCCTACTTATTTTAGTTTTTTTTTATGTATGCGGTGATGTAAGTGAATGCTAAATATGTAAGTGTGAATGTATGCCAAATGTATTGTGTGCAATAGAGCTAAATAAATTTACAATATTTTAACTTCTGTGTTTTTCTTCTCCTTGGACTTCTCAATAATGACTCATTTAACTCAAGTTAAAGGCTGGGAAAGTGACTAGTGAGATTTTTAAGCTTATACTATAGTTCATTCCACATTTATACCTCACATAAAAAACTCAAAGCTGTTGACCGAGCTAATATAAGAGGGGTACTACTGCATGCTTTATTTCTCTGCATGATATTAAATAACAAATATAATCTATTACTTAATAGATAAAACACCATTACTCTTATAAAAAGTATGTTCTGGTGTGATTAAGAAAGGAAATAAACGGAACAAGTCTCTTTTAATTAAGATTTCTAACTCTTGTGAGATCATCCCTAACTAGAATGTCATACCCAGGGAACAGATAAACAGAGCTGTACTTTGAATTCATTTGTCAATGTACAAAAATGAGAAGCAGTAAAAATTTAAATTAAATCATTAAATAATTGAAAAATCAGTTAAAAATCATTAACGAAAAGAGAAATTTGACAGTTTACAAACATTTAATAATTTTTTTTATTTATTAAAAGTCTCCTAGTTAAATTGGAAACGATATTAAAATATGCGTAAGACATCAATGCTTTACATAGTCAGTTTTCGGAACTGCTCACATTATTTGGTTATTTGATATAAATTAAAATGTACAGTTTGCATGCTGGGTTGACATAATTTCCATAAGACTACATGTAGAAGTTTTTTAAAATTTTTAACTTTATGAGTTCCCTAATGACTGGATTTTAGACAGAAAATTGTGCCATACAAAAATCTGTTAAAAAAACTTTTTCAGATTTTTTTCATTATTTTTGTCTAACGCCTCAACCTCCTTAAATTATCATGCTTACAAGAAACGTGACGGACAGACAGACTGACGGACATTTTGAGTTGTTCAGAATTTGATTACCAACACTATATGAAAATTTTTTCTCTACGACCGATATTACCGGTTTTAGAAATGTGCCGATCGAATGCAATGTACTCTTCGTTTTGTATTTGCGAAGAGTACAATAAATTGCAGACGTGGTTAGCATGAAATATTATGTTTTTAAATACCAAAAGATTTAAAGGTATGGTTTAGAAACCCAACTTACCTTAGTTCAAAAATACATCCCTGAGGAAGTACATCCTCTTAAAGTGAGGCTGTATCACAGTAAGTACTCTATGTAAACTTGGTAACAACTAAATATCTTTTGTTACTCAAACGCGACAGGTTTCCCGTTTCACAAGCACCAATGACCTACACATATTATTGGTTGATATTACACAAAATTTTAAAACTATTAATTTGTGTACTGAAACAGGTGGATTTCATGAGGAGCATTTATTAATGAAATTCTTTTTTAATAAACTGCTTTTGTGTTACTATAACATTTTGTTCTAGAATTGTAAATAAATGTTAAATACAAACAGAAGGAAGTAACGATAATTTCTTGTATTTTGATTACAAAAAATTTAAAGAGTACCTTTTTTGCAGCCCTTTCAGTGCTCCATAACAGTATTTGAATATTTCGGAATTTTACAGGATGATTAAAAAAAACAGCCAGTCAAACAAATATAATTATTATGAAAATAATTAGGAAACCAAAGATATTTGGCTGTTACCTAGTTCACATAGAGTACCTACAGCTCCCATCAAAGTTTGAAAATTTTATCTTCAATATAACGAAAACTATCGAAAAACATTTTTTTCCTGTCTCACTTTAGGAGAATGTGCTTCCTCAGGGATGCCTTTTTGGACCAAGATAAGTTGTGTTATATGGGTGCAATATTTTTTTATTTATTTATTTAATGGCCTTATTATACTCTTCGCAAATACAAAACGAAGAGTAAGTATATTGTATGCGATCGGCACATTTCTAAAACTGATAATATTGCTCGTAGAGAAAAAAATTCATATCACTGTGTTGGTGATCGAATTCCGAACAACTTTCAAAATGTACGTTCGTGTCTATCCGTCCGTCACATTTCTTGTAAGCACGATAACTTAAGAATGAAAAGCCGATTGTATTCAAATTTGAAGAGTAAGTTAGTGTTAGCTAGAGGAAGAATCCTATTGTTTTTTAACAAAATCGATCAATAAATAAAATAGTTATTAATTTTTGAAATGAAAAAAAAAAATTTTGTCTTGTAATTAAACAAAAAATGTTTGAAACTAATATCGTTTACACAAAAAACTGTGAAAAGCATCCTATTGAATGTGCAACAATTATATCACAAGTGTAACAAATCGGCGAAGAGTATAATGGTTAGCTTGTTTATATAAATATGAGCTCAGGATTCAGATTTCCATCCGGGTAGTCAATTCTGGGACACCCTGTATATGAGGCACCACTGAATGCGTAGGATGAGCTTGTGAAGTTTGTTTATGACTGTTATTCCGCAAATTGCACAGTAGTTGAACAAATTATTAGGTATAAAGGCACGACATTCAAACATTTATTCTATTTGGTCGATTGCACCAATTACACATAATGACCAGAGATCGGGAAGTTTATCTCTGAACCAGAGACGGCTCTCATATATATATATGCAATATTATATTACACACATTTACTGAAACAATCAGAAAAACGATGAAGTGGTGAAATATTTATTATTGCCAGTTACATTGTATTTGGTAATAAATTTAACTTAAAAAGGTAACAGTTCTTACAAAGGAAGTAAAACATATCTAGCAAGTAAAAAGTCAATTTTGAATTAAACACACACTTTCTTGTTCAATGTGTGGCGTGTTTCATTTTATATTAATACGTACCTACTTTTATTGGAAATCTACTACATCGAGTGTCAACAATGAATTAAAGTTTACGGAGGTACTTTTATGCTTTTTACGGCTTTATCTCCTTTAATTATACCTATGACGCCGCCGAAATTGTGAAACATTTCAAAATCGCTTGTGTGTAGGTACTGTAGCAATTATTAGCATTTACATCAACATTTAATAAAAGGAAAGGGTAGACCATCCCAGATTGCAGTTTTGCAAACCGCAGTTTAAATATAGCCATATGTACGTATGTATGTATCTACAAACTTGGTGTGAAATTATACAGTCGGTGGTATACTGCAGTTTGATGAAACAGATCTTTATTGTAGTAGTAGTAACAAAACAATTTCTTGGACATCTAAAACAAATGTTAATAGACATATTTTTTCACAAAAAGATTTAGTGGAAGTGATGATGGGATGTAACATACCGTGGTCAAAACTAGATAATCCACTTTAGACAATTTTTGGAAAACTGTATTAGTGGTAAATATAACAACGTTGAGGTGCTGTCGGAAACGACACTCAGAAGAAAATATTTATCAACGAAGTGTGATAATGTTAGATAAAAAATTTCTTCTGAGCTTACTAGGAAATACATCTGGGTTAGTGTGGACGAAACCATCAATGCTTGTGGTGAGAAGGTAATCTTGAAATTGAATACCATAGAGTGGGCAAAAGTAAAGTTTCTACAAATTACTATGCTCCCATACTATATAATAAACTGCCAGAACAAATGAAAAATCTGCCCTTCAAAAAATACAAAGAATGTATAAAAAATATCCTAACTGCAGGGGCATTTTATACCTTGAACGAATTTCTAAACAGTGACATACAACTTATAGATTTATGAGAGATCTTAACAACAGTATATTTTATTATATAATATTTTTTAAATACCTAAGCTAAGTTTATTTTGTCTTTGTTCTATTTATTTTATATTATAATTTCTATTTTACTTAGTTTGTCTTTCATATAACATGTGCCTTAGTCTTATACTTTATATCATGTGTTCTATATATTTATACCTTATATTTTAACCTCTGTATTGTACGTTGACATGTGTAAACACTTTGTGTACCAACACCAATAAAGTATTGTATTGTATTGTAATAAATGTTTTAGTGGGTGCATTGGAGGAAAATTGTTCAGAGTGTGGACACTTAATCGCCTCTACAGTTGTAAAAACGACAAATTGTCGCATTATAGTGAAGGCAGTGAATTCATGTCTACAAAAGCTATGGGGTGACAAATATGTAGAAAATAAGGACAATAAGGTCTTATTATTTCTTACTGATGGCGTGAATTATATGAAAGCTGCAGGACGAATTACGAAGGAAACATATCGCAATGTGCTGCATGTAACATGTCTAGCACATGGACTCCATAGAATTGCTGAAACTATTAGAGGGTGCTACGCTAATGTTGATTACTCAATATCTAGTGTAAAGAAAGTTTTCCTGAAAGTACCACATCGTGTACGGTTATTTAAAGAATACACCATTACCTCCAGCACCCATTAGTGATCATAATGCTCAAAGTATATCAGTGACAATAAAATGTGAGATGGATACTAAAAAACATATTAAATATAGGGAACTAAACAATCAAGATAATGTTCGCCACTTTTGTGAATTACTTAGGAATGAAAACTGGAATGATATTTTAAATTCAAGAACATATGATGCAAATACCAAATTTGCAATGTTTTTTGATATTTTTGTGTATTACTTCAACATAGCATTTCCAGAAAAAACTAAAATTATAAAGAGCAATGAAAATTCCTCCAGAAAATGGATAACAAAGGGTTTAAAGATTTCATCAAAAAAACTAAAAGATTTATACACATTAACCTTAGATGGAGATGAGAATATGAAACTTTATTATAAAAAATACAAGTCAATTTATAGACAACTTCTAAAAAGAGCTAAAAAAATGTATAACAATAATTTAATTACTGATACAAAAAATAAATCAAAAATGGCATGGAATATAATCAAGCCAAACAACAATAAATACAAAAATGAACTTGTTTTAGACATAAATAATATTCTCATAGATGATAATTATATTGTAGGTAATCATCTAAACAAATATTTCAATGAGGTACCTAATTTATTGCTTCCTAATCCACCTCAACAAAATTTCCATGAAATTCATATGAAACAAAATCCATTTTCATTTTATTTTGAACCCGCAACTGAGTACGAAGTGTTGAGTATTGTGCAAAATCTGAAAAATTCAAATTCCTCAGGTGTGGACAACATTAGCACAAATTTACTAAAAAAATGTATAATTCCAATTTTGAAACCATTAACAGAACTATTAAACTGTTCACTAAGTGAAGGAATTTTTCCAGATAAACTGAAAGTTGCCAAAATAGTACCTTTATTTAAGTCAGGTTGTAATTTAAAGGTCGAGAATTATCGACCAATATCAATATTAAGTTCGTTCTCTAAAATATTTGAAAAATATGTGGCACATAAAATTACAAAATTCTTTGAAAAGCATAAGTTGTTCAATAAAAATCAATTCGGATTTCGTGCTGGTCTCTCTACGACAACAGCTATCATACACTTCTTGAATAATCTATATGAGAACTTAGATAAAGATAAAAAAAGTGTCGGTATTTTTCTTGACCTGAGTAAGGCATTCGATCTTGTATGCCATGCTAGCCTTATAAGAAAACTTGAGAGCTATGGTATAAGAGGTGAACCACTAAATTGGTTTAAAAGCTATCTGTGTGGCAGAGCACACTTTGTTCAAATTAATAACTGCAAGTCTGACGTCCTTGAAACTTCAACAGGAGTACCACAAGGGTCAGTTTTAGGTCCCTTACTGTACATTATTTATGTGAACGATTTTATTGTGGACGACTCTATTTTATTCGCTGATGATTCATCTCTTTTAATATCGGAATGTAATATAAAGCAAACTGTGGACAAATCTAATGTAAGGCTCTCACAAGCTCAAGAATGGTTTTCGGAAAATAGGCTTATTCTAAATAATAAAAAATCTCTATTTTTAAGGTTCAGCAACTTAAAGAAAAATTATGAGGAAAGTCTTTTAATAAAGACGAATAGTGGTACTATTAGGCAAGAACAAACTGTTAAATTTCTGGGCTTACATATATCAGACAACTGTTCATGGTCTATACACATTGACAACATTTGCAAGCGAATTGCTCCAGCTTGCTATTGTATTAATCAGTTGCGGGATGTTGTTGACAGGTCGGTCTTGATTATGTACTATCATGCACAGTTTCATTCTATAATTTCGTATGCCATAATTGCCTGGGGAACTGCGAGCGATAGTATCAGAGTCTTCAAATTACAAAAAAGAGCTGTGAGATTTATTGTCGGATTAAATAAGCGCGATAGCTGCAGGACTGTGTTTAAGGAATTGGGAATATTAACATTACCCTGCACTTTGCTATTGAATCTATTAATATATGCTAAAACAGAACTAAGTTTGAATACTCTCAATAATTATCACTCTCATAACACAAGAAATAACACAACACTGGAAATACCAATGCATAGATTAACAAAATACGAACAAAGTCCAAAATATCTGGCAATAAAAGCATATAATCATTTACCTGTTAGGTATAAAAATATGCAAATAAAATATTTTAAATCAGAACTTAAGAAATTATTAATACTTAAGTGTTATTATTCTTTAAATGAATACTATAACGATAGAAGTCTGTGATTACATATTTTTTTCTCTATTATTTTTTTGTGTTCGTATTTTTAACTGTTATTTAATACATGTTTTATACATATTTGTATAATTTTAATTTGATACTACATAGTTTGACTTAGTTTATTTATGTATAATATACTGCTTATACTTCTATGTACCTACATTTGACATATCCTATATCATGTATTTATGATCGACAGGATAAATAAATTATTATTATTACAACACAGTGGGGAACTTGGCTAGAGGCGGCATCATACTATTTTTGCCATTTTGAAAACTTCAAACTAGTAGTACTGCAGTTGAATCCAGATGACGCAGTTATTATTGTACAGGCTCAACAGGCATTTATGGATCCAATTGTTCAAGAAGATCTGAAGACCATACAAGGAAGTTTCTTGCGAATTCCTCTAGCCATACGGGACCTTCAACATATGCCAACATCAAAATTTACTGCAGTTGATGCAATAAATATCGTATTCAATCTCCGGCAATATATTTTTCAATTACCTAGAGAAATCGCTAAGAGGGTTTAAACTAAATTCCAAAGAGTTTTAAAAACCAATCCCGGATTTGTAACGATGTCATCTGTAAGAGACCTTTTAAACGGTAAAGAAGTAGACTTCTCTACACCAGGCGTTAATACGGCAACTTTAAGCAATTACACATATTTTAAATACGCTCTGATGACATCTGGTGACTTTGAGCGGTCTCTTGCTCAATATAAATGGATTTTTAACGACAGGCGGCGAAGGTTAACTTCAGAGCATTTAGAGCAAATATTAATAATATACTTTTATATTCGTTATAGATCATGAAAAATTACATATGTGTGAGTTACTTTAAGATAGTGAAAAATACACGTGTGTTTTAGTTCAACGTTATATCCCCCATTACCTCCATTTCGAGTGAGTGTTTACAATAAACTGACCATATTAACTTTAGATATTACGGAATTCCCTCAAAAAAGTACAAGGTAAGATAAATTGTATCATACTTGCATAAAAATCTTTCCACGCCGGCAGAACCAACCCTGACTTACATTATCGAGATAAAATTCCGGATCTCTGATAATGACCTAGTCATGGTTTTCATCTTTGGTAGGCGGATAAAACTTAATATATTTCTCTGAATATGTGGGATTATATGGTAGAACGAGGTGCCGCTTAAGTATTACATAACAGCTACTAACCTTTGACCAGAAGGCTGCTGATTTTTGGCTCTACTGACAACACTTCTTGGCCTTAGTATAGGAGTGAAAACTCAACTTATTACAAACTCCCATCTTTTCAGTTATTGTGCAATATGCCAATATATCTTTGAACCAGCAAGAATAAAACAATATGTCTTATATGAAAAATGTATTTTATACACGTTGATGCAACTTATTACAAGAATGTAACAATACAAAATATTTGTAAATGAAAATGCATTAAATAAATTGGAAGAAGGAATGATAAATATTTAAATATCCTAAGATCTGGTATATTTTCCCCATATGTGTAACATAAATACAGATGCGATGAATAATAGAGACATTACTAAAACCGGAACTGGACCCCTGCAAAAAATAAACTTAATTAGTTAATACTTATGGATTTAACTTAGTTTATCATTAATTTAAATGTAGGTTGCAGCAAGCATTAATCATTTATCGTTTATTTTCTTTCGTCCAATAGACGTTACAATATTTGGTCTCTGTACGATGCCCTGCTTTACTGAGTACACATGTGTAAGTCGTAAATCTGAAAGCAATCAACACTATACCTTACTTATTCCTGGTGCACTGAAGATATAAATGCAGTGCTGTAACAAAGTTTAGAGAATTAACAAAATAAGACAGTCGTCGAAAAATCTTTGATCTTTTAATAATGGCGCCAGTGACTTTGCCATTTCCACTAGAGTTATTGAGCAACTGTCACAATGTGTCAATCAGACAGAAAAGGTAAAATTAGAGAGAGAGAGAGAGAGAGGTCAATAATTGTGAAAAATCGACAACACTGTCCTAATAAAACAACCGAACTCACCTATAATTATCAAAACTCAAGATTACTAATGGAACAGGCTGCTTAATGACAAACGTCTCAAGTATTTCTACGTTCATATATTATAGATGGAGAAACTGGCTACGAAAATTAAAAATCATAAGGTGAAGAGAAAATATTTATGTAAAAACACTCCATACTAGTTGAAAAGTACATAGCTCTGCAGCCAGAAGTCGCTCCCAGGGAGGGAAGCGTGTGTGGGCGGTCAAACGCGTTAATTTTTAGCCAAAATTAAATCTTTGAGTGCAGCTCTGAAATTTTGTGCAGTTATAGTTTTTAACTGTAGAAATTGCGTGAAATTATTGCCAGAAGTTTAGGTCGGTGCATTCAAAGATTTTAATTTCATTAAAAATTAACGCGTTTGACCACCCGCCCACGAAGTTTTTACATAAAAATTTTCTCTGCACCTTATAATTTTTAATTTTCGTAGCCAACTCCTAGACTATTAGGTATCTATTTAATTATTACAGAATTATTCATTGACAGAAAGTAAATCAATAATTCTGAAACTTTTTTCTACGATTCATTTTATAAAACGAACAAAAAATAGTCACACGTGGTTGTCATCGAGGGCAAAACCTGATGCAGCATTTGCCGACTCTTATGAGACAATCTGTCTTTTAGTAATCTTAGTCAAATCCATTTAATGCATACCCGACAAATCCAGAAACCATTTCTGTCGGATGTCGTGTCACTTTAAATTGGAATAAACAACGCAGCAACGAGTATTTGCACCAAAAATTTGGTAAAAATTATTTTGAGTTAACATCATTTAAAACAATTCTGTGTACTTAAATAACATGATAAATGAAAATTACGACAAGAATTTCATTAAAAAATACAAAATATGGTTTGCATCCCTGTTGGTATATATTTAATATTACCAATTTACAAAAAAATTTACAAAAAAGCATCTGATGATTTTTTACCATCATATGTATTTTCTTCAACCGACGAATCTTCCTGAAATGTACTTGTCTTCTTCATAGGTCGCGAGTATGTTAACAAAGGATCAGAAATGAGTAACAACCTGTTAATAACATCAAGATTGCACGACTCTGCTAAATTTTTTTCCAGTTTCCACAAACATACATAAAGCTTGCAAAGGTGTTAATTGTTCTATATTGTTATATTCTTTCAAGGAGTGTAAGAATACATTTGTATATTTACCAGCTCGCGCAAGACTCTCTATGATATTTTTGATAAAATTAGAAGCATCGGTTTTACCCTCAGCTCACAATTTCATTTTTTTTTTAATGGCCTTATTTATATTAACGTCCTGGCGAAGTTCAGCTATTGCTGTTCTACTACTCAACCAGTAGCAAAAGCTAATGCTATTGAACCTGTTTCAGTCTTTCTTCTCCTCACTCACTATAGATAGAATCACCAAATGACTTCATTGGGTGACCCGAAAGAGATTTACTTCAGAGTATTACTATTATTCCTTGAAGCCTTTCGTGTTTTTTTTAAAGGCCTCTTCTTTATTGCGTGGCACATTTCGCCTTCGTTTTAATTCTGATTTAACATATGAAAGTCTATGTTTAAGATCTTTCAATTCGTTTTCGAAATAACCGTCTAAATTTAATTAAAAAAATTCCAGAATATTTCAGTTTTTCATTAATATCGTGATGCTGATGGCGCTGCATAATTTCGTATAAATGTTACCTAGTCATAGTTTTAACTCCCGAAAATCTTAGAAAGAATGTAAAAGATATTTTGAAATTTTTAATTTTTTTGATTACTAGTTGACTTTTTAAAAATGGGGTGAGACCAGACATTTCGGACGAATCCGGACCTGATTCTTTTTCCAACATTTAGAAGAATCTCTCATCTGTCATATCGTGTGAAAATAATACCCGGGACGAACCCAGAAGTGTAGTAAAACACTTCAAGTTCATTAGATTTTACAAACATAAAAATGACAATGATAATATATTTTTTATACTCTATTTAAGAAAAAAATATTTCATATACTATTCACACCTGCCATTGTGAATAATCTATACTGCAATAAATCACTATTTTGTAAGAATATTATAAATAAACGCTTCCAAAATGTTGCTGTAAGATAGCGCCGAAAACACATACTTATGCATGCACTGTGAACAAACGATCTAATTTCAAGTACATGGTAAATCATCTGTTAGCATGCTGGGGACAAAAAATACCAGCATTTTGTTGGCTATATATTCACCTACACGATACACGGGTGCATTTTGTGTTATGGCCAACTTCACGAAACTGACTTTTGGTCAGGTTTTTAATGTAAATACCCCTATGTGCAACGTTTTTCGGCTATTTCGTCTTCAGTGCCTGACTGTGTTCTCTTGTTAGTTCTCTAGTATTTGGCTGTATCATATGGTTGAAGTTTCACATATTTAAAAAAAACGAAAAAAGAAAAAAAAAAAGTAAAAATGCATCGATAACGTATTTAATGGGCGTTTATTGACTCATTATAATGCTGATTTAGAGGCCATAGCTAATTTCAGATGCAAAACACTTTTTCAAAGTTCATGAATTTACTACATTTCTAGACCCAGACAGGTGGCTACGGGAGTTCCCCAAGGGAGTGTGTTGGGCCCCTTATTATTTATTGTATTTTTCAATGATGTTGTCCCCTCTTTGCATGACACATTTATTTCCCTATTCGCAGATGACGCAGTTACCGCTGACAGTGAGAGTAACATCAATCTATTATCTACAAAAACAAATATCACAGTTTCCCTGATGGAGAATTATTGCTCGACTAACGGCTTAGCTTTAAATAATTTAAAAACCAACCTAATAGTATTCTCTACAAAGCAGCTTGACATCAACTTATTAGTAAGAGCTAATAATAAAACCATCATACAAAACGAAACTATAAAGTACCTTGGTGTACATATTGACTCTCTTTTAACATGGAATGATCACGTTGACTCGTGACTATCCAAATTATCTACACATTGCTTTCTTATATGGCAGATGAGAAAATTTGTCAATATAGATATATTAAAAATGTATTATTATGCATATGTACAGTCAATGCTTAATTATTGTGTTATCTGCTGGGGTAACTGCAGTCGCATAAATGAAATCCTTATATTGCAGAAAAAGATTTTACGTACTATGACCTTTAAAAATATACGTCATTCCTGCAGAACTCTATTCAAAGAACTTGATATTTTAACAATACCATCCCTTTACATACTTAAATGTGTGTCCTATGTAAAGTCTCATTATGACAACTATATTCCCAGGGATAACTTTACTGAGCATGATTTAAGAATCAGTCAAAATCTGACAATTCCCCAACACAAACTGTCAATAGTAGCAAATGGTCCCAATGTCATGTCCATCAAGCTATACAATAAACTCCCTAAAACCATAAAAAGTATAAATAGCATTCATCTCTTTAAAAGCACAGTTCGAGCCACTTTAATCAGTCACAGCTTTTATTCCATAAAAGAATATTTAAGTTGTACTAGTTTTCAGGAGCGTACTTAGTAAAATTAGCAATCCTCGTCCTTATTTATTGTTCTGTATTCTGTTTACTACACTATGGTTTCGTCTTGAGTTATGTGTTTTACTGTATATTTTACAATGTTTTACAATTTTATGACTATATTTCTATACCCGTAATAGGGTCCTATGAAAATAAAGATATTATTATTATTATTATAATATATTGTAAAAAAAAATAAGATGTAACAAAGATGCAACTTTTTGGGTATTTATTTTGCATGCCTTGTGGTTATGGAAAACATTTTTTTCCAACATTTAAAGTACCCGGAAATCACCCTTAGACCCTCAAGAATATACGGAAACGAGGGATTTGAAAAAGTGATCGCAAAATCCACCTGTTTTTGGGTACAGGCATTGTTCTTGGTATTTTGAAAATGTTCAGTATACAACAACAAATTACATAGTTTCAACTTTAATCTTGGTTAAAAATTACATTTTTCAAGCAAAATTCATCTAAAAAAAAACAAACTATAGCCACTATTGTTGGAAATTACAAGGAACAAATAAAAATAAATAACATATTTAGTTTTTCTTCATTATTTCAGTTTTCAAGTTGCACAGGCACCAGTCCCACTTACCCCTCGAAACGGGTAAGTGAGGCATATGGCTGGGTAAGTGTGGCAGTAAGTATATAATGTTTAAATTAAATACGAAAATCTACCTATATAAGGATATCTGTTTAACACTGTTTTACTGTTTATATAAAGCTGGCTAATAGTTGATTCAAAAAAAAAAAACCTCTTTGTTTGTAAAATACGTTGTTGCTTGTCGCAATCTCAGTTTTATTTCGAATGTATCTTTATCTTTGTATTTGAATAAATATTTTTGTGTTCTCCATAATTTCATTACATTTTTTATTTACATAAATAATAGCTTAACTTTCAACATATTATAGTTGGTACAAAACCCTGTAATTTTTAATAGGTCAGGGGATCCTGCCAAACTTACCTCAATTCCACACTTACCCCGGATGTCTTTATTTAGTTCACAATTTAATATTCAGTCATAATTTCCTAATGAAATTAGTAAATACATACCCTATAGTTTGTACATATGTTATCAGAGATTTCAAATTAATAATAATTTATAAACACTTCATTTCAGTTTGTCATTAAATATTATTAACTATTTTCTGTAGTATCCCAATATTTTTAATGAACATTTTACCCCTAATTATAGGTATATATCCATATTGTAAAGAGAGGTGTTTTTCATCTTAAAAACAAATTTACCGTTACCTAATCGAATCATGTGTAGTAATTTTTAATTAAATGAAAACATATACAGAACCAAAATATAGTAAATGAATACTTAGACGCTACCTATATACTTACTCCTCAACATTTACCTACTAAAAATCAGCAAAGAAAAACAATATATTCTTGCAATATGGTAACAAGACACACTCACACTTTAATTCCAGGAGAATCATCTGTGTAGAACCTCCACATACCACCCGTACCAGCTCCTGTGTTTCTCCTAGCTGTTGTTGTGGTGGTAGTTTTTCTCTGCCTTACGGTACCTCCTGTGGATGCCCTAGGAGCTACAGCTTTTGAGGGGGATCTTCCGCCAGACCCAACATTTGTTGAACTGGGAGATGCAGGCTAATTTACAGAAAATATGAATTAAATACTCCCAATTATAACCTTAAAACTGACAATGAGAACTTACCATTTTGGATTGTATTAAAAGTAATCAAATGTGTTAGTACCAATACGTATGCACCTTCTCAGTTATGTTTTTGTAATGCAACGTGAAAGAAATTGTAATTTGGTCAAGTCTATCAAACAGTTATCTGACACGTCGACATACGTCAGCAACGTTTCACAAAATATGCAGGTTAGCCAATACATCCACGTGTTCTTTGCGACTTTTTACATTTTAGTGTTGGTAACCACATTGTCATTTGTTTTGTTTATGGAGGTGACAGGACTGACAGGTGACATTTTGACACAACGGATGATTGACATCAATATTTTTTTAAGTAATGTATTATTTATCCAAATTTTGCCGAATATGCGTTCAAACAGGTGTAAAATTATTAGATCTCGACACTTTAGATTTCGACGAGGTCAAGTTAAGTGAAAAACTCGAAGTTTGTACAAAAATGGTAAATATGAGGAATCATTTTATAACTTTACATGACCTATTGATTTTTTGTCACAGGTTGTCAGTAGAGAAAGTTTGTCCACAGAAATTTGCGTACAGTGCATTGCCAAATTGAGAATATCATATCAGTTTCATGATATGTGTAAAAAGTCTGCAAATACTTTACAAGGATATTTGGAAGCTCTATTATGTACAGGCGATGAAAAAATAACTCCAACAAATTTTGTTAAAACAGAATTGAACGTTATTGTCACACCAATCATAGGAAGTGTTGAGAATTCTATTAGTCACAGTAATATTTATATTGAAAATTTTCATAACCACAGAGAAAAAAGGAAAAGGATTACTAAAGAACAACGTTGTTCGTTATTAAAACGTTTGCTGACCCCTACAGAAAAATTTAAAAAGGAAAGAGATAAGTTTTATTACAAACACAATATCTTTCCAAATAATTATAGGGGAGGCTTAAAAAACATTATACATTTCACAAAAAATTATGAATTTGGATTTAATCTAGACAAAAATTCGAATTACGAATCTACACCCTTAGACAAATTAACTGCGTTTTCGAATGAGTTCTTTACAAAAGATTTTTCAGATTTTAGAAATACAATTTTATATATAATTGAGAACAAAGATAATTTATATGAAAGTGGTGACAGTGAAGAGGAGGACTTCTTCAATATCCCAAATGAAGAAGAAGATACGAAAGAAAATATAGTTAAATTTGAAGAGGTTATCGTTGAACCAGATATAAAAATAAAATCGGAAATGGAATATGAGGATGAAGGTGAATGTATGTATAGTTTTGACGAAACTTATATAGAAGTTGAGTGTAAAAAGGAGGTGGAGGACCAAGTCAGACGAGTGGAACTCTCAGCAAACCATCATTGTTCAATGTTACCTGTTGCGATGCCAACTAATTACAGTGACTACATGAGAAGTTTCGGGCATATAGGTACTTCAAACACATCGATGCAGTTATTAGATAATTTGGTAGGTAGTTATCATCAAAGTCAAAGGAGGACGTTTTCTCAAAACAATGTTAGATGTAGAACAAGGGAAAATCCCTATATTAATCCATTGTTAAAGGATCAGTTTTTATATAGAAGTTTCAAGTGTGAAAAATGCAATAGGTATTTTAAAAGTCCAGGCTATTTAAAGGCCCATTATTCAAAAGTACATTAGTGATAATTGAATGTTTATATATTTACTATGTAAATGTCATTAATGGATGCTGGACTAAAGAATAAAATATCACTAAATATCCAATGTACCTACTATTAATTCTCTTTGTTATAATAAAAGAGAACGAAAATATGATAATATTAAGTACTGTTTTAGTGATAAAACATGTTAATTGTGGTTTGTTAAAATTTTAATTAGTTACATCTTTATTTCACGATATATTGATATTTTAATCGTTATTCATTTCAATTTGTATGTTAATATGTTCAGGTATGAACAAAAGAATATATCGCTATGATTTTAATGACCGATTTTATTGAAAATTTTGACATATAGTGCGGGAGCCAATCGATAAAAGTGGCTTCAGGCACTGCCGCTTGGTGGAGATGTTGTAGGCATCTGTAGCTACCAGTTCCCCCTCTTCGAGAGAGGGAAAAAAGAAAGAGCCGCTTAAATGTTGCCGAAGAATTCTGAGAAAATTCAAGCATACTTTTTGGTCAAAAATAGGCATCTTTTGTCTCTTGGTGTTTTTTTCCAAAGTGCGTCCTGCCGGAAAAAAATTACAAAAAAAAAGGATTTTTTTTGTAACATATTGCCAGTGTTGGAGCTGGGGATAGAATTCAGTACACGACAGATATTGTGACTAAGCGCTCTTGCTACTAAGAAACTTTAGCCCTCTGTGCTACTGTGCCGATATTATGATTTAGGGCAGATTGTATCAATCAGTCGTAACTATGGAGTTTTATTTTTGATCAACATGAATTTGCTTTAAACTTGGTTGATGCAACCTGCCTATAGTAATTTTTTTTCTTGCAACCTATAATTTTTATAGAACAACTATTATACTTTCTTTATCATCGTACTATCCTCATCTTTGAGATTTTAAACAATAGGAACACTGTGATATGGGTTTAAATGCATTCCTATTGTTATGTTATTCTACCACTAGTATAGTTCTTCTCGCCAAAGTAACAATTTAAATGATTTTTAGATTTATTTAGGTTTTATCAGTGATTTATAATGGCCACCTCATTAACCACCTATTTATGCCAGATTTATTAAATGCCAAATGCACTTAAAGAAGGTTTTGTCTCAAAGAAAGGTTTAAAAAGGCCTTCAAGAGCTTACATTAAAACTAAATTATCTTTTAGTCTTTATTGGCTTATGATTGACTTTTCAAGGTATTTGTCAAGTCTTCAATAAAACTTAATAGCTGTTAAGTTCAAGTTAGGATCCCAACTAGCAATTCGATATTTTATAAAAGTTGTAGGAATGTTCATGACACAAATTTTATAAAACAACGTTACTCTCAGAAACATTTTCATAACGTTTTCACAGCAGCTATAAATGCAAAATTGGCACCATCTTACAAAATATTTCAGTCGCTGTTGATATTTTGTAACGCCTATTGGAACCATTACAAAATAATTTTATAAATATTTCCAGAAGCCTGAAAATTTAATACCATCACTATATAGCAGTTCTATTAAAGCTTCATTTAATTGTACTATAAAACACACTTCACTGTTTGTTAAATTACTGCTATAAAACAACTAAACAACTGTTTTATAAGAGCTTTTAAATAGTCATTATTTAAAAAAAATGTTGCTTTATACACACTAATAAAATAAAATGATTTCTAGAATGTATCCTAAAAATTGAAGAAGTGTTTTTGACACTAAAAGCATTGTGATTTAATACTAGGTATACCTAATAACCTACAATAATTATTTAAGAGACTTGTTCTGGCTTACAGCGACTGCAATTTTTGATGCGGAGAAAATTTTACTGTGAACTATGGCCATATTTTTGATATATTTTTAACGGGCCCCACATTTATTGATGATTTCTAATAATTTTTGAAATTTTATAAATATGGATTTTATGAATTTGAGTTTTTTTTGCAATGTAACTTACACTAATTTGTTTTAGTAGTCATAACTGTATAATTGGCACGTTTCTCACTCGATAAATTCTAATAAACATTTGATATTTTAAATTTTCATATCTTATCATTTTTACCTTCGCGGACGCTGGTCTTTCAAGATGGCCTCTCTGTATAAAATACTTTTGTGTTAGCAGCAAGCATTTTACGATATTTAAATTATTAGACGCTTGCTATAAAACATCTATAAAATAATGCGCCTTACTGTAACTTTTTTGTGAATTCAATAAAATAGATCACTCACTTTCACGGTACTTTTGCAGCTCTTATGATAAATCTGTTAGAACTGAGTTGTAAATGCAACCATGGATACAGAATTGGTTCAATTTGCATAAATATAACCTAAAAATTAGTAGCAGTAAATCACCTTATTTATAGAGCTGTTTAGTTATGGTTTATTTATTGCCAAAAACACGTAGTTACTTTTACTAGTGGAAGCAACAGTACTTTGGCATATGACCTGATACGTTAACAGTGCTGTGAGTGAAATGCGTCATTTCATCTTACAGCAGTATAAACTGTGTCTTATTGTCAAAACCAGTATACTATTCATGTACCTAATATTTTTACAACCACTTTTTAGGTTATTCCATTGTCCTAAATCTGGTGTTTTTAGTTCGACGTTATATGATCTGTCAAGATCTGCACTGCTCTTGTCAATGTTGGTAACGAAAATTTTGGGAGAATAATTTTTCTGTAAACTTGAATACTATAATTATGATAAATTTTCATTGAAAGGCAGACTTTAATTATTACTAAATATAAATACACAGCTAACGCAGGAAATCAATTTTCTCAAATATATTTTATTGTATTTTTAGCCACTACATTTTTATGCTCAAGTAAACAATTTTGTTATATAATAATTGTATAACATGCTCTGGAACGATATTTGTTCTTAAAAGCAAATTTGTCACAAATAGATTTTTAATATAACTGTTTTGTAAGATGATAAAAAATAACTTAAAACAATTTGAATGAATATTTATAACAGTGCTAAAAATACTGCATTAAAAAAATCGATTGTGGAAGCCGTTACTTTGTGATAGTTAATCATGACGATATGAGAAGGAAAATTACTTTGTTTTCTACCACTAAATTTTTTTTTTTTAATTTTAGTGGTAGAAAACAAAGTAGTTTTCCTTCTCATAATAGTGCATTACAAAAAAATCGTCTCCAATATAACCAATCGGCATTTAGAAGCATTAATAAAATGACAATAAAACAAAATAATCGCAGAACATTTAAATTATAAATCAAATTTGCTGGTTGGAGAGGATCAAGTTTTATACAGGTTAAGCAAATGTTGTGGCTTTATCATTGCTTTATAAAATTAATTTGAGATGGTTGTTAATGCTGGGCTATAAATTTAATATGCTTTGAAATCACTAAGTTTCAGGTCAAATCTTCATAAAACCAACTGCTTGCTAGAGTTTTAATGAAGCAAACAAACATCTGTAATAAATCAGTCTTAAACATAAAAGGATTTGGTTTACCTTTGCCCAGACTATAATGTTTTTAAATAGGTAGTTTTAAAACTGTAATAAGATATATACATATTCGACAGCATTTTGTTTGTGTATGTGGAGCAGTGATCAATGATAAATTAAAATATAAACAGTTAAACCAAGACACTTGATAAAATATGGGAGAGGCGAGCATTTAGTGGACATATATACCAAATAGCGTCTCGGCAAACTGAATTTTTAGGCTATATTAGCCAAGCACCATAAATTCTGTAGGTTTTAAAGCGGTTGTGTTATATTCTCAAATGGTTTAAAATTGGTTTTAAGATGAGTTAACAAATTTTAAAAAATATATCAAAACCAATGAGGCTTAAAATATACGTATACAAGAATAAATCGACATACTTAAGAGCAATTGGTAATGTAATAGACATTTTAAAACAAAATATATTTGAAGTAGAATTATTCACAGCTTGCAGGGCTTATACATACACCCGTCATTTTATTTCCAGCTGTCGAGCCCGTCTACGAATATAACGGTGAGCCATATTGGGAATGTCCCAGATTGAACAAAAAAATGTAATTTGTATCTAATAGAAATGTTTTATAAAACAATTTACATATACTAAACCATATCATGGGCAGACGCTAGAGCTCTCTTTACTTTTTAAACCACAAAAAAAAATATTTGTATATTTCTTTAAAATTGTGTTTTTGGAGAGCGCACGGATTTTTAAGAACCATCTTATACATGTTTTATAGTAAACTTAGCCTTGTTAAAAATTCTAGCCCACTTTAAGTCCCATCAATTCATTATAAGTAGTCCATCTTTAACTGTTTTTCTGAACCGTTCTTAGTAGTCGCCAATTGTCCATTTTATAACTTATTTATAACTATAGCTATGGCCCGTGTTGCATGTAGAATAGATTAATTTTCATTTAATTTTACTTCATTAAATAAAAGAAGTCCGCTTAAAGCATTTGTGTGTGTCTTTTAAGTTTTAATATAGTACCTATCCTAAACCAAGTATGGTTTTATAATACTTTTCAGATACTCTCTGAGCAAAGCTTTAGACAGATTAAAACTTGAACGTTTTAATAGTAGTTTTAAAAGGAGGCATGCAGACTCTTCTCTAGATGGGCCTCTGTACTCTTACAAAGGTTTTAAATTAGCTTCATAGAGTCCTTCTAAATTATGTACGATTATAAGTAGTCTTGGAAATAAAGTTTTTAGGATAACTTATATAGATTATTTTAAAACTACAATTGTTACTTGGGCATATATGTAGTCGGTTGAAATACTTGCAAAGAAAGCCGAAACTCTGCCTCTCTTGAGTGCAAGTGAACTCATTCGCATGTAATTTGAAATATGAAAAGCAGGTTAGCACCTTAATTTTGCTGCAAAATATTACAGAATAATGGCCATATTATAGTTTAAAAAATAATATTGTACGTTATCGTTATAGCTTAATATACGCGACAAATTCTCTGTTATATTTCTACTACAAGTCATTTTCAATAGTATTGCGCAGGTCCTCACTATCTCCCTTGTTGCATAGTGTGATAGGCTTTGTGTACACACAGGCACATGTTATCGCAATACAGAATCGGCTTCGTTTGGTACAGGTGGTTATTGGCTAAATGGTGCAATTAAATGATTTAATATTTTTAAATTAGTTTTATATGATCAGACCCCGGCTCTGAGTTATGACGTAAAAGCCAGGATCGGCTTTGCGCAGTATGAACTATATAAACATTTTCATGCGCAATAATACAATATCTTATCTTATAATTGTATCTAGTGAATTCTAACTATGCCTTATTAGAATAATAAAAATATTAAAACATTTTAATGAAAAAACCTCTGCGCCAAACGGATCAGACAGAGGTTGGTTTTTGAATATTTGACTGTTTTAACAAATCTCAGACCTAAAAATATATAAACTAGAACAATGTTATAAACTTAAAAATGCAAAGGAAAGGTATAGGCAGTTAACGTTTCAGAAGAAAATCTACTCCCATATTGTCGACGGCCAAAAAGTATTGAGAACGGAGAAACATTAACTGCCTATAGGTTTCATTTTCATTTTTTAGTTTATAACATTGTTCTAGTTTATATATTTTTAGGTGTGACTTTTTAAAACAGTCAAGTATTCAAGAACCAACCACTGCCTGATCCGTTTGGCGCAGAGGTTTTTTCATTAAAATTTTTTAATATTTTTCAGTGGCAATATACCCAACAAAAAGTAATAAAATCTGAATATGCCACAAATAAACAATTATAGACAAAAATATATTATCTGCATTTGTTCTAAAAAAGCTGACGAGTCTGTAGTGTTGATTCCATAATGCGTATATGCATAAGAAACAGGCTCACATGCCATTGGTCATTATGTAATAAAATAATAATAATTGTTGGACCTTTTTAATTTCAAGTTGTTTCTTGCGGTTTTTTTACTATTATTATTGTTTACCATATCATATTTGCTGTCGTAAAGAAAGTAGAAAGAGAGCGACAAGAGTAGCGATGTCCTTGTGGTGTTGAAAATTCTCCTTATATATTTTAAAATATAGTGCCTTATATTATGAGCACAGATAAAAATATTTTAAATTAAGATTTTTTAAAAATAGTTGGGAAAAAATGGGAGAAAGGAGATATTTACATTTTCTTAATTGACATAAGTCGAAATGCGTATGCCAGTTAAAGTGTCGAGTTTATGTTTTTGGTTAGACAGTCAGACCGACGCTGCAGGTGTATCTAATGTGCTGCCGAAGTCTGATGTTTTTTATCCACCAGTTTCTGTAAACATTTCTTACATCTGCTTGCTCAACTATACCAAATAAATAATTTATTCAAATTTTTATTAACAAATTATTTATTTATTATTTTATGAGTTTTATGCCATACTTTTTATTTCTTACCGCAAAAGTATTTGTTTCCTATTAATAATGTATTTGTTTGCTTATATGAATCATAAGATTCTAGATTCAAAACATAATTTTATCTGTGTGTGAAGACCTGCCCTATCTCTCCTTGACATTTCCTCAACTAGCTGGAACGTCGATTCTTTAAAGTTTTCTGCCGCGTTTTTTCAACCCGTTAGATAGATGAGAAGAACTATACTGTTATTGTTGTCTTCAGTTAATAGCAAATTCTGATACTACTAATCATGAAGTGTTGAATTGTCTTCCATAGCAACATCTAAATAATTGAAGTTATAGACGTGGCATAGCTTGAGTGGCATAGTTTGAGTGGAGCTCACTTAAATGTCAAGTCTAACAATATTGGAATTGTGTTGAGTAATCAGATATTGTTGTATAATAGGGTACAAAAATTTTGAATCCAGAAATATGGAGTTTACGTTTTATTGATTTCCCGTAAAATTTAAGAGAAAATGAACAATTAATTCAGGTTATTTTGTGCTCAACTGTAAACCAAGTGAAATTAAGTAACATGGAACATACTAAACACACATTTATATTAATAATAATAATAATAATAATAATAATAATAATAATAATAATACTTACGGACAAAAAATCCATCACAAAAGCATACATATTGGATTTACAATAACTGAGTATACATATACAGTATAGATTATGCGCTAATCTCACAGATATAATATATAATATAAAATATACAACACATTGACATTATTTAAGTTACCTAATATAAATTAAACATAATAAATGAATAAATAAAATCACTAGTACAAAATAAGCCGAGCTTGTTTGCAAAATAAGCTATAATTAATATTAAAATAATCAATATGAGCTGCATACATATTATAATTATTTATCATTCTATTCAGAGGTGTATGATTTCCGTAAGAGGTTCTGTGAAATTTTGGGTTAAAAATGAGTGGATTCCTGGTGTTCCTAGGAGGTGCATGAATATTAATTTCAGACAACAGGTACGGTGAATTGATCAGGTTGTTCATTAACTTATAAATGAAGCTTAAATCGTAGAATATACGTCACTGGTTAAGGGTGGGCAAGTTGAGATATACGGCAGCATTGATAGTATCCAAGTGAATCCCCTACAGGGTGAGTTTGTAGCATGCATGTTTTAGAAATGTATGCTGTACATGTTCCACCCGTGAAGTATGGGTTTCATATGAAGGTGCCCAAACCTATATATCAATGTTTCTATACACCTTTCACACAAATAATAATTATTAACATTCATTAACTTATCAATAACACCAAAGTAAAACACAAAAAGCAAACGTTAATTAATTCAAAAAAGCACACAAAATTTATTTGTTTAAAAAATGTATTTAAATATTTATTCCTTGTATGTACTGTATTTTTTAGATTCATTTTATCATAAACTACATTTTCTGATTATATTTATTTATTAATATATATTATGTTTAGCTTCGAGAACATTTTAAGAAGAAAAGCTATACATTTTTAGTTACTTTTATGTTTAAAGATGCATACAGACTCTCTGAGGCTGCCTCTCGTGGCAGAATTTGCAAAGTCTGTACCTGTGCTCGTTACCAGCAGCCTTGATCGAGGCAGGTATAGACCTAACGAGGCAGCCTCGGAGAATCTATACGCACATTTACAATAAATTTGTCGCGAAGAATTGTTTCTCTTGCATTCTCAATATGGTTGCTTGTTCAAAGCAGCTGTTATTGATAAAAACATGCTAAAAATATGGATATAATTTTAAAAATACAGGGTGTAATTAGTTTTATGTCATTAAAAAAAACCTGGTGGTAGGGAACGACAAGACAAACAAAAAAACCTGATAAAACATGGGGTCTAAAGCTCATAGTTTTGGAGAAAAAAAAAAAAATAAACAAAAATTTCGCAAATTTTTAATAAAATTTTTTGAGAACTGCTGGAATATTGAGGTAGATTTAGATCGTCGCTCGTGTCTGTGCCTATGGTACTCAATATTTGTGTAGATAGCTATAAAATGTCGGCGGTCTTTAGCGGTGCGGTAAATAAGATGAAAGACGTCGACGTTTTCTGAGTGTTTAGTAGATCAGATCTGAAGAAAACTATACTCTGACTCCCCCTTGTGCAATATTTTAGTTTCTGTGGGTGTTTTGTTATGTACATACGTCCAACCCGTTCGTTGTTTTTGTTATTTTTGAATTTCGGGTCGCTGTGTATTTATAGTGAAGATTTATTTTATTGACTTTACCGTTCAAGTCGTTAAATTCTTGATTACGTACAGACACAACTTACTTGTTCGTTATTTTTGTATTCCGTTTTGGATTTTGGACCAAGTTTTTCTTTTATTTTTCTTTATTGACAACGTTAGTTGATAGTTTACTGTTTAGTGTTGAACGGAGTACATATGTCCTTAATTCGACGTACCGAACTGCATGTGTATTGATGCAGATGCAGATTTCGAATAATTACTTAGGCGCTAAGCTTTTAACCCAGGACACTCATTTATGTTACAAACGTTAATAAACCACATTTAAATATTCTAAATTATAAACAATCCAATATTTTGTTCCAAATTAAAAGACACACATGTAAAGAAATGCTCTGTTTAAATTTCTACGGCCATTATTTGCTTGCAGTTGTGCCGAAATAACGAATTGTTTACTTCTTGCCTCAGTTCGGTTGAGGCGGTCCATCAAAGACGGTCGATGATCCAAGGCCTTTGCACGTTTTTATGACAATTTAAAAGTTGTATAATTGGGAACTACAATAAGTTCATTGACTAAGAAAAGCAGTGGTTCTATTCTTATTATTATTTTCTACATTAATATTAAAAAAAATATATATTAAAAGGGTTGACCTAGGTCAGTTTTTTCAAAGTGCCCCTAGAGGGAAAAGTCATAAAGGTTTTTTGTTTGTCTAGTCGGTCCCCATTACCAGTTTTTTTTAATGACATGAAACTGATTACACCCTGTATTTAACAATTTTCGAATGAGCTTTTCAAACAAACTTTTCATAATTTCAACGTTTTTCATTTTTATACATTTTACCTTAATCTTTAACCTTCAATACAATTCCAATGTTGTCGTGGTAAGTGATGACAATGTGTGCTGCCTCACGAACTATGCCATATGCCTATAATTTATTCGATACTGAAATCATATTACAATGCAAAATCTAGTAGTAAGAGAGCTGGGCCTAAGATTTTTACGTCATCTGAAATATGGACAAACTTTATGGCAATATGTTCGGATAATAAGGGGGATTATTATTATGTTTTTAAGCAGGCGGACAGCCCAGTGCAATTGGTGAACATATTCCGAATGACGTTTTTTTTGCAATAATTTTTGTCAGCCACCCTCTGCCATGCCCTCTGTATCCACCTATGTGTCCACCTGTTGGAAATTCGATTAAGTATATTGTGATCTACAATTTTATAAATTTTTGAGCACTATATCGATGATGTCAATTTAAAAAATGGGCACTTTCACTCTATGTTTCAACCCCCTGTATCCACTGACCTGGGAACGTAACCCCCCTTATTTCTCGAACTTATTACCATAAAGTTTGTTCATATTCCGGATGACATTAAAATCTCGGGCTCAGCTCTTAGACTATAGTGTGTTATGTCCTAGCGTAAAGATCCATTGAAGTATTTTTACTGTTACTGCCTATGTTACTATAATGTTATTAATATAATTGATTATTTTTGAAATGTATTCTACATAAGAACTTTAGTCCAGCATTTGTGTTAAACCGAATTTATAAATGTGTACTATGTAGTAAAAAGGTAATGTGTTATATTGTGAAATTATTACTTGAATATTTTTATAATAATCAAAACTTGTCAAATCTCAGTTTTGAAAGGAGTACACAATAAGGAAATAGCCCATTCGCTTTATTTTAACAAGGTGGAGTAAATAAAAGAAATATGAAATATCCAATGATCATGACTGAATGTTGATGAAACTGTCCAAAACATAATGCTAAGCTTTTATTACTAAGAGCTCATAGGCATATACATTCCCTGGTGGAGGAAATGTAAATGATGTGAATGAAGTGCAGGTAAAAAACTCATGAAAGATCTGGCCGGATGAGTTAGTAAATGGAAAATCAAGGAAATTTGTTTTTTCAACCATTTAGTGATACTGAAATGATTAGAATCTTATTCTTGTCTTTCAAGACAGTTTTTAGTATTTTTTTATAATTTTTGGTTTACGTTACATACTGTGAACATACAATGTTCAATTACATCTCGATCTTGGCACGAGACTGTCTGCATATATAAAAATGTTCAAATAATAAGACTGTTTGGTGAAGTTAACTTTACGTGTTGCAAACGTTGCAGTTTTCAAAATTGTACTAATTGTTTATCATTTTATAAGTGATATTTATATTTTTGATATTGTTAAATTTATTTTCAAATATTGAAGTAAAATATCTGAGTTTCGTAAATCGTTAAATTGATGTCGAATTCTGAAACGAGCAGAAAACGTTTTTAAAATGTAGTTATAATTATTTTATTGTTATAAAATTTATCTATTTATAATAAAATATTAAAATTAAATAAATATGCTTTGGTTTCATTATTTGTATTTCCCACTAAACTGATTCTAAATTTTCCCCTTTGTCTTTATAGCCCAGTTCTCATATTCCAAGAGCCAGTGATACCCAAAAGTTTCTTGCATGTAAACTGATAGTCAATCTTATAGGCCGATTCAGAAAGGTATCGAGATACTCTGTTGAAAATCATAGTGTTCCCTATCAGGGATTCCTTGCAGTGCAGATTATTTAAACGTCTACTTTTTATACAAACCTCAATTGATAGGCATTTGTGAAATAACTTCAAGTGAGGAAATATAAGAGTTTCGGTAAAATTGCATTTTTAATATACAGGAGTGATTTCACATAAAAGCTGAAAGAAAAAAGTTAAGAATTATGTCATACCGCAACCACTTGGAATTTGTGTCAGTTTGTTGGATTTATTATCCTCTTATGCCAAATCAAGCGCCTGCTCGATTGGTTATTCTTTGTTTATTTATTCAACTTAGGCAGGCAATTTTATATTTCCTCACTTGAAGATATTTCATAAATGCCTATCAGTTGGGATTTGTATAAAAAGTAGACTTTTAAGTAATCCTCACTGCAAGGTAGGGAACACTTTATACTTTTTTACAGAGTATCTCGATACCTTTCTGAATCAACCTATAAAAATTAATATCAGTTTACATGCAAGAAACTTTTGGGTGGATTGTAAAATAATTTAAACATTACTGTACAATGCCAAAAAAAGTACTTGCGTTACGAGTACCCCTTCGGGCGACTCTTAAAAGCCCCTCCGAATTTGAATTTTAACTGTCAAAATGGTTAACAGCGGTGTTCAAAAATTTACCCATCAATACTCGACCCAGTTTCTCAGTATTTAATTCCATTGATTTCATCAATAAAATCAACAATATACAATTGCAAGGTGAGAATTCTCTTAACTCTTTTTTTGATGTTTGTTCATTTTGTTTCTAAGTGCATACCAATCTCACAAACCTTTTGGAGCATCTTAGGAATTTTACACGTAGCAGTAAAGGAATATATTGATCGTACTAAACTTTGAAATGAAGTACAACTGCTTTCAGTTTAATAGTACCTTACACTTTTTTGAGTAATACGAGGGAACTGCAACTTCTTGCCACCAGCAATTAAGGACGGAAACGCCTAGCCACCTGCTTTGATTGTCAAAATCTATTCATGAGTAGGTTTTAAATCAAAATAAAGGAGGATATTTGCTGAATATTCGTTTAACTGTTATGACGTTATTTTAGTGTATAAATATATAGGCACATATTCAGCTGTACTTTACTCTGCTAATCATCTCCAAATGATGCCAATGTGGTTGACGAAACACGGGTCGAGTGTTAGTATTAGAGATTAGTGTTCAAGTCTTTTGTTGTTTATAGAAACTACAGGTAGGTACTTCAGGGACTGTTTTGATGTACATTCTGCATGTGGTTAAGTCTCATCACTCCGTTGATATTAATAAAAGGCTTGATCAAGTAAACACATTAAAGTAAAAATTATTAGAAATAATTAGAAAATAATGACTATTTTCATACTTATCACAAAACCTCCATATATAATTAGCATTTGAAACCTATCTATATACTTTATCTTATATGTATAGTTTTTGAAGCCTATCCATTCGAAGAAAGTACAAAATAGTACACGAGAAACTTATCCCCTCATCGTTTTCAATAATAAAAATGCAGTAAATAGGTAGATACGTCTAACACGGATAAATTAATTTAAAACGTACCAAAAAGTAACAATCTTTGTTTAATATTCTTTTACCTATTCTTTTTTTTTTTGGTCATCAATGATCACATGAATATAACTAATGTAAAACAGTAGCAAAGAAACACATTAATATGCTTTTTAAATGAGTAACTTTACAAAAAAGTAATGTTTGATTATACTTGTAATCTAAAAATGCAGGTTAAATATTTAAATAACGCGCCTTAATATTTTACAATTTCCCGCCAGAAAGTCATTGATCGGGATAGTTCGGAAGTCACTGTAAAGGCGTCTGTTGCCGATTATCCTTGGCGTTATCTTCACACCATGCGCCTCGTCTTGTCAAAAATCAAAATAAATACATGTATACAGTGGTGTAGTGAAAGGGCGGCTTGGTTGTAAAATCCTGTGAGGATTTAAAAATTTCCGAAATATGGAAATTGCAAATGCCGTGGGGACCACACCAGGAGCCCCTCGAAACCCTAGAATGATGGAAGGTGTAGGGGCTAGGGTTATTAGAGGACCTGATTGGAAATGGGGAAAACAGGTTAGGTTTACCAAAACTGACCTACACAATTTAATAATATAGGCTTTATTTAATTAATCACATTAATTACTAATATTATTTTATGATTTTAGGATGGTGGAGAGGGTCATGTCGGCACTGTCCGAAATTTTGAGTCTCCCGATGAAGTTGTCGTAGTTTGGGATAACGGTACAGCTGCTAACTACCGTTGCTCAGGACAATATGATTTGAGAATATTAGACAGTGCACCCACAGGAGTTAAACATGAGGGCACAATGTGTGATACATGCAGGCAGCAGCCAATATTTGGGATTCGATGGAAATGTGCAGAATGTGGGAACTACGATTTATGCTCTGTTTGTTATCATGGAGACAAGCACCAGCTACGCCACCGCTTCTACCGTATCACTACACCAGGCAGTGAACGTGTGTACTTAGAAACTCGTAGGAAAACTAAGAAAATCGCTATTCGTGGTATTTTTCCGGGTGCTCGGGTTGTGCGTGGAGTCGATTGGCAGTGGGAGGATCAAGACGGAGGTAACGGTCGCCGTGGAAAAGTACAAGAAGTTCAGGACTGGTCTGCTGCTAGTCCGAGATCTGCTGCATATATCGTCTGGGATAATGGCTCTAAAAACTTATATCGTGTCGGCTTCGAAGGAATGGCAGATCTTAAAGTTGTGAACGATGCTAAAGGCCAGAATGTTTACCGAGATCATTTACCTTGCTTGGGTGAACAGGGTCCTGGAAGGTCTGCTCCACCAGGTTTGAAAATTGGAGACCAAGTTAATGTTGATTTAGAACTTGAAATAGTTCAGTCCTTGCAACATGGTCATGGAGGTTGGACCGATGGCATGTTTGAATGCTTGAATAGCATTGGTACAGTAGTTGGCATAGATGAAGATCACGATATAGTTGTAGCTTATAACAGCGGAAATAGATGGACCTTTAATCCAGCAGTTTTAACTAAAGTTGCTACGCCTACAAATTCTGCAGGTTTCAACGAAACTCCGCAACAACAATTTGCTGTTGGAGATGTCGTACAGATTTGTGCTGACATGGAAAGAGTTAAAATGCTACAGAGAGGACACGGAGATTGGGCAGATGGAATGGCTGCAGTAAGTATATTATTTTGTATTTCGTTCTGGGATGTTTTAACGAATAACGAATTTATAATAAAATAGATATATGTCCCCTCATTTTGGTATTTTTTTTGGACAGTGACATAGTTATCACTGAGGTTATCTGAATTGTTTATATTTTGATTACATGAGAATTTAACTTGCTATAAAAGCGTTGTAAATACACACACTGGCAAATTTTTTTGAAGAATGAAGAAATGGAGATTAACTTAATTTTTTCTACATAAATTTCCTTCTCTTAATGAGCTTTGCAAAATTTAATGCCATTTTGAAGCCTGTTTAAAAAACAATACAAAAAATAGCGTCTGAAAAAAATGAATACCTACTACACATTGACTTGTTTTAAACATTTAATGATCAAGCAGAATTACAATGATTTTTTTCAATAACATGAGCATGACTGCACTCATATTTATAATGACATCATCGATCGTTTCTTGAGGAAAATTCTCCCATACTTCAATTAGAGCAGTTTTGGCTTCTTCTGTATTGTGGACAATAGGACTTTTCGACCCAATTCGTCTGCTTAGCATGGGGCGAAAGGTACCACATGATCTTGCAGAACATCCCTTATGTACCTAGCTGTGATTAAAGTGCCACTATCAATCACCACCAACTCTGTGCATGCGTGCCCATACACATAAGGCACTCTAAACCATAATTGTACTTCCCCCAAACACAACAGTGCGCATGCAACTGAATTGTTCATTATGTTGTCCTGGACATCGATACGCTCTTTTCCTACTATTAATCGAATTTACACAGAAACGGCTGTCATCCTTGAACTCCCATTTTGGTGCTCTGGAGCAGGGCTAGTCGCGCTACTCAATGATGTCTTTGGAGTTTTGATTTTTTTTTACCCATAAGACTTCAAATCAACTTTGAGTCTTTTTCTAACTGTACGTTCACTTATTCTGGTTCCACTAATTGCTTCTAGTTCGTTTCTTGTTTGAATTGCCGTTCTATGCCTATTTTGCAATATTCGCATATTTTTCTGGAAATGCAATGATATAACATTTCTTCTTTGTTATCTGTTTATAATATGTTGTTCTGTACAATTACTTACCTTATTTCTGCATTATGCTTATAGATACTATCTTGAATACTATTTTTATTCTTTCTGATTTTTCTGCTTGCCCAATAAATTTTAAACTGAATAGTGTACCGAATTTTATGCAATGAAAAAATGATGTTATTAGTATTATTACTAAATTTGTATTGTCAATTAATTATAATAACAGATGTATGTAATATGCCACTTTACTTTAATTAGGTAACTTAATTATGATTGCACTGCATTTATCAAACGTTATTCATAAATCAGGGAAATAGTGAGACATACACTAATAGAAAATATTTGTTTTATTATTTAATAATTATATCAATTCCCTTTTTAATTAATTTAACTACCGGATTTCTAATATATTTAAAAAATGCATTTTGTATCTGTGTAACAGGGATATTATGGCACCTATCGTAGTAATACTTAAATTAATAGCTCAGTATCATTCATGAGAGGAAGAACGATCTTTTTTGTTTATTCTTCTGCTGTAGTTTTTGCTCTCACGTAATCCACTACTCAGTGGTAGAAACAAATCAGAATTAACAACAATCACCGTAACATTCATATCCTGTTGCTTGCTCTTAAGAATGACCTTCAGATTCATGCCATCTATACAGACTTTGCAAAGACCTTCGATAGAGTCATTCACTGGCCTTTGTTGAACAAATTGAATTAGGTAGGAATAAGTCGTTCCCTTTTGAAATGGGTTGCAAGCTATTTTCTTGATCAGATACAGATTGCTTGAGTTAACAATTTCAGATCAAAGAAAATTCAAGTCAAGTCAGGTGTAACTGCAAGGCTATATTGATCAATGATGTAAATGAGTGTCTTACTAATGGCAGTTTTCTCGTATTCGCTGACGATATCAAACTGATTTCTGTATTCACCACTGAAGATTGCAACAAATTCCAAACAGATTTGAATAGTCTTCCTCTTCTATATGTTTACTACATTAACAATAGACCCCTTGATAATGTTTCTGGGTGTAATATTAGGCCCACCATTAACTTTCACATATCAAATTTCTTAAACTGTTACCAAATTACTAAAAATGCTGGGTTTAACTAAACGCTTAGAATATGCTTCATGTGTTAGGAGTCCATATTATAATATACAAATCCAGAATCTAGAACAGGAACATAAATTCATGCACTATATTGCTTTTAAATCAAATAAAGACCTGGATTATGCGTCGCAAAGATTATCTTCGTATCAGTTCTCTTGAAGTTCGTTGAAAATATAGAGATTTTAATAATTATATATAATAATAAAATAATACAAATATTTTATTGAATAAACCAAATGGCCATCAACCGAAGTCCAGAGATATGAAATTCTAAAGATTCGGCATTCATGTTCCATTAAGAACAACTCACAAAGCAAATATATTTTATGATTCAGCTCATAAAACTAATTACGGGTTCAGTTCGTTTATGGATAGATCCTCAAGACTAGTAAATAATTATAATATTTTAATTATATTTTTATATGCATTATTTTATGTTGTATTTTGGGAATGGGCTTAGACCTGTAAATAAATAAATAAACAAACACGTGTGAAAACTGAATTTAAAGAGTACAACCAGCATGTACATCAGTCAGTGTTCTTAGTATGTTCACCAACTGAGATAATCGGTGGAGAACGTGGTAAGCGAAGTGCTATGCAAGAGTTATCTTGTCTTTTCATGGTGCTATGATTTATGCTGTTGTGAAAATATTTTCTTTGGGTTTTACCAAGTATATCTTTTTCCGAAATTTATATAAATGTCCTGAATTTAATTACTAATAATTAATTTTTATATTACCCTATTCAGGTAATATAAAAATCTCCTTCATTTTGAAAATTAATATTTGACATTACTTACTGTAATACTGTCTTAATTAATTATATTATTTACAACAAACTATTTTTAGAGTTCTGTTTCATTATACTGATTTTTCATATTTCATTTCTAGACTCTTGGGAAGGTTGGCCATGTCCAACAAATATACAACGACAATGATCTGAAGGTCGAGGTTTGCAACACTACCTGGACCTACAACCCGTTGGCTGTAACTAAATTAGCCAGCAAGGATGGAACCATGCATGGTACAACTTCGGGTGAACGTCTAAGTGCCTTGCTTAAAAAATTATTTGAAACCCATGTATCAGGCGATGTCAATGAAGAGCTAGTAAAATCAGCGGCTAATGGAGATGCACAAAAATGTGAAGAGGTGTTAAAACAAAGTAACACCGCCGGAGCAGGCATAGGACCAGATGTAAACGGAGTGTTTGCTGGCCATACCGCACTGCAAGCCGCAAGTCAAAATGGCCATTTGGAAGTAATTACGGTCCTCCTACGTTTTCATGCTGATGTTGAGATTGAAGATAAAGATGGTGATCGCGCGGTGCACCATGCTGCATTTGGTGATGAACCTGCAGTAGTGCAGCTGTTGGCACATGCAGGTGCCGATTTGAATGCAAGAAACAAACGTAGGCAAACGGCGCTACATATTGGAGTGAACAAGGGACATATTGGTGTAGTTAAAATGTTGCTGGATCTGCAGTGTCATCCTAGTTTACAGGTAAGTGTTTAGTTCTAGTAGTAGTGTATTCTCTGCAAAAATGAGAAATATGACGTATTCTACTTGTGTACGAAATTGCAACTGCGATTCAAGAGTAGCACCAATATACAATGTGTTCCACTAAGATCTTTGGCAGTTAGAGTGTCTAAACCTATATCTTGACAAAGTGACATATTTACAAAAATCAAGGTCTACTAGGTCTTTATGTGGCCAAAATAAACGAAGTCATATCAATGTTTTTTATAAACGGGTACCTATGTATTAATTATAAAATTCCGTTTGAAAAATATAGTATTTCAAATGTCCTATGGTGAGTGTTTTTTGTGTTTTCTTTTGTATCTAATTACATCTGCCTAAAAAATCTGTTTACAAAAATTTACATTTTTATAGTTTTAGTAATCTGTTTAATGTAATATTTTTTTCACACCATTTCCACATTTTAATTGTACTTTCAGTTGTTGGAAAGTAATTTCTGCTCGTGTTTCTTATTTTCTCCTAGTATTGTCCTGTTTAGGGGCATGATTTTTATACTTTGCTCTTAATTATACCGCAAACGGAAAATGCCACAGCTGTGACATTCAGATGTTATTGCTACCTATTTTAAATTCATTTTCGCTATAATTAAATAAATTAATACAGTAGAAGATATTTAGCAAGTCACTGATATTGTGTCACTAATTTATTTCAGTACCAGACAATTAATAAAAACAGATAAATACACAACTTTTCTGTCCTTAAGTATATAGTAGTTGTGAAAATATTTCTATATATGTATAGTATGATAGTATAGAAGCCAGCGTGGATTAATCCTGTTTCTCAGAGCATAGCAGACAGCGAAAATGATATGAGAAATTTTCTTCTTTATTATATTCTGTATCCATAGATCCTTACTATTTACATAGAACTGTTAATATAGTTAAGAGTTTTTTTAATTCTATACAATGTTTTGTGAAGTGATTCTTTTAACATTGGCAACCAGGTTGTACAGACGTCTACGGAACGATTCGACATGCATCTATCCTCATTCAATAACATTATCGTTGATTGTTTAATTTTTCTTTTCTTGCTATCCGCCGAGTCCCAGTTTATGCTATGTCCGTTCTCTCAAGCGTGTTCGCAGATCTTGGACCTCTGAATTTAATTATTTCGATATAATTTTTGTGTTCACCCAATCTTACACTAAACAGTCTGGATGACTCACCCATGTAATGTTTGTTGCACTAACACGGAATACTATAAAAGGAGTTTTTTGAATTTTGCTCGCGGTTCTTCGGTTTCGTCTTTGATATTGATATTTAGATAATGGATATGGGCCTAATATCAATCAGTATTTTAGATTTTTAGAAAATTGTTACAAGCTGGCAAGGTCAGAAAATATCATCACGTTCTTATGTAAATGTCGGAAACATGGAATTATATAAAAATTTTTATGACTAAAAGTAACTTTTGAGTATAACAAAAAAAGGATAATTTTCTTCGTGGTGAAAACTTCACTAAACAACTTGAAATGTCTTTTACAATTGATACGAATGTTTGTGTCAAGAATTTTTTTTATCGGTTATTTACCTCTTAGTAAATGCAAACTTGATTGGCATGCATCCCGGTTAGTGGAGGTCCAGTGGCAGATATGTCACTGCGCATGACAAACAACTGTCAAGCTGATTTTTTTGGTTCATCATCATCATTGGCAGCTACAGCCCATCGTGGGCCTTGGGATTCTCTAATACTTTTCTCGTTTACCCACTGGGCCTCCCCTAGTGAACGTCTTCGACAGGATGCTGTTTGGGTGTAAACGTGGCACATGACATAGCCTGCTAGTTGAATCTGCTTCACAATATCCAGGTTCTGGGAGAGCTGGTAAAATTGTAGCGCCTGCGCCCCAGACCGTTATCGTTTACAGCATCAAATATTTTCCTCAGAATCTTCCTCTCGAAACATCCTAAGAGGGCTTTATCATTTTTTTTGTGTCCAGGTTTCTGAGCCATAAGCTAGTACAGGGCTAATTAGTATTTTGTACAGATTACATTTTTCTCTCATTAGACTGCAGTAACATGTGTTTGCCAGAGGAACTCTTCGTTTGACTTCGTTGCTTGTGATGTTTGTGCTGTTGACTAGCAACCCTAAATATATAAATTCCTTAACTGTTTCCTGGGTACAACGTTCGATGTCTATATTGGGTGTCTCTCGTTCTTGCTGTTGAGTGGTAGTGGGCATAAATTTTGTCCTTTTCTCGTTTATAGTGAGCCCTATGTCTGTTACAATACAATACAATACTTCTTTATTCATCCCATAAAGTTTATACAAGAATGTGCATTACTTATTGGACTAGTCAAACGAAATTGTAGCCATACATATGAATAAAAACAATACAGACAAATCCATTCTTATAAAAAATACAGATTCACACGGACAGTTTTACCTCAATAAAAATTGCTTTTAGTATAAAACATACAATTAACTAATATTAATACTTATATATTTAAAAACTCCTCAACAAAATAAAATACCTTATCAGCCAAATAATCATACAACATATATTTAAAAGTATTAAAATTGCTAAAATTTTTACTAATGCTAAATAAGCTCTTGAATTTGTTGAAACAAGCAAAACCTTGGTATAAATTTGCGGAGAGGATGGGCGAAAAGGCGGGCCCACCCCATGCGAGGCCGGTCCAGGTCTACAGCGATGATTGGGGCAAAGAGCTCAGGCTCGACCCCTAATCATCCGAGACCATCACCTTTAATCAAGAATATTGGCGCCGGTATAAATTTGAATCTTGAGTATGGTTGGTGAAGATTCTCGCAGTTTCGAGTATTGTGATCGTGCAATACACTGTTTCTTAGTAGTGAATATTCCTGTTTTTTTATATTTATTGTAATAAGAAATATATAAAGAGAAGGGAGTGTTAGAATAGAGAGTTTAGGAAATATTTGCCTACAAGATCTGCCGGGATGAGCTCCTACCATGCATCTAATAATTCTTTTCTGAATTATAAATATTTTATTAATGTGAGTCGATTTACCCCAAAACATTAAACCATAACTTATATTTAACTGTGCTAATCCATAATATGCTAGCTTAAGAATTTCCAGTGATACTGTATTGGCAATTGTCTGATGATAAAACAAGTATAGTATTTAATTTTTTTGAGAGTTTGTTAACCCTTTAATTTCTGGAACCGGATAAATCCGCAAAAATTTTTCGTACTCCCAGCGCGGGAATCGGATATTTACGCAAGGCCATATTTACGCTGTAGTTCGTATCTGTTTTTATTTTGCATTTTTTTTTTGTATGAAAGTCTATGTTTTCTTATGTTTTTGAAAAAATAAATGTTTATTTGATTGATTATTTGAATTTATATGGCTAAATGAAGCATGTATATGCATATAAGTTTACCCGAACCGTACGGTTCCGCAAGGGCCTCCTGCTGCCGTTTTGCGGGCTCGACATGTAAAAACCAGTGCCGGAATGAATGTTGTTCCTATGTGAATTTTTGGTCTACTGTAATGCCAAGAAATTTTATACAATTTGTTCATTCAATGGTCTTATGACTCACTTTTATGAGGGGACTAAAGTTATGGTTGCAGATCGTTTCAGTTGGGCAAATGTTTCAACTAAAACATCTTTGTTTCTTGAAACTATGTCTATGTCATCGGCATATGCTCTTATTTGCACTCATTTATAAAAGTTTGTTCCCTTAACATGGATTTCTAAATGTCGTAACTTTTCCAGTGCAATGTTGAACAGTAGGCAAGACAGGCCGTCGCCCTGACGGAGACCATTGCGACCCTCAAAAGTTCTTGTCATGTCCTTATGTATTCGTAATTTACAGGCTACATTTTTGATTGTCAGTGCAATCAATGTATTAGGTGAGCTAGTATACGAAATTCTCACATGACCTGGTGGTAGACCTTTTCTGTATTTATAATGTCATAGGCACAGCTAAAATCGATAGTAAATTGATTAATTACCACTTTGTAATTGCAAAAATATGATTGGCATTAATTCCAGTTAGTAAAGGTCCAGAGCCAGACATACATGCCAGTTAGTGGAGATCCATAACAGACATTTTGAACCTGCAAGGTGTCTACTTATATTTCATTTATAAATTTAGTTTGCATAACTAAGGAATATTCTCGCTCTTATCGCTCGAGCGTGGCAATGTGTGACACAGGGGTGGAGCAAGTCAGAAATTGGCAAAATAAGCGTGTCATCATTTATGAATGGTCCCTAAATGCTTCCATTCATTTGGCAGATTATACAGTATACTTTAATATGTCTTCAAATTCATATAGCTGAATAATTTGTGTTTAAATTTTACATATAAATTAATAGAAGATGATAAAGAATACAACATTTGGCAAAATTGCGATATTCAATTTAGAACCCTGTAAATTTATTGAAAACATACTTTTTTTCCATGCAAACATCCCATCCCATTGTTGCATTGGGTAAGAGATATCCCTCTTTGAAAATGCAGATTTATTAGCCCTTCTGTTGGAAGACCATCGAGAAATTCTAAGAATTATATCCTAAATAAATTATTCTCAAATGAAAAGGGACCCAATGATTCTATCACTAAGTATTCCCCACCAAACATTGATTTTATGTGAATATTGTCTCTTATCCTGAATTACTCCCTCTGGTTTTTTGTATAGCTCTGTATCCTACAATTTTGAGATCAAACAACTGCCATTGGCAAGAGCTGCTTTACTGTTAAACAATATTTCTTAAAGGAAGTTTCCATTATTTGTATATTCTCCCTAGGCCCATAAATATTTCATCCTCTGCTAATTATTACCTGATTCTTGAATTACACATTCATCTATGGTCGAAATCGTTTAATACTGTTCTCAAAATACCTTCTTTTAGGTATATTTAAGGCCAAATGAACCACTCTTATGCTTATTCACAGATTAATTTGGAAATAAAGTAAAACTATTATTTCTTTATCATATTTAATTCTAGGTTGTTGAGTATTTATTCTCGAAATGTCTTCTGTTACAGTACTTGTTTTGTTAAACACTTCTGGTATCTCTGACTCATTGGATATTATTATCCTACAAGAAAGTTAATTGCAATGATTTTTTATTTTAACTAAAGAGTTCCATAGTAATTCTTGAATATTATCCTTATTACACTTGAATATGAGAAGATTTATATTCTTTACCATATAAAAAATACCTGAGGTTGTTTTGAAATTTTTGTTTTCTAAGGCACAACATATTTGCATTACACAAGAATCTTTTAATCAGGATTTGGACATTTATTTGCGGAGTATTATTCAAATTATGCAAATCACGTTCACAAACATGAGGAGAATTCTGTGCTCCTGAAGAATAAAGGAAAAATTAAAAAAAGGAATCATTGGGCAGCAGTATGAAACATCAACATCTATTAAGTAGATAGGAACTGCCTTTCACTTATTACTTATTTGATATTTCGTTAGTTAATAAAACTCATGTTTTTAATGAGTTATAAGTTTTGCCATATAAAACTATTGAAATTTAAAATCTTAATATGATTTTTTAAATTTTGACCCTGAAAAAATGAATCATAGAAAACTTTGACTCTTAAATAAAATATAGGCCCTTCTTATACAGTTTTTAATGCTCCACATTAACACAAAATAGTTGTTGAAATCTGCTGATAAATGAAAATTTTACTGGATTGTCAAGTTCTTAGTGAATCACATTGATTATTATTATACACCTATGCTAGAAACACTGCCTACAATTTCGATTTAGTTTATTTGCGTTTAATAATAACTGTATAATAGAAATTCTCACTGAGATTTCATATGTCTGATGCAATGCAAACGTCATGCAAAATTTTGATACAGATTATTTGCATATAATTTACTTATTATTTGCATATAATAAGCATAATCTATTAAGAAAAGGTATTTCTTGTTTTTTATCACTAATTTATTGTAACTAAAACGTTGCTACAGTTTCTACATTCTACCCAGTTGAACAGAAAATTACACTGTGAGCATCTATGTTTATTTTAAACCTTATCATATTGTATTTGATAATTTGGGGGATAGTAAAAATGTGTTAATTATCCTACCTCTGGTCTCACCTATAAATCTGTTACAAAGAGTGTATAAGGGTAAACATGGGCCAGATGCCTCTTGGGACATTAGGTTATCTTTATCTTGATATAACATTACTAAAAGGAATTATTCAGCAAGATATTACACTCCTGCCCTCTCTGGTCTTTAGAATAAATTAATTAATCGAATTTAGAAAATACTTATTTTTTCTCTTATATTTGTGTAAATGACTGTTATTGGAGGTTATCACAAGACATAGATTGTCAAAAATGCAAAGCATTGACATTGACTTTTATAGTAGACGAATAAAAATGCCTCGTCATTTATCTGAAATTGAAATAGCTCAAATAGTGTCCAGAATCTAAGATGGATGGACAATTCGTGTTGTAGCACAGTTGTATAACAGAAACAAGAAAACTGTATTAAAAATTAAACAATGCTGCAAGCAAGAAGACTCCTTAAAGAGGAAAGTTGATTCAGGTCGTCCCAAAATTTCCAACCCTGAACAAGATGCTGCTTTTTTGCGATACTTAAGAGAGAATCCATTTGCAATGGCGAGGGATGCTGTGATTGATACTGGATTTCCTGACTCTCAACCTACCTCCAGCAGAAGGGTCAAGGAATCTGCGTTAAAAAATCGTCCAGCTGCGGAAAAAATGTTAGTCACTGTAGAACGGCAGCAGTCAATGGTAATTTTTGCAATGAACTGTGTACACCGCGACCCTCAATTTTGGAACATGGTCATTATTACTGATGAAAAGACATTCCAGTCGACTTATAAAGGCCAAATTCGTGTTTATTGTCCAAACAATATAAGGTTTGAAGAATGATACACTAGCTCCATTGCTTTTAGATATGGACATTCCTCTGTAAATGTATGGGGCTGGATAAGTGTTTGTTGGCGAGTTGAGGGAAGATTTAATGCTTTGAACTATATAACCATTTTAGAAAACGTAATGCTCCCATCTACTGAACAAATATATCTCAATAATAATTTCATTTATCAACAAAATAATTGTCACACCGCCAATGCTGTAATGGAGTGGCTTCAAACTCATAATGTGGAAGTATTGCCATCTCCCAGTTATAGTCCCGATATTAATCCGATAGAAAATGTTTGGGGTTTAATTGTAAGCAAAATATATAAAAGAAATTTTAGACCACAAAATTGAAACGAATTATGGGAAATAATCCACAAGTGCTGGGAGCAGCTTGATCCAAACATTATATGTAATATAATTCAGTCAATGAAGAATAGATTGGCTCAAGTAATAGAAAAAGATGGTTATATGACCAAATATTAAATTTTATTTTAAATATTCTTGTTATTGTTTTGTTGGAATTTTTATGAAACTGTTTTGTTCTGGCACACGGTGGGATGATCGGTGGGCGATCGGGCTGCGTGGTGGAACAAATCTCCCTGCACCGGAATTGGCAGCAATGCCCACGTTACGCTGGCAAATCAATCAATCAACTGTTCATATAAATATAATTCAATATACATAATTCAATTTTTCTTAATTATTTCACTGATGCCCCACGCCAATGATTTGATTTCTGACAACCTATGACATGTGACAAGCCGGCTTTACACAAAAATGATAAAGCTTTCCTCTCATTCCAATACTTGTATGCTTTTTTTTATGAATAGAACTGTGCATGAAATTTGTTATATTTTAAAATGTTTAATTCGTAAATTTTGGTGTTACTTACTGCAAATACTCAATAATTTTTTCTTGAATACCACTTTAGTATATTTAGTATACCGCATATATAAAAATCATAAGATTTGGTTACGTTATTAGAGAGAAAAAAATGTTTTTTCAAAATTCGATTAATTCATTCATTTTATAAACCGGAGGTGGTAGGGGTGTAATATCTTGCTGAATAGTTCCTCATCGGGACACAAGCTACCTTTAATCTGTAAATTTTGCTGAACCTCTTGTAAAAAAAGTAAGGATTTTTTATTTGCCTAACACTTAATAGACAAGGGACAGACTACTTCACACTCTCTCCGAAAGATGGTATATCTACTATGCAATCCCCGCCTTAAAATACATAGCTTCTATGTATGCGCTAATATAGACACGCTGTTAGAATATGAGACAAGATTGCTGTATTTCCCTAGATGTTCACTCATTCAAGTACCTACTAACCGATTGGGGTAGTTTAACAATTCGTATTGAAACATGAGTACAGTCAAAGCTTCTACGCCCGCCGCCGTTCTATTTATTATTAGTTACTTTTATAATTTTTTTATTAGTCTCAAGATATATGCATCTCCCAAATCTATTTTTTGTTTCGGAGAATGTTTGAAGTGCAATTTATTTTTAATTAAATCCTATTGAGTAATGTAGGTTGTAAATGGGCAACCAGCTACAAATCTATGTTTTGATTTGAAAATTATTTTGTCTGCAGGGAAAATGCTCTCGTTTGTTTTGGGCGTCTTAAATTATCTTGCTTACCGATTGCTGTATAGCACCATTAGATGAAATTTCAGAGAGCATATGGTTGTTTTCTGCACTTTTACACAGTATGCCTTTTTGGGGAGCTGTGACCAGAATTGGGGGTTGTCTAGTCTGTTATTTTTATAAGGTGTCGGTGTGTTTATGTTAAAATAAATTTATTCTGTGGAAAGTGCATATTACTATATATGGGTTTTTTAAAATGGATACTTGTAGTCCTATCAAAGACCAATACTGTGGACCTAATTTGCGTTCTGGAATTGGAGACAAAATTACATAATGTTCATTTCGCAGCTCCACCTTTTCAAAAGGCTTCTTTAACAGGCACACAAAAAAAAATGCTATACATTTTTTATAAGACCCTGTTATTCTTATGTTTTTGCAGCTGCTAAATCCGATGCTGTCGTCAGGATTGCTCCACTAAGTCAGGATTTTTCCTTAATCTGAAAAAATGACAAAAAATCAGTGAATATCTTAATAAGGAGGGGGGAGGGGGTTTAAAGGAAAATCCTGATGTGATATGGGACGAGATTGCCGTATTTCCCTAGATGTTCGCTCATTCAAGTACTTACTAACCGATTGGGGTAGCTTAACATTTCGGATCGAAATATGAGTACAATCAAAACTCATCTACGCTTGCCGCCGTTTTATTTCTTCTTACTTAGTTACTTTTTTATTTTTATTTTTATTATTCTTAAGATATTACATGCAGCTCCCAAATCTATTCATTCTTGAGGAGAATGTTTGAAGTGCAATTTATTTTTAATTAAATCCCATTGAGCAATACAGGTTGTAAATGGGCAACCAGCTATATATCTATGTTTTGATTTGAAAATTATTTTTTCTTTAAGGAAAATGCTCTTATTTGTTTCATGTGCCTACATGTTGCTTTCAATTGATTACCGATTGCTGCACAGGACCATTAGATTAAATGTCAGAGGGCATATGGTTAATTTCTGCACTTTAAAAAAATATGTAATTCCTCTGTGGGGAGCTCTGGCTGAAAATGGGGGTTGTCTGTTTTATTTATGAGGTGTGTTTATGTTAAAATAAATTTATTCTGTGGAAGGTGTATATGGGTTTTTTAAACTGGATGGGGCCAGTATATGGCTTTATCCGTTTTCATGCCAGGCATTATTAGCTGTTCCCCATATAAATAGATTATTCTTACATAATCCGTGACCTGTACGAATTCCATTTAGATTGCACCATTCCCTTCTGGGCATGGTTAGGCCAGGCTCTGCAGAGATTGGGTCTGAATTGGTTTCTAGTCCTTCCCACTGTGCCCTCCAGGGGTCACCGCTAGTGAAGTCGGTCAGCTAATTAGAGTAGGTAGTGGGTGTAAAAAAGATTCCAATTTAATGTCGATGCGCATCTAGTATCCCTAATATTGCAATATCCCAAAACGAACATATCTGATAACTCATTAAATCATTTGAATGGATTGATTTCAGCTCTAGAAGTATGCAAGACAAAGCAATCGATAGTTATTCGCGTGTCTTGGTGGTTAAAATCGTGATTTTTCGGTATATTTGGCTTGTCTACAAAACCTTCTGGCAATACATAAACACATTGTTTAAACCCGAGAGAACTAAGATTTAAGCGCGAGGAATTTTGGTACAGTTTAATTGTTTAATACTATCTACGTTCCCTTGAAATGGTAAAATATACCTCCAATAATATGAAAAAGTATATGCTTAAGTACCTAAATACTGTATGAAATGTGGGCTAGAATTTTCGAGCCTCGAAGGTTTGTCATATTGATAAAAAATTACCATGTTTCCAGGATCCTTTAATTCCTTAATGTCACGGAACGTCGAGATTATTAAATGGGTTGATAAAATAAAATTGAGATTTTCACTTGAAATTTGGCATTTAGATTATATTTTGAGATGATTCCATTGAGGGGTTGGGGTTAAATAGGAGCAAATATGAGAAAATAAGTAAAGCAAGCTGGTAAGACTACAAAAACTTGGGATTTAATATATACTAGAAGCCAAGACCTCAGATTCTTTATAACATGTTTCAACCCCTCCATTATCCCCACTCCATTATTAAAGTGGTTAATAATGTATATTTGAGATATTCGTTTGAAATTTGGTACACGTATGTATGGTAACAACATCTGGAACTAATATACGATTCAAATGTATTGACCCCTCACTTTAACCGCGAATATCTCAGAAATGGAGGAGTAGAAAAAATTGAAAACAATATGTGTTTATTATGAGTCTATTCTAAATCAGTCACTGAAATTTGAATAATGTACATTAGCCACTTGGGAAGTTCTGCTAAGTAATATTCAGTCCTATTTTTTAAGGAAATTTTGACCATAGCAGTTTTAAATCCGTTATATCTTGGAAAATATGCCTACTATGTAAATTATATTATAGACACCGATAAGGCACGCCATTTTTTGTACGAGGAAATTTTTTCATAATTTTTTATTCTAAAAGTTATTCTTAAAACGTAACATCATGTTTATTCGGTTATTTATCTATGTATTTAAATTTCTTTTGTCAAAATAACTAATTATGTAAAATGTAAGCATTTTCAGAAAAAATAATTGGAATATATCAGACATCAATTTAGTTATGAAACGTAATAGATAATATTAGTGCAAACTTGGAATGAAATTATCCTTTACGCTTGATAACTAAATTAATATTTGATACATGCCTACCAATTCTTTTTTCTGAAAATGCTTACATATAATTAACCATTTTAACAAAAATTTTTTAAATACATTGATAAATAACCGAATAAACATGACGTCACGTTTTTGAGAATAATTGCAAAATTTTAGAATAAAAAATCGGTAAAGGTATTTACACAGAACTTCCCTTGTTATTTGTGCATGGCGGTCACTCTAAAACATTATTAATTACGAAATGACATTGAAAATAATAATTGGAATATAGTTATTTCAAAATTTTTTTTTTTTGAAATAGGTTTAGAATGCCATGAAACGTGGAGATTTTAAATTTGAACAAAGATAAAAAAAAATTTTCGTGGTAAAAAATTTTTCGAAAATAAAAATTTTCAAAAATTTTTTTTTTCTGAAATAAGTTTAGCATGTCATGAAACGTGGAAATTTTAAATTTGAGCAAAAAAAATTTTTTTTCATTATTTATTCCCTTTAGACGATCCACCCTGTATATTTTCCAGTGAAATTTCTACCAGTTCTTCGCCCCCCCTACTAGGGTCAACTACCTACCAAATTTGACTGCCCTCCGTCAAGTAGTTTTTTTTAGTAGATGCACCAACAGACAGACAGACAGACAGACTGACGGAATTGAAAAACCTATATTTTCGTAATCTCCGTGATCTGAAACGTCAGAATCCGAAAAAATCTCGGAGGGTGACTTTTTCTCGAATACAATACTTCCCTTCGGTATGCGAGGGAAGTAAAAATTATCAAAAAATTTCCTCGTACAAAAAATGTCGTGCTTTATCGGTGTCTAAAATATTATTTACATAGTATGCATATTTTACAAGATATAATGGATCTAAAACTGGTCTGGTTAAAATTTCCTTAAAAAGTAGGACATTTTTCAATATAATTTAGCACACCGTCAAAAGTGTCCAATGTACATTTTTCAAATTTCAGTGACTGATTTAGAATAGACTCATAGTGAACACATAATTTTTTCAATTTTTTCGACTCCTTCGTTTCTGAGATATTCGCGGCTAAAGTGAGGGGTCAATACATTTGAATCATATATTAGATTATATTTTAAGACAGTTCCTTTGAAGCGGTAGGGGGTAAGGAGAGGTAAATAAAATAAAATGAGTAAAGCAAGCTGAAAGTTGAAATTTGGTGCATAGTAGAAGCCAAGGCCTCACATAGTTTTATAATATCTCCCCCCCCCTCACCATCTCCACTACATTATTATAGGGGTTGATAAAATAAAATTGAAATATTCACTTGAAATTTGGTGCACACATGTATTGTAATAACATCTTATTGAGATGATGCCGTTAAAGGGAGGGGATTGTAAATTGGGAAAAGTAGTAGTAGTCCAGAAACTTCATTTTTGGCGTATATGCAAGAAACAAACACCTCACATTTTTTTACGACATCTGCCTCAAATATCATTAAAATTCTATGACCAATAATTTC